>OX439135.1:11791998-11859498 GCA_949318235.1 Ecdyonurus torrentis
TACTTATGAGAATCTTTCTTTAAGAATTTTTCTGATGTCTGTCTTTTTTCTCTCTCTCTCTCTCTCTATTCAATTCTGGCAAAAGTCTCTCTCAGGAAAGTTGCATATAAACCTATTATTAGCACAATTTTCTGCCTTAAAAAAATATTGTAAAAAGTTTTGCAAGATATTAATAAGTACATAATTATATTATTGTAGAACTAATGATTATGTTGCCATTCTCATGCTTTAAAATTCTAATGACAGAAACATCGATCAAAATAGAAACGAATGGAAACAGATTTGTAACGATTTGTACTATATTTATTTTAATGTAGTTATAACGATTGTAATGTTATTTTGTAAATAGTTTATCATTGTTATGTCATAACTGTTAATGCCACAACACTTAAATCAATTTGAAATTGTTTTCAAGCTTTTTAATAAAATTTTTAACTGAAATAGTATAATAATATTTTAAGTAATAATATTAAATAATATATTCATATTTACAATTATGGAAAGACGAAATAGTATGAAATAATTTTTACTATCGTTGTCTTTTCTTTAGTTTATAAAACATTATTTTTTTTAATATATTATTGTTATAATAAGATTATATTATGTATGTATGTATATTTCATTGCTTAAAAATAACCTATAAAGAATTATGTTAATCGTAAATATAAGTGATTTAGATCAGTACTAATTAATTATTATATTATAATAATGGAGATTATCGGTTTTAAAAAATCTTAAAAAATGTCTGTGGATTAATACACGTAAAATTTATGTCTAGTATTTCTTATTTAAATTTATCCGAAATTGGTGGAGTAGTTTTCTCAAAAATCGCAAAAAAAAAAAAAAAATAAAAAAAAAGGGGGGGGGTCCCTATAAGCGTAATGTTAAATTAGGGGACCCTTAGCTTTCCCCGCGACTCCCCGCGCTCTAAACCGATAAGCCTTATTAAATTTTTATACAAAAAAAAAAAAAAAAAAAAAAAAAAAAACTTGTGAGTTAAGCAAGATAAAATACCTTGTGTGCCATCAGAAACAAATATCAAATGTTTTTTTACGAATATAATAATAAAATGATAAATAATTTTTTTTCTACATAAAAATATGTTTTGATATATTTGATATAATATGCAATAAAATTTTTTTTTTGTCTTTTTAAGATTTATAAAATAAAATATAAAAAATAATATGTATTATTTACGTATATTTATTTATATTTCATCTTACCCTGTTTGGTTGTTACTTCTATATATATATGACAACCCTTTGAACACGTTTGTTTTTCTGGTTGCATAATCAACTAATTTTGCAGGCGTATATATTATTAAAACGTGAAATCGGGATTGGACTAAAAAGTTGTAAAGAAAGAAAAAGTCTGAAATTTTGCACAGTGATACATAATGACAAAGTATCTTCAAAAATGTATGGGGGAAAAATAAAAGGAGTTCGCCATAGATTTTAAATTATGTAATTTTTTTTATGTTTTAGTTTCAAAAGAGCTCATGTTAATTTCAAAAAATATTTTGTCTCTTATTTGACAGTCATATACGTTCTGAAAATTTTATCATGTATATCTATTAACTTTCAAATAGCATAGTTTCGAAGTTTTCTTTTTAGATACAAGCCATTTGAATACAGCCCTTAAATAGAAAAAGTATATGTATATAGTATATAGGACAGTTACATTATTGAAATTTAATAATTATTATCTTTCGCTTTTAAGGCAGTAGGGGACCGACATCGGCTATTAGACTCAAACCTTTCTCGTCAAAAAAAAACTGAAATTTTGCACTAAATGATACTTCAGCTTGAGACAATTTCAATTATATAAAAATTTTGGGGGTTCATAGTGCAAAATTATTTTATATGATTTTTTGAAATTTAAAGCCCATAAGGCCCAAAGTTTATTTCATTTTTTTCTTCTTTTTTTCGAGACGGTCAAACATCATGAAATTTTTATCACGGCTAGGTGTGACCCGTAGCTACACAATGACATCAAATTTAGACCTAAAATACGTCTAGTTTTGGAGATATAAGGTCGGTACCCTACTACCTTAATATATTTTTCATCAAATATATCAAATGTGAAAATACTTAATTATATAATTAAAAAATCAAATCAAATAATAAGATGAATCATAGAAATACAGAAAACAATTTCTTAAAAAAAGTATTTATTATTATTATTATTATTTACAAACACTGAATTGCATTGCTTTGCAGTTGCACTATACACTTTCATTAATATTGTTCGTAAACCCTGTTTTCTTGCACCAAAACAAAATGCGCAATACACTTGTATAACCATAGTTGATCGTCATTTTTGGAGCAGAAAACAAGATTTACGAACAGCATTACTACTAATTAAAGAACAAATTCTGCAACGTCAAAAAAAAAAAAAAAAAAAAAAAGTTAATTCTGTAATAATACTGCGGATTTTTTATGTATATTTTGTTTTTACTTGCAAATATGACTTTCACTTAAAGTTGATAAAGTATAAATTGTAAAAAATACTTTATACATTTGTGATTTGAAAGGTAAAATTAAGTTTGTGAGATTCACAACTAAAAAATAAATAAAAAATAATAATAATACAAAAATAAAAGGGAAAAGGAAAAATTAAAGTTAACACTTAAAATTTGATTTTTATAGTCTTTCTCATAAAAAAAATTATTTCTATTGGCTTATATGGCTATACAATGCGATCAAATGGAGACTTCAGTTGATGCAAGACTCCATTTAAATACATATTATTATTTTAATATGCCAATAGAATTTAATTTTTTAATAAAAAGACTTAACATAATGTACATGCGAGGCTATATAAAAATATTTATCACTTTATTCACTTTAAAATCAATTATCTAGATCCTCAAAGATATTACAAAAAAAAAAAAAAAAAAAAAAATCGTAATTTGAAAGAGATTGCGTATTTAATAGTTGTTCTTAATTTTTTTCATTTTTTTTTTTAGAGAGCTAAAATTATTTTTTTTTTAACTTAAACACGAAATTGCAAAGAGAGATTGCTTGACAATACTTACTAATGGGAAAAAAAATGTAATCGAAATTACATTGAAAATATTATAAAATTGAATTTAAAATTCTTAAAATTATATAATATATACAGTATTTTTTTTTTCAGGTTTATCAGAGAATATTTTTTATCCCTTAGGGCTTAATTTCTTAATTATTATTTAAACCAACCACGAATTCCTTTAATTATTTTCTTAGGCTCCACAACATGGGCTGCAATACTTTCAGCTGCTTTTTCTGCTCCCTTAGCAATTTTAGGTGCAACAAATTTTGCTATTTCCACACTTTTATCTGTAATATCTTTGATGCAATCTCCAATAGAATCACTAGCTTTAGCAATATCTTTACCTAAAGTTGTAGCTTCATCTTTTAGTTTATCTTCATCTATCTTAAGACTGATTGCTTTTGACGATGAAGATTCCAGTTGACTTTGTAAGTTTTGTATTATCTCTTGCATCATTTTGTATTCTTCTAATAGGTTTGCGTTATACAGAGGGACTCTGTCTGCTTTCTCCTGGGGGAAAAAAAAAAAAAAGGTTAAAGAGATCCTGGCTTTAAAAAATAAAAAACGTAATATCTATGAGATGGGATCATCATTCATACACATTTCATATCCCTTAACCCCTTTAATACCCTCACACATTGTGGTTAAAAAGCTGTAAAATTCATGACGTCATGAATTCCGTGTCTACAATAGAAATTGTATCGCGAATGCCTACTTTACATCCAGGTTTGTGAGAGTAATGAAGTGTTAAAGGCGTAGAACACCTTGAACAAAAAAGTTGTGTAATATCCTAAAAAACCTGAAAATCAACGTTGATTTGTCCGGAGTCATTGATTTCTAATTTATTTTACATTCACAAAATGGCACGAGCGGTCAAAGACGTCACAGCTCGACTGGTCCACGCTCGCGTAAAACAAGCGAGCTGTGACGTCACTGACCACTCGCGCCATTTTGTGAACGGAAAATAAATTAGGAATCAATGACTCTGGCCAAATCAACGTTGATTTTCAGGTATGTTAGGATATTACACAACTTTTTAGTTCAAGGTGTTCTACGCCTTTAAGGGATATAATAGATCTGGTGTATGCATAATAGTCACATCTCACGATTTATCATTGAGAAGAAAAAATTGTAGCCAATATATATATATATATATATATATATATATATATATATATATATATATATATATAATATTTTACTTTGATTAATATAAAGAAGCAACTATTTTTAGTTCAATGCTAGGTGATTTTAATCATAATATTTGCTTCCGTTTCTACATATTACGTACTATAGATAATTATAATTAAATATATCACTGGTTGAAATAGAGTAAAGCAAATTATATATCAAAGGTTTCCTCTACACGCAATATTGATCCATAAGAAGAAATCGTAGCAACAGATCAGCAAAATTATAAGATCCTCCATATCAACGAATGTTAAAGTGATTTCAACAATCGACACAAAATCGTCAACCTTGCTGAAAGGAGAAGCCGTTAATGTTAACATATATTTTGCCTTAAAATGGACGAGGATGTGATTAAAATCACTTAAAATCAGCCTCAAAACCGTTGCTTCTTTATTAAACAATGTTTAATAAAGAAGCAACGATTTTGAGGCTGATTTTAATAAACAATTACTACTTATTTTATTTATATATTTTTTAAATTATATATTATTATAGTTATAGACCGGTTGCACTCATATTTAAGAGCCGCCATTTTTTTGGTCAGGAATACATAGGTCAGCATAGGAAAAACGTCATTTTTTTTTTAAATAGCAAAAGAAGCTTCAAAGCTCAAGCAAAGCCTTATTTCTAGCTTCTAATAAGTTTGAAGAATATGAGAAAAATTCATTCAGTTGAAATAAATTCTTTTCATGTGAAAAATTAGGGAAAATGAAGTTTCCCCTATGCTGGACAATGCATTAAGCGTTACAAACATGGCGACAAAGCGCAAGGATGTGCAAGGAGTCTATACATATAATTTATAAAATATATGAATAAATTTATAAATAAAAATTTTTTTGTTCTCATTATATCAAACGGTATATACGTTTTCTTTAGTAACTAAATTAAAATTACATTAATTAATTAGTAATTCCAACTTACCTGTGATGAGTTGTGCTCAAATTTAAGTAACAAACTGAGTGTAGATTTAAAATAAGGTAGACGAGGCATTTTGATATTTTGCGTGTTCCACTCATGCAATGCTTGTGATTTTGTGACGGTAAGGATATCGTATATATCTGAACTCTTTGTACACCCAGCTTTCAGATTGTTTAGGAGTGCCTCGAAATATGCTACAATTAAATATTTATACATTTGTTAATTATTGTTTATTTTTAATCTAATTTTAATATTATCTTCATTTTTTCATAGAAAATTAATTTTATAATTAAAAAAATATGTAAGAGCATGTCTTTAACTTTTTTATGCAATCATGTTTTTTTTTCTTACTGCATGAACCAGCAATGCACGGGTAATGCATGTCAATCAATCAATCAATCAATCAATCAATCAATCAATCAATCAATCAATCAATCAATCAATCAATCAATCAATCAATCAATCAATCAATCAATCAATCAATCAATCAATCAATCAATCAATTTAAACAATGAAGTAAAGAAAATATAAGTGCTGAAATTTTTTATGTATAGAAGTGAAGTTGCATAATTTTGATAATTATAGATTTTAATTAATTTTTCTTACCATTCCCATATCCAATGACGTGAAGAAAATCCACGTGATCTGTGACTTGATCTGCAGAAGAGAGCTGATCATATTTTTCTTCTAATTGTGACTGAAATATGACATAATCTTAGTAAAAATTGACAATAGATATGAAAAATTAATTTATAGTAAATATGATGTATAATAGTGTAATTAAAATAATATTTACTGAATTAAATGTAAATAAAGTACAAGTTAAAAAAAAAAAAGCATAATGCAGTAAATAAAGTAAATAAACTACTATACATATTGAAACTATGAAAAAATTCCAATCTGGTAGTAAAAAATAACTCACGCATTTATCAGTAGTGTCTAGATTATCAAGATAGAAGAAGATCTTAGGCTTGGAATGTAAAACTGGACACGTGGAAGCGATGAATGGTGACCACGTGGAAGTGATGAGCTGACCAGCCACGTGACTCTCCTGACTTATTCCGGGCACGTGACTTGAAATTGGACCCAAAATTGCGACCATGAGACAATTAGCATCGGAGAGATTTGGCTGCTGTGACACTGTAAATATTAATTTAAAAAATTAAAACTGTACATATGGAAAATGTTGAAATATATATAGAATTCAGAATTTTATAAATATAATTATAGAAATCATAATTCACTTTTTTGTATTTTATATTCCTGGTGTTATACGGATGAAAGCATTTGTTTCTTTTTAATCGATAATATTTTTTTTTTTATTATTTATTGTTATTCCTGTTGCTTTTTACTTTTTTTTTTATTTATTATTATTATTTTTTTGAAAATTCCCCCAGTCTTCCCGGAGAATATATATTTTTTTATCTTGAAAGTATTATTTTTTTTTTATTACTATGTATTGAATTCTATCGGGATTCTCTTTGAAATTTGGATATAATTCAGGACCTGACAAAAATTGTGTTCATGCCATCATGATAATATCCTTTTTATAATTTGGCCGGATTTAGTCAGCAGAATATGACTTGTGGATATTATTATACCTCTAATTATTATGTTATTAAAATTACTAATATTATGTATATAAATCACCTGCTTGCAGAATTGGAATAAAATTATCCCCGTCGATAAGATGCAGCTCCGTTCCGATATTAATTTGCTCCAATGTGCCAGCTAAGGTTTGAGCTCCTTTCTCATAGAGAGCCGTGTGAAATATCAGGGCACGCCCGTTATCAGGGTTGCTCCAAGGATAGTAAGTTTGTTTCCCCTTAAGATTGGAAATGTTACCTGGTGTACCACTGTAATGTCATGTTAAATCAATCAATCAATCAATCAATCAATCAATCAATCAATCAATCAATCAATCAATCAATCAATCAATCAATCAATCAGAGATAAATAAATAAATCAGATATAAATAATATGATAATTAATTATTTGAATGACAGACAAATCTTACTCAAACGTTAACTTTGTGTCGATATCGACGCTGGCACTTGTACTTGATCCCGCCGCTCCGATGAGATCCGTGTGATTTAATGAGCTATGACATGGAGGCAAGAAATATTCATTGATGTCCAAACCTTTTATTGTGTCTGTATAGTTGCCAGTGCGTGGGCTGAAAATAGAAAATATAATTGAAACATATGAAATGTAATATTGTTTTATATTTTACATGAAAATTAAAGCTAAAAGTATTTTATAACATCACGAGAGAGAGAGAGAGAGAGAGAGAGAGAGAGAGAGAGAGAGAGAGAGAGAGAGAGAGAGAGAGAGAGAGAGAGAGAGAGAGAGAGAGAGAGAGAGAGAGAGAGAGAGAGAGAGAGAGAGAGAGAGAGAGAGAGAGAGAGAGAGAGAGAGAGAGAGAGAGAGAGAGAGAGAGAGAGAGAGAGATAAAATATGTAAGTATTGAGGAGACTATGTTAGTAAACAATAAAAAAAGTGATAAGGAATCGTATAAAAGAAAGAATTTTTGTTTATAAAACAATGAGAATTAAATTAGAAATAAAATAATACGAAAATAAGAACAGTCCAGTGCATGAGATGCAGATAGTTTACTAATTTCAAAAACTTTTCTAATGATTTTGTATCTCATAAGGTAATAGCATGTTCACAGAAATAATAAATTATGTAATTTATGCTACATTAATGTCATTATTACATAAATAATGCTTAATTAGAATATAATAAAAATAATTATGCTGTACAAAGTAATATTTATCCTATATTGTATTATAGTTATTATAGCATATTTTTTCTGCCAGTGTAATTTATACATCTTGTGTGTTTTTAATGTGTTTATTATATGTTTATTTATTGACGAAGCAGTATTTCTGATATTATTATGGTGTGAGATCACGTCTAGTGTATATATAGGCATTTTGCTTTTTTCTCATCACCTGTTGGGTAATTTACATGTTTTTTTATGTATATTATCGAAACCCAATAAAGAACTATATATTATTATTATTATTTTCTGTTGTATTAAAGAAATTGTGCAGAATATGATGAGCTAGCATAATTATTACGTATTTAAAGGAATAGACCAGAGAAAAACATAAGCATATCACAAAACACTTAATGGGATTTACATAAATAACATTAGTTTGTCTCAAAACACAACAGTAGCTCCGTAGCAGTGATCAGAAATTTCAATTTATGCAACCCGCACATTTTCATATTTATTTTTGCACGTTTCTGACGTCATAAACATGAATTTTCACGCAAATCGCATACTTTACAGTATTTCCACGTTATCTCGTGGGGATACATTAACATTTAGGTCAACAGTTTTGAAGATCCCATTACGTGTTTATATTCATTAAAAAGCACATGTTGTTTTATGTGGTCTATGGCTTATTTAATGTTGTCTGTTCTATATACACTTACTTAACGATGATATGATGAGGAAGAAAGGATATGAAGGTTGGTGTTTGAGCGTGACTTCCTGAACTTCTGTCGACCAAAGACTGTGTCACTCTAGTGAGCAATGTAGTCAAGTTAACATCCGAGTCGTTACATTTTAGTTCACGACATAACGACTCGATGTACCACGAACCTGTCACCTCGTTTCGTACAGATACCATATCTGAAATAATAAGTACTTACAAAATTAGTTACTGGAATGTATAAAGTTAAAAAAAAAATAAGAACAAAAAAAAAAATAATAATAAAAAAATAAAAAAGGAAAAAGGAAAAAAATTAAATTTATTAATTACGTATGTTGTACACGGGATTATGATGTGATAATATAGTTTACCATTCAAAAACTGGCGGCAAATTTCCAATCTTATTCTTATGAGAACAACACCGTGCTAAATTCAAATGGTGAAAAATATTATCACAATCTTCTGTACAGTATATTCATTTTCACAAAATATTGCTTTGTTGGTATTTTAGAGCAAACAGCTATGTTATAGAAAACATTTTGAAATTTGCAATTAAAAAAAATATATAAAAATCAGAGCAGCAGTTGAAGTTATTATATATTCTTCAATTAACTTTGCTGGTCCATGCGAGTACACAGAAAGAATAAATTACTTAATTTATGCTGCATTTATCTCATTATAGCATAAATGATGCAAAATTACATCATAAATAGTATAGCAACTTATTTATTAAGGCGGTTGTGAGGGTTTGAGAGCCTACGATGTACAATATTATAGTTATGGTTTTCAACACAGAATTACTATGCAGTATAGCATAAATTGTGCTGAAAATGAGCTAGCATAATTATTACGTAAATATTTATTTTTGTCAGCGTAGAAAAACTGTGTCATTTATATTATTTATAATATATGTAAGAATTATATATTCACAAGACACGTAAAAATTGGACGCATAAACAACGTTGGAACAATGTGAACAAATAGCCGTTCACAAGTAATTTTCATAAACAATGTGAACAGCTCCACTATACATTTCTTTACATTGTTCCAATTTTGTTTATCCGTCAACGCGCTTCAAATTTACGCGTCATGTGAATAATAATAAACTTTAAACTTACTTTCTACCGTACTAAATGCAATAAAGAAGGTAGGATCATGAGGTAGATTAGGCATATCAAATATAATATCTTGGCTAGTGCTTGATCCAGCTAGGCATGCAGCGTTAGGTATGCACCCAACCTGCATTATTTGTTCTGAACTGTTTCCACGGCAGGCCTGAAAAATTAAGTAATCTTTTACTATTGTAATAACATGGCAAATATAAATTACGTAATCAATGTATATAGTTTTTTTTTTTTTTTATTCAATATTCATCCACTCTAAAAAATGGTGCATTACTTTAGTTATACGAATCTTAACTTATTTAAGATAATCACTTTTAAGTTATTATAAGCAGCTAAAACAATTTAAATAATGTATTTTTGCAAGTTATTATTAGCTAACTTGCTGAAATGATTTTAGCTACTCATAATAACTTAAAAGTGTATAAATCTTAAATAAGTTAAAATTCATATAACTAAAGTAATGCACCAATTTTTAGAGTGTCTGTTTTAAATTTGCATAATAGTTATGTTGTGCACCATATAATTGCTGCTGCGTATTTAGTAAAGCTATTTTTAAAAGTGCAGAAATTATTTATGCTGTTATTATTTGGTGAAATCGAGGTAGCTTAAATGTTAACTAGAGAATGTCCAGGAATAAAGTGCGTTTTAACAAATTTAGACTTCCTGCGTAACAAAGGTTCTGAACAGTGGCGTAACTACCAGGGGGGGAGAGGGGGAAGTTCCCCCGGGCCCGCCGACTTCTGGGGGCCCGTCGGCTTCTGGGGGGGCCCGTTGATGCTTGGCGCAAAAAAAAAATAATAATAATAATAACAAAAAAAAAATTTGGTAATATTAAATTTTATGTTGAAAAACAGTATGTATTTGAAAGTTAAAGTGGATCAATCAAATAATATGCATTTTGTGACAGAGGGTATTAATATTAACTAAATTTTTTAACTGTCACCACCTTCTAATTAAATTTTCTATAAATGTCTTCTTCAAATATCATAATTATGTATTTTTTCTATTTATAGCAAAAATTAATTATTGACAAAAAAAAAATCATGTATGATAGGTCATTTTAACGATTTTTTTTTTTTTTTTTTCATGTTAGTGTCACTTTTTAATTTTCATTATAAAAAATAGCCTAAAATTTCAGTGCCACGCCCCCTTTTTCAAAATTTTTCACCTGCGGCGCGCATCCCCCCTCCTCCCCGGCACTGTCTCTCTTTCGGGGGGCCCGTATCAGATTTTTTCCCCTGGCCAAAATTTTGAAGTTACGCCACTGGTTCTGAAAGGTTTGCCTATACGTTTCGTTGCGTTATGACTATACGATAACAAAAATCTAGACTTTATTAAAAAAAGAAAAAAAAAAAAAAAAAAAAAAACTATATGACCTAACTTTTCACTTACTTGAAATAATAGTAACTTAGGTTTGTTTTTAAAGTTTGGAGAGTTTATCAGTGGTCCCCAAACATCAGAAGTGGAAAAATAAGTATCGTTTGCACAAAGTAGTCCTCCGTACCATCCGTGAGTGAGCACCATGATCACCAATGTCGAGTAACTTGCGTAATTTTCATCAGTGGATACTGAAATTTAGATATATAATTAATATTGACTAATTAGTCCATCCCACAATTTTTACAGTATATAATATACAACCTTGATAAAAAAAAAGCACTGATTCAGTTTCAAAATTTTGAAATAGTTACGTCATCTATATAAATCCTAATAAATTTAAATAACTATTAACTCTCTCTCTCTCTCTCTCTCTCTCTCTCTCTCTGGTCTTGACTTTGTAAAGTGGCTCAATTAACTGATGATTCACAAAATTTTATAACACCACTCTGATAACTCACTGTTCTTAATTCTTTGCTTAGTTTCTTCTGCAGTTAAATTTCTATATTCTTGATATTCAAAATTTGGAGATGATAAAATACTTTTGATGTTCTGAATATCTCTGTCATTGCCCTCTCGTGGTCGCTGGTAAGATTTGACGTATCTGTCGTAACTTAGCACCAGGGCGAAGTGTGATCCCTCATTGTCACTGGAAAATGAAATCAATAGGAATAAGAAATTGAAATAAATTTGGGAGTAGAAAAAACAAAAACGTTTTCCATATTTATTATACACTTATTTTTAATTTACTGGAAATACCTTGAATAGTTTAAGAGATCCTCAAAAATTAGTTAATTGTATTTTCATAAAGATATTATTATTATTATTACAATATTTTTTTTAGATATATAATTCTTCCACATTTTTGATTGTTTTTTATTGAATCGCTGATTCTTCTTTTAGGATACATAAATATAAATACTATATTTTATATATATATATATAATATATATATATATATATATATATATATATATATATATATATATATATATATGCATATATATATATATATAATATGTACCTACTATCTATACTGTATAGCAGGTGTGTCAAACTCATTTTGCATGCCGGGCCAAACCCGGTCCTAGAAATCATTTGCTGGCTGCAGACTCCCAATGATAGGGGGTTGGGCCCCGCCAGAGGCTAAAATTTTTTAAAAAAAGGGGCGTGGCTATTGATTTTTTACGCAAATAATGTACGTTTTACTCAAAATATTAACACGCGTGAATATAAAACTAAAAAAGGGGAGACTAAAACTGTAATTATACAGCAATATTTTTTAAAGAAATTATTGTTTTTTTTTTAATAATTTAATTTTTTTTTATCCGGAGGTTCCGCGGGCCGCACAAAATGACCTCGCGGGCCGCGTGTTTGACACCCCTGCTGTATAGCATTAAAGTTACTCAAGTAATACTTTCAGCATCCCTTACCGTATATTTTTTCTTACTAGCTATTTTACTTATTTTACAATTAAAACAATTATAAGCATTTTTAAGTACAAATAATAATAATACAGTAATAACTAATAAGTAATAATTATAAAAAATATAATAAAAACTATTACCAGAGTAACATACCTATTGCAAAAAAATATTATATATTTTATAAATTTGCTGTAGGCTGTTATAGGTATTTTTAATTTTATCCACGTTAAATATATCCATTTGTTCTTTAACAAACAAAAAAAAAACAAAAAAAAAACTATAGATATTTACATAAAACGTGGGCAAACTGTTGATTTTAAATAAAATTGATATTTTGGCAACGTTGCTCTGCCTTCGCTATTCGGTTATTTTAAATAACCTTGCTCTTGCCATGCATGTTATCTTATATACAGACGAGACCTCAACAAAAATATTTTGTGTTTTTATTGTTTCACCGAATCTCTTATACTTTAGAACTACAATGTTGATTTTTTTTTCTTTGTTTTCTCTATTAAGTATTTATTATTATCATTATTTTACACATTTCTGAATCATTTACACCAATTAACGTTTAAAACTTACGATAATTATATACTTAAGTTATTTCAGTTAAAACTATTTTTCAATTTCATGTATACATAGGAAAAAAGGTGATTATTTTTAAAGCTTAAATTTAAAATAGTTAAAAAATAAACAATTAAATATTTACCTTACGTTAATTGAAGATTTAATATTTCCCATTTTTCAGCGGAACTTTCGAAAACAAAAATTAAAAAGAAGAGTGTTTTATACAATAAAATTTTTCACAACATCAGCATACAATTTATCAGCAATTCACTATATAATATACTAAACAATATAAATAAAACTAAAATAAAAGATTTCAGTATACAGATTTGAGATTACAGTAATGAATTAATCAGTAACATTACTTCATATTAATGATTGATAACATTATCTTTATATAACTCTAATAATTCTTCTTAATTTCTTCTAAGATCGTGAACTTTTTCTTATGTCCAACATAGTTATAGACTTTAATAAAATAACACTAAGAGGTCCCACCTCGCAACATGTGTTTTATTTTTTCCTGGTACCCCACTCTTTTTATTGCGTCACTTAATTTCAGCGAGTTACAAGGTTATTTAAATATGAGGTTGGTTAGTGATGGTTAGGTTTTGGAGGTAACACTGATCAAAATTTAAAATACAAAATATATATATGTATACATAATACAGAGTGACTGATAATTTTTCAATATTCAAAAATTAATTAAAAATACACCATGAATTAAAAAAAATATAAACTCGCGTATCAAACGATGCAGGGCAATGTGCTATTTTAGAATATGAAATTAAATTATCCCCTAAAATGTTTTGTAATCTTCCTCTTTAGGCAAATTATTGCCTATAGTTTATGGAATCAAATTCATTGTAATTTAAAAAACTTAATTCTAAAGGTCAGGTTAAAAATAAAAAACAATTAAAAATGTTGTGAGCAAGAAATAAAAAATAACCATATCATATTTTGAAATTATATGTGTAGAGAGAAAAAAAAATCAATACTTTATTTTATTTTATCAGTTTCTTGTTAATTCGTTTATTTGTTTTGTTGCATTTTTACGTTACATGTAATATATGTGATGAGTAATGAGATTAAAAAAAAAAAATGAACCGATCAATATAAGGCTATGCCTTGCTTGGATTATGTACCATGTGAATTATATATATATATATATATATATATTATTATTTATTATATATAAAGTTAAAATAAATTAGGAAAAATATACACACAAAATAGCAGTTATTTTGTATAAGTTGGTAGGCTTGTATATTTTGCTATGGAGCGAGATTATATATAGCGTATGAGCAAGGAAGTACGATTGAGGTGGCTAAATTTGATAGTTTTAGCAAACAAGACAAGAAGACGTAGATTAGGAATAAATTCTCATTTTAATAGTAAGTATTTGTATGTTGTTTTGAACTCTGTAATTGTAAATATAACACATATGGTAAGGAAATACAAGAATTAAGATGTAAAAATTGTCAATCACAATCATGTGATAGTACGTGATCGTGACTTTAATATTTTAGTATTACTATTTATATATAAATATTGTCTTGTACCAACATCATACATTGTATTGATTAACCGATCTTCTCGCGTCAAGATGAAGCTTATATACTTTACAAATTCCTGAAGAATGAACGATCTACACTTTACAAATTTGCCGGCTACCTGGAGCTTCGCACACCTCTGTTTTATATAGCAGAAGCTCCAGGTAGCCTCGACTTTGTAAAGTGTGTAGATCGTTCATTTCATTAATTGGAAATTTTTAAAGTGTAGAAGCTTTATCTTGACACGAAAAGATCATTTACCGACGTAAACAATGTCATAATACTTCATAATATAGGTGTGTACGCATGACGTCATTCTGAGTACTTTTCGATGCTCTTCTTGAGCAATGAATAACATTCCTTAAGATAGGACAAACGTAGTTTTTGGCTATTTTCTATGGTAAATTAGCTATTTTTCTTTTTGGTCATTATTATTTTTCTTGCATACTTGAAATACTAATTTAACCTGTTAATCAATGCTCTCAAAAAAATTGAGAAGTTTTTTTAAACTGGCAAAATGGAGTCATTTTCCTATATAATGGGGCCAATGTTATTTAGTATACTCATTTATGATGTCGACTTTAACATGAATGAAACCAAACCTATATTTTGTTTATATTTTAATTGTAATATTAATAACTAATAAGGTAGTACAGTAAAATGTTGTTATATAACTCTTATAACGCGGCAGTATTTATTTTACATACATTTTTAATTCCTTCTGTTTTCAGTTTGATTTGAGTTCTGTGATATTCTCAACGCGGTAGTTATTATATAACGATGGGGAATAACATCTCTGCTTCAAATGAGAGGTACAGTATAAGCATTAATATTATGAAATTTCATTGATTATGATTTTTATAGTTGAAAATCTATATTACGTAATACTAACCTTATTAAAATTATATATAAGATTTTTTTCAAAATATTTTTGCACAATTATTTATGTTTTAAATTATATGTAAACTCGATTGTGATCAATTAAAATGAATGCTTATATGGAAAGCAACAAAACGGGTACGCGGAGAAGTCATATATTATGTCATTTTTTTTTAGATAAGAGCATTTTTTTTACGCGCATAAAATGAAATACATGTACCATTTTTAATCATATTTCATAATTATATATATATATACAGGGTGTTTTTTTAAAAGCGCACATTTTAAAACGCTAATTAAAATATGAAGAAATAAAATAAAATTAATTTTTTATATATCATTTTGTAGCCAAGGGTTAGACATTTTTAAAACTGTTCTTAGAAATAAAATTGAGTGACCGGTTTTCTTGCACCAAGCGTTAACGTAAAAATGTGCTATTTTTTTTTCAGAACGTCTTTTTTTCAGCAAAAATGATTAGAAATTTGCTTTTTTAACTATCTTTTATTAACAATTAATGGAGTCTGTTGGCATAAATAAGATACCTATAGCACTCTAAACATGTTCTGTAATAAAAATGGAAGGATGGAGCCACATTGGTATCAGGGTTAAGGTGAAAACTTTTGCGTTAAACAAAGCTAAATTTGATTTAAAAAATTCTCTTAAATCAAACTTTTTTTTTTTTTTTTTTTTTTTTTTTTTTTTTTTTTACCGATTTTGTATGAACTTAAATTTTCATAACATTGTTTGTAACTTTCATTTTCTGTCAATTCTTACAAACTGGGTTGCTTTGATAATTAAAACCTTAAACATTTCATTTTAAAGAATGGAAACTTTTAATTTGCATCTCTTTCTTTAAAAGTTGGTTCATGTATGGAAATCCGCAAATTTCATTTGGTTTTTGCTGCATTCATTAATTCTTTGCATCCTGAATCATATTGATTTTTTTTTAATAATTAAACCAAACATTACTTAGATTTGAAAGAAAACTTTGAGCGCAAAGCCATTATAGAGAAACTAAAAATTTCGTTAAATCATTAAACAAAATTCTCAAATTAGAGAAAATGTTGGCAAATTTAGCCATGTTTAACGCAAATGTTTTCACCTTAACCCTGATACTAATGTGGCCCAATCCTTCAATTTTTATCACAGAACATGCTTAGAGTGCTATAGGTATCTTATTTATGCCAACAGACTCCATTAATTGTTAATAAAGGATAGTTAAAAAAGCAAATTTCTGATCATTTTTGCAGAAAAAAAGGACGTTTGGAAAAAAAAATAGCACATTTTTACGTTGACGCTCGGTGCAAGAAAACCGGTCACTCAATTTTATTTCTAAGAACAGTTTTAAAAATGTCTAACCCTTGGCTACAAATTGATATATAAAAAGTTAATTTTATTTTATTTCTTCATATTTTAATTAGCGTTTTAAAATGCGCGCTTTTAAAAAAACACCCTGTATATGATTAAAATTAATAATTATAGTCTAACAGTTAAATTAAATTATTGAGACGTTGTATATGCCTGATTTCACCCACAAAAAATGTAAGTTATTATTGATTGATTGATTGATTGATTGATTGATTGATTGATTGACAGCTGCCAGGGTCTTGCACTAATACTTGGCTATGATAACTACGAAGATCCTAAAACATCCCCTAGACTTGGAAATCAAGTAGACCTGCAACGTTTAGATCACATACTTCCTCAGTTTGGATTTCATGTGGAAATTTGTCGTAATTTTACAGCAAAAAGTACAAAAAACAAAATCTTGGAAGGTATTATTTAATATGTAAATGTGTTAAAAAAATGTAGCAAAAGTAATAAATTATCAAACAAACCTACTTAAAAAAAAAAAAAAAAAAAAAAGCTTTGTATAATATATACACCCAAGAACATTTTAGTTTGCATGATCGCCCACAGATATCGCCCATTTCAAATGACAGTTTTTGGTTGAATAAACGATTATTTAAGAAATATCGAACATCCTTACGTGGCGTGGACTTTACGTATAGGCTATAAAAAAAAATGCTGTTTCAGTGGCTACATCTGAGCTATACTCAAGATACTCATGTTTACTAGTGATAGTACTAACTCACGGTACATACGGTGGTGCACTGCAAGCATACGATGATTTCTTCTACACCAATGATGTATGGGGACCATTCACTGATTGTAACAACTTTAATGGCAAAACAAAAATACAGCTCTTTCAGGTTGGTTTTATTTACCTCTCGTAATATAGATGCTATATACCATAGTGATTTTTTTTAATGAAACAACACTAAAAACTTAATCCTACATGCAATAAATTAAATAATAAGAAAGTATAGAGGAGTCTCTTTTACTTTTCCTCGCAATTAAATGCTTGGTTATCGTACTTTATACTTGTAAGCTCAATCAAGATACTTCAAAACTAACAAAACTAAGAAACTTCAGGGAGTCTGAAATTTTCTCCTACTTTTACCGTCACGTATGTTTTTCGTTTCCAGCAATTACTTTTCCGGTTTTTGTTCCTTAAGGGTTGTATATAGATGGCTTGTATCTCAAAATCTAAAAAGAAAACTTCCAAATTTAATGATGCCCTTTGAAAGTTAATAGTAACAGCTAACTTTGATAAAAATTTTAGGACCCGTGACCATTAGATAAGAAAGAATATAATTATTAAAATTAACATTGGCTCTTATGGAACTAAAACTTTAAAAAATCATAATTTAAAATCTAACAAATCCCGCAGTACCTGATTTCCCGGCCCGATTATTCCACCGCCCCCCCCCCCTCTCCAAAATGCATACACTGCAGGTTCAAGATTTATTATTAATAATAAAAGTTTATTATTTTTTATTTATTGTTTTGTATTATTATACAGTTATTTTATTTGTAATATTTTCCCAGGCTTGTCGAGGTGCATTACAGGAGAGAGTGATGAAGTTGGGAGATTCATTGCCATCAAGTAATACTATGTCTCAGTTACCATACATCTGTTTACCTGAACTACCTAGGAGTAATGAGTTCTTCATTGCATATAGTTCTCATGAAAGTATGTTGAAAGTAAGAAAAAGTTTGTCAACAAAGACAGTCTGAGGTTTGATACCCAAAATTTTTGTAACTATACTATATACTCATACAATAACGATATCGCTATGTTTTCTAAATGTTTTAGACGATAACAATAAATTTTTTTAATATGAATAACTATAAATAGATCATAGTGCAATATGTTTGAATTGAAATTAGATATTTCAAAACATACTTCATGAATGTGCCTTACCTGCATTGCTTATCTACTTCATTTGGATTTTTTTAAAAATTATTTATTTATATGTATTTTTTATTTTTGGCATTTTTTTTTTTCGTAATTTTGTACACTTTTCTTGTGTGTATTTTTTTCTTAGTTTTTGAGCAAAAAGTATCGTTATTAATGCGACGATAATATTGTCAATTTTTGTTAATCCATAATGTTATAAGTAGGGACCAGATTTTCAGTTGCAAATGTCTGCTTGCGCCTGCAAGTATGGTTGCTCCTCGTACCGCACAACAATTTACTAAATATTTATAAATTTTGATTCATTCCAGGTATTTGAGGTAAATTACAGGTAGATAGGAAATTTTTTACAAATTGATAATAAGTTGTGCAGCAGGAAAAGTAACTGCTGTTTTTGCAGGCGCAAGCAGACATTTGCAACTGAAAATCCGGTCCCTAGTTATAACTTTTATAAAACCAAGTATTTATAACGCATTGATAACCAAATATCGTTATATTATCGTTATCGTGCATACGACAATCGAACCCAAGACTGATGCATGAACATAGATACTTGTTTTATTTACATTGGTTTTCTCTTCTGTTTCACAGATACAGTTTCTGTGAGCAACAAGCAAACCGGGTCCTGGTATGTGGAGACCTTATGTGCAGAACTAAGTAGTATCTGTAGAGACGTCAGTTTAGAAACCATTCTGACCAGAGTCACGTATATGCTGGTGAACAGAGCAAAAGTGGGATATGCTCAAACTGCAGCATTTATATCACTTCTTTCTACGCAATTGAAAATCAAGTAAGTAAATATATAAATTTATAATGAAGACAATTCACATATTTATCACACAAAAAAAAAAAAAAAAAAAAAAGAGCATCTTAACTAATTATGCTATGTTTATGTATATAATATAATTACTATGTATTATAATATAGCATAAATTATAGTGTTATGCATAAATGATGTTGCATGGAGCTAGCACAATTATTATATAGTAATTTTTTTCCGTGTATGACCACGGATACCAGCGTAATACTGTATGCTATATTTTTTTCTGATAACAAAAATTGTAAAAAAAAAAAAAAAAAAAAAAAAAAAAAAAAATCTTAAAATTAAAGCACTATAATAAAGTTTGCCTGATTTCAGCAATATTTAATCTAATTTGGGAATTTTTTTAAAAGATAAGTAACATTTTGTTTTGTACAGCATAAATTATTATTTATGTTATTCCAAACAATAACATAACATTCATAACTAATAAAATACGTAATTCAGTTTATTTGTAATTAGAAAAAAAATATCACCTTGTGATTTAGTTAATTTTTTTTAGCACATCATGTATGGGCTTCCCAAATAACCTGGTACACTCTGATGACCCAGCACTATCGTCTATGGGTTCTGATACCCAAGACTGCGTCTCTGTTATGAAGAGAAGTGAGAGTGATCTGGACCTAACTACTGAGTAAGAAAAATCTTTACCAATATGTATTTTATGTTCTCTCATAGTCATGCAAAATAAATCAAATAACATCTTTAATATTTTGATTTTTTGATTGATGATTGACTTATTGATTGATTGATTGATTGATTGATTGATTGATTGATTGATTGATTGATTGATTGATTGATTGATTGATTGATTGATTGATTGATTGAAAATGTCTTCTTTGCTAATTTTAAAATTCCAATGTTTTATATTTCTTGAATTTCAAATTTAGCTATAAAACTTTCCTAAATTTTACAATTAATTATATGAAAGCGATTTATTAAATAAATTTTCTGTTGACAGTGGTTACGGTGGTAAGACGAGCGTGGTGAACATACCTGACTACTACCCCTCGAGGGCAAGCTCAACGAAGACTGGTCGAGCTCTCATATTTTACACTTCACTTTATCAAAACGATGCTGAATTGATGAAACAAACATTAGCTACCATGCAATTTGATGTAGAAGTGACTCAGCTTATTGAAGGGGACAGTTTTATCAACACCTTGCTTGATGGTAATAATAATAATATCACTATAAATAAAAATTATTGTCAAACCAAGTACGCAAAAAAAAAAAAATAAATAAATAAATAAAAAAAGCAACATTCACACAAAAATGTTAAAAATTCTTATTTCTTTCTGACATCAATCAATCAATCAATCAATCAATCAATCAATCAATCAATCAATCAATCAATCAATCAATCAATCAATCAATCAATCAATCAATCAATCAATCAATCAATCAATCAATCAATCAATCAATCAATCACTTAATAATTTGATTGATCGATCCACAATTTATTTTGCAGTTTCTAAACAGCCCAGTCTCTCCGATGCAAATAGTCTCCTTGTTGCAATTTTGGGTCCAATTTTAAGTCCTGTACCCGGAAGTCAAGAGAGTCACGTGGCTGGTAAACTGATCAGTTCTACTTGGTCACCGTTCATTGCTACCAACTGTTTACATCTGCAAGCCAGACCTAAGATTTTCCTTTATCTTGATAATCTGGACACCACTGATAGTAGCAGTGTAAGTAGCAATTTAAGTAATGGATCTGACTCTAATTAAGAGAGTAAAAAGTAAGCAGCTTCGTTTCGTTTCGTTTTTTTTTTTTTTTTTTTTTTTTTTTTAATCTGTCAGTGTAAAGCAAGTGCTAGTGCTATACACGACAAACTATTTCCAAAATTTTGAATATTTGCATTTGTACATTATTTTAATGAGAGAGAGAGAGAGAGAGAGAGAGAGAGAATAAAAATGTATATAGTGTAAATATATATATTTTTTTAATCAAGCAATTGTAAATAATATTTTTTAAAAATTCCTAGCTCGTCTTGATGCTTAAAGTTTAATTGCTTATATTTATTGTGTAAAAAAATAATATAATACCATGAACTTCCTGGGTCAATAAAATATCTGCTTATTCTTTTATTCTTAAATTTGTCAGGAGAAGAAAAAGGAAGATGAAGATTGGAAGCTCGAATCACCAGAATCAACATTTGGCCGAAATGTAACGGATCATGTTGACTTTCTGCATGTCATTGGTTTTGGAAGAGGTTTGGTAATTTTTCAGTCTTTTATATTCAGTGCATACAGTAGTGTTGTTCGTAAACTGATTTCTTGCACCAAAAAAAATGCGCATTACATTTGATTAACCATAGCTGATCGTCATTTTAGTAGCAGAAAACAGAGTTTACGAACATCATTATATAGTGTAATATATATACAATGCAGTAATTCTTTTCAATGTTATATTATGTACAGCACAAATATATTATAAATATATTTTACCAATTCAAATGAAGGAAAAAATTTTCCATTAAAATAACATTTAAAATTTGGCGCAAGTTTTTGAATGGTAAAATATTTTATCATAATCATGTGTACTGAACAAACAAAAAGTGCCACTTTGATGGATGAAATAAATATACGTAATAATTATGCTATATATTATTTTCAGTAACATTTATTCATTGAAACATAATTTATGCAATACTCTAGTATTAGCTATGTTATAATTATATAATAAATAATATTTTGTATTATTACAGCATAAATATTTATTATGTTCTAATTCAATATCATTTATACTAAATATAATGATATTATATATAATGATATATATTAAAGGGTGTGTACGCATGACGTAATTCTGAGTGCTTTTCGATGCTCTTCTTGAGCAATGAATAACATTGCTCAGCATAGGACAAACGTAGTTTTTGGCTATTTACTTTGAAAAATTAGCAATTTTTTGGTCATTATTATTTTTCTTGCATCAGTTGAGGTACTAATTCAACCTGTTAACAGCACCTTTGCTCTCAAAATATTGCGAAGTATTTTTAAACTGGCAAAATGTGCCATTTTCCTATACCGGCCAATGTTATTTAGTACTCACTTATGACGTCGACTTTAACATGAATGAAACCACCCTATATGATGTAACATATATGTACCGCAAGGAGATAAAAAACTTGAACAACTACAGACTGAAATGAAACACTAAAATTGCAAGTTATTCAATTCATTTCGGTACATCAGAATAAATTTACATAGATTATTCTTTCCATGCTGACGATATAGCAATACATTTGGACCACTTGTAATTAACGAACTACTCAATAATAAATGTAAACATATTTAACGTATTTCTTATGGAAAAATCATTATACATTACAAAACAATTAATATGTTAAAAATAGTCCATTAAAAAAAAAAAAAAAAAAAAAAAAAAAAAAGAGGCTAAAAATATAAATTAACAAATTGACAATAATTTCAGTGTACTTCAACTCGCTGCTAGAACAACTGGAGACAGTATATACAAATGAACAGGATATGTTTGAGATACTGGCGAGTGCTAAACATGCTGCAATCTCTCGGTGTGGAGATGTTGGTACATTGATGACGTCACAGGGTTACTTCAAGTCAACTTTGAGCTTGGGACTCAAGTTTGACAATTTTAAGGTATAAATATCAATAATAATAATAATATCAATGAACAAATATCACATATTCATTCTTGTAAATTAACTCAACTGTATATAGAGATGTGTATATCAATATCTTACAATTTTATTGGATCTATTGGTACTTTTTGATAAAGAAAGATTTATGATTTTGTAATATATTAAGCATGGATGCTTGCTAACTATTAGGGGGGAGAGGGAGGGACTATTAATACAGTTAAAGATATATATATATATATATATATATATATATATATATATATATATATATATATATATATATATATATATATTATGACCTGCATTCACAAAAAATGATACGCACACTTACGTATGCTACGTATAAGTGCAGATTTTAGCACGGATGAACGAATCACTTTTTGTGGGAGGAGCTGTATTTACGGATAAATAGAAATAATGAAAAATAAATCAGCAATCGACAAGGTCTAGTCAAATCTAAGTTGATTTTGCTATGCGAGACTTGAAAGTAAGACAAATTACGAGTCCTGTTTGACTACTAAACAAATTTTGCTCTTCTCGCTTCCATTTTAATGCTGGAAACTGATATATAAAAATAAGAATTAAGTTGTTATAAAATTCATATAGGTATAGTATTTCTGTAAGCATTAATACAATCTTAGTTTTACGATAATCTATAATCAGAATAAGAATATCAATAACAAGTTAAGCTAAATATTATTCATATATTTTATTCAACATGCTGTGATGCAAGGTCGAGTGCTAGTTCAAAAACTGATGTTTATCTAATAAAACAGATGTGTTCAAATTGCTATCTGTTGATCTGACATTTGTATCTGGTCACCGGAAGTTACTGGAGATTGGAATGTGATGTAAGGCTCGGAGCAGTTTTGTTTTGATCTGCACCTGCGTAACTGACCTACACAATGTTTTTTGAATTGCGAGGACATTTTTATACCAATTTTTAGATTTTATTGCACACTTTACTCTTCGAAAATTTATTTGTTAATTAGTTTGCTTCTAACTTACTTACTTACTTACTTACTTACTTACTTACTTACTTACTTACTTACTTACTTACTTACTTACTTACTTACTTACTTACTTACTTACTTACTTACTTACTTACTTACTTACTTACTTACTTACTTACTTACTTACTTACTTACTTACTTACTTACTTACTTACTTACTTACTTACTTACTTTATTCATTTCACTACTTACTTTATTTTTGTAGTTCCATGTATTTCAGAAGCATATTGCAATATATACTTCTTTTTTCACCCGCAGTGTTAATTTATATAATAAGTTGGATAGACTAGTGTCAGAAATTTGTCTTCTTCTAAGTAAATTCAAAACTAGTACTTAGTTTATGTTGTTATTTTTTTTCCTTTTTAAAAAAAAGAAAAGAAAATAAGAAAGTCTATTTATCTCTTTTTACTTCGTTTATTTGGATATCAAATTTTGTATTGGCTTTCATTGCTTTTTTTGATCTCCTGTTGAGGAACCTCTTATTTTGACTATGTGCAATGTTTGTATTTTATTTGCTCAATAAAATCTTTATTATTATTAATAATTTATTTTCATTGTTAACAGGAAAAAAAGACAGATGACGTCACAAATTACTCTGCCAGTGCAGTTGATGATAGAAAAGAAAACTTTGATTCCAAAGTTGATGAAGTAGCATTCAAAGTTGATCGTGAAGTGAACAGAGCTCTGGGAGATGTTAATGAAGCAGTCGAGACGATTGCCGACGTTCTGCCGAGAGTTGAAGAACAATTAGTGGTCCATGTACCCAAGATAAGACAATCTCTGAGTAGAATACGTGATTTATGGAGGAAGTAAATTAAAGAGAACAAATCATTTTAATTTATGAAAGTGTATTTTATAATATATCGTATACATCCATCCATACAGGCAAGATTTTGTCCATAGAGGGGTTCATAGCCGTCCAGCCTGTAGTTAGGGTGGGGAAAGGGGGAATACCACACTTTATTATGCTCATACTTTTTCAGACCTGACGTTTTTATGTTTATTTGGGGCGGGGGGGGGGGGCGCCTTTACATATGCCCTTACTTAATACCATGAAATTTTGAGTTTCTATTAAAAAAAAAAAAAAAACTACGCGTTTTTTTTTTTTTTTTTTTTTTTTTTTTTTAATTTTTTACCAGGTTCTTAAATAAAGTGCCATTATTCATATTATTTTGTTGAAATTTCATTTATATAATAATGTATTTGAATATTAATTATTGCTTTATTTTATCTTGTAAACAATAAAGTTTTTTGTTTGTTTTTTAAATCTTAATTTTAATTCTTGTATTAACCCTTTATAAAATTTCAGTTGGGGGGCGAGGATATGTCTGGAGATATAGCATACCCATGGCATGGGGGAACGTCTTAATCGATTTATATAGTGACCTGGAAACACTTAAATTAATAATAACCGCTGCATATTATAGAGAATGACTTACATACTCCACTTCACTGGTCATATAATGTGCATGTTTTTTTTTGTTCAGCCAAAGATTAGATTTGCAAGTATTTAAACAGAGAGTTTTTTTTTTCGATTGCAAGTTAAAACTGGTGATCAAAGCTAATTTTACTCAAGTTTTTGAACAGTTAGTTTACTTAAGACTTAAGAGGCATCATCGTAAAATGAAGTTTAGACATTCTATCTTCAATAAAAATATATAATAGTAAACATGGAGATTATTTAACACTGCATGCCAAAAAACAAAAACATTTCTAAACATACAAATGTCATGTGAATAAATTTTTAATTGTTATTATTTTATCATAGACAAGTATTGTGTAATTTCACGGATTTTTTTTTAACTGAGTTTTTTACATTTTTCTTATTATTTTAATTAGAATAAAAATTAAAGTGTTAGATTTTAAAAAAAAATTATTCTACTGTTTAATTTTTTTAAGTCATACTGAGTGGCGTATTAAAAAGTCAATACTTTTTTTATTGGTTTTAATAGATTGATTGATACATTGATTACTGATGATATCTTATTTTAATAAAAATATCAATCATTGATTTATACAATAAAATAAGATATGAATTATTTTATATCTTTTGTCTGGGTATTTCAATACCAGCTATATAGGTTGAAAATGACAAAAAAAAGGAGGAAAAAAAAAAGAAAAAGAAAAAAAGGAAGACAGACAGGAAAAAAAGGAAGACAAGAAAAAAAAAACTACAATAACAAAATGAGGAAACGATAGCTTTTTGTAGCTTCTTTGATAACGTTGAAAACATTGTGACCAGAAACCTTTTTTTTTCTTTTTATTTATCAAGCACATTATTTTTGTAAAGAAATAATATAACTTAAATAACATTTTAAAATGTTAAGACAGTTTAAAATTGACAAACAATAAAAACAAGTAATATTTAATCTGTTGTGTATTATGACTATATAATATATCACATATTTGAGCAACATGCAGCAAAAGAAAATGCTTACAGTTCAAAAGCACGCTTGGTTGTGACAATAGAATATATTTATAAATTCGACGTGATATAGTGACAATTAACAAAACATATAAAGTAACTATAATTTTCATTATTTTGTAATAAAATATTATACTTATAAGTGTTTTAAACACTTGATATTTACTAGTAAGATAGTTTTACTGAAAATGACGACTTCAGCGAAGTTCTCTCTCTTTACTTTTATATTTATTGCCATCTTTTTGAAGATTTCACAATGTAAAAGTAAGTATACTATAATTGTAATTAGGCAATTTTGTTTTTTACTTTAACTTTACTATAAAACCGGGCAGTTTACTTTCCAAATTTAATAATTTTTAATTTTTTAAACTATTCTTCGGTTCACGATGTTTTTTTCCCTCCTATAAAAGAAGCATTGTAATCATAATCACTCTATATCTGCATGTTTGCAACAATTGTATTTAATATTGATAATTAGTAAATTATGAGTTTACTGATTTATATAAGCTTTTAGCGATTAGTAAAATTTTTTCATTATTTCTTTTTTTTTTTAATATTTTAATAGGGACGATAGGGTCTATTATAATACTTGTTAATTATTATTGATTAGTTATATATTTGATAAAACAATTGATGTATAGTTAATAATAGATGGACAATGTGGGAAACTAAAAGAAAAAAAAGTCGGGGTTAATTTTATTCGATGTTCTATAAAATAAACGAGGACATCGTCTTGAAACGATAGATATGTGAATTTCAATAATTTTTAAGTTCATTAATTATTTTTAATTAATTTTTAAATATCACGAAATGACGTCACGGGTGGTACCTATTTCCTATACCCACATGCATAAGTTACCGACCTTGACGTCATTTTAAACTTTTCAAATATTAATTTAAAAAATAGAAATTCTCGTTTCAAAATCGATCCAGAACAATGCTCTGTTTTAAAATATAAAAATACGTTACCCTCAATTTTTTTTCTTTCTTATTGATTGGTTGATTGACTCTTGCTGTTTTATTGATTGATGATTGGTTGATTGGATGATTAATTAATTGATATTTAGGTTGCAACAAATGGTGTCCCCCTCCCTATCTCTCCCCAGAGGACTGTAAATTGGTGAAGTTCGCACCTTGCGAAAGTGCCAAAGACTGCAATCGGAATGGACAGCACGGACTCGTATGTTGTCCCAATGGATGTGGATGTGCTTGTATGGAGCCCAAACCAAGTACGTATATATAGATAATGTGTGCTTCTGTTTACTCAAAATGCAAAAAAGGAAGTGCCGGAAGAGGAAACCACGTGATGGTAAAAGTGGGAGGTAGCTCAAGGTTATCTTGCTGCTGGCTGGCTGCTGGCACCAAGTTTTCTCCCACTTTTACCGTCACGTGGTTTCCTTTTCCGGCACTTCCTTTTCCGCATTTTGAGTAAACAGACGCACTCATAGAGAATAATAAAATGGGTTTTATTTATACTACATACTAAAATATAAGCGTTGAAAAGCTTGTACACAGTTTTGCAATGTTTTAAGTATTGTGGAATCAACGCTTATGACGTCACTAAGCGTGGAAATTTTAACGATAAAAGCGTTAGTGACGTCATAAGTGTTGGGACTGAATAGAAAATTCGTAAAATTGTAACGGCCAAGATTAACATTTATTTCATTGTGATTCTAACGCTTGTGACGTCATTTACACTTTTATCGTTACATTGTAAACGTTTAGTGACGTCATGACCGTTGACTACACAATACTTAAAGCATTGCAAAACTGTGTACATACAAGCTTTCTAACGCTTTTTTTTAGAGTGTATATTTAGTTAGAATAGAACAATTATAATATTCAGCTGCGTATTTCCATCATAATAATGTACCACCGTCAATCACAGTCACCGCTCTGGTAACATGATAAATTTAATCCCCTCCCTCAAGTTCTTTACCCCTATCACGACCCCATTGGTACATTAAATTGTGACGTCGGATGCGTGAAATAACCGCTAAAAAAAAATGAAAAAAAAAAATACAAATGCAACGTATTGGTGTCTAATTCATGGATAATAAGGTATAAATTATCAATCTAGTATTCTAAATGATAAAAAAGTAAGTTGACAAGGGCTTTAAATCACACGTTGTTTGGTTTATTCTGTTGTGTGGTATAAAACTGATATATTTATTAATGTTATTTTCACAGAGCCAAATGAGTGTCCATTGTTAAAGATAAAGGATTGCGGCACGAACAAGGTGTGCAAGAATGACTACGACTGCAAGGGTAAAGCCAAGTGCTGTGCTAACGGCTGCATCTGCTTCAAAGATCCAAACTGGTGATCCAAGCAAATATTTACATGAATCATAGCAAAGAATTCAATAACAAAATTTATTTTTTACTGCAAATATTACAAAAATAAATAGAGTAATTAAATTAGTACGTATAATATTTAATAATATGGTATTAATAATAATTTTATTTTTAAATGCGAATTTTAGATTAATATTATTATGATCAATGATCAAAGCATTATTGAAATTAAAAATTAAAACATTTGTGCCAGATGTAGAAAAACTTTTTTAATTATTACTTTTATACGATAATTTCTTTATATAACATTGTCAAAATACAATATAGGGTGGTTTCATTCATGTTAAAATCGACGTCATAAGTGAGTGCTAAATAACATTGGCCGGTATAGGAAAATGGCATATTTTGCCAGTTTAAAAAAATTTCGCAATTCTTTTTTTTTTGAGAACATTGCTGCTGTAAACAGGTTGAATTAGTACCTCAAGTATGCAAGAAAAATAATTATGATCAAAAAATAGCTACCAAAGAAAATAGCCAAAAACTATGTTTGTCCTATGCTGAGCAATGTTATTCATTGCTCAAAAAGAGTATCGAAAAGCACTCAGAATGACGTCATGCGCACACACCCTATATAAGTTTTATTTTTTTACAACAGTTATTTTTTAATTGTTTGAAAGGAATATATGAGAATAAGCAAGAAGTAGGCAGACAGACGGACAGACAGACGGACAGACAGACAGACAGACAGACAGACAGACAGACAGACAGACAGACAGACAGACAGACAGACAGACAGACAGACAGACAGACAGACAGACAGACAGACAGACAGACAGACAGACAGACAGAAAATTGAACAAAAAGTAGACAATTATTTAATAATTCTTTAATAGTTTATTAAATTCATATATACAATAAAACATAATTATGTTTCAAACACATGTATAACCATTCTTTTACATATTATTAAACATTTCATACAACAAACATATTATTATTTTATCCATAAAGAAGATTTTATTTATTACTATCTCTATTAGGACTTTCATCTAACAATTCCCATACTAAATTTCAAAATATATTTAAAAAATATAAAAAATTATAAACTATTTATATAATATACATAATATAATTCCTGCTTATTAATAATACAAAGATATGCTGGTATTTTATTATCATGTCCCTTCTCTTGGGTTACGTCTTAATACAGTTGGCTCACATTCTGAAATACCCTTATATAAGATCAATTATTTGGGCCTTATTTTATCATAGTGGTGTGTGAAAATTTTGAGTCTTAAAGGAATTCACCAGAGAAAAACATAAGCATTTAAATCACAAAACACTTGATGGGATTTACATAAATAACATTAGTTTGTCTCAAAACCCAACAGTATAGCCCCGTAACAGTGATCAGAATATTCAATTTATGCAACCCGCTAAACATTTGCATATTAATTTTTGCACGTTTCTGACGTCATAAATATGAATTTTCACGCAAGTTTACAGTTTAAAACTTAACAGTTTTTTCACGCTCTCTTGTGGGGCAACATTCTGGTAAAAATTGTCATCAGTTTTGAAGAACCCATTTCGTGTTTATTCACTAAAAAAACACATGTTGTTTTATGTGGTCTATGGCTTTAAGCAAAGAATAATCTAGAGTCAAATTAGGTTTCTCAAAAAAAAATAAAAAAAAAATAAAAAAAAAAAAATAAAAAAAAAAGCATTATACTTCAGTTACGAATCCTATCTAATTTGAGATAAGTAATTAAAGTGATTTTAATCTATTTTAAGTTAAAATAGCTATTGTTTATAATTTGCCAAAATGTATTATTTTAGCTGCTCAAAGTAGCTCAAAAGTGTTTATCACAAATCAGTTAGGATTCGTAACAGAAGTTATGCACCCTTATTTTAGAGTGATAAGGGTGCATTCAATAATATGGAATCATTCTAACAAGCGTAAAATTTTATCAGACACGGGAAAAATTCAAAAGGCCCATTTTTGTCATCGAGGGAAAAAAACATGGGGGCAAAATAATTTCAACCTATCACTCTAGCCAATCTGACCCTGATTTGACCTTTAGAGCATACGTAACCCAAGTTTTGGGTCACCAGTTAAAATATCCCCCCTTCCATAATAAAATGATACACGGAAATTAGAAATGTCACTTTACAACATAATACTTTTTTTTTTTTTTTTTACATCTACTACTTTCAGTTGTACTTACAGCGAAACTTTATTTTTATTTCTTTAGTATAGTGAAAAGCAAATTTATTATACAATCATAGAGACAGAAAAATAATACTTTACGTAAACTTTTTGCTGCTACTAAAAATGACGATCAACTATGGTTATTTAAACGTAATGCGCATTTTTTTTATTATTTTTTTTTTGTAGCAAGAAAACTGGGTTTATACAAACAACACTATAATATGTATGTAGTATAGTCTTCTATTTCCGTGTATTATTTTTAAATATAATTAGTGATTTTTGCCTTTTATTTTAAACAATTAATATTTTAATTAAAACTAAAAACAGTCAAAAATTAGTATTTATAAACTTTTTTTATTATATAACATGCATACATCTATATATTTTAGCAAACCCTGTTTCATTTCTATTAATTTTGTTTTGATTGTATAATTTATATGTTATATAAAAATGGACTGCATAATAATGATACGAAATCGGTATAAAATAGGGAATTAATTAAAAAATCCGTCGAAAGTGAACGTACTACACTTTACAAATTTTGTGAAAAATGAACGATCTACACTTTACAAATTCCAAGTTCACCCATATGGTTATCATGTTAAAACGCGTAGAAGCGCCAAACGCAGATCGTTCATTTTGAGTGAAATTTGTAAAGTGTAGTTCGTTCACTTCGACGGGTAAACATCGAAATATTGTTATCGATTAAAAAAATAAATAAAAAAATAAAAAAATCTGCTGTTTTTAAAAGTGGCATTTCCTTTAATGTTAATTTTAAGAAAAAGGTCAAAATAAACAATAAGGACAAAATTAAAAGTATAATAATTATGCTAGTCCATTTTCAGCAATTTTTAACATAATTTATGCTTTATTCTTTAATAATTATGCTGCCCATAACAGAGTTATATACTATTGTGTACACCATAATTATTTATGCTGTTTATAAAAATAACAACAGTGACATAAATAGCAGCATAAATTACGTATTTTTTTTCTTCCGCGTGCAGTAATTCGTAATTTGTAGTTCGTTTTTGTATTGCATTAAAATTACTTATTTTTGTCTTATCATTTTTTATGCAGACAATTTTTGTAAATAAATATGATTTGTATTATTATTGTGGTTTTTAATTTAATTTTATATATTTTGAAAATTAATGGATATATCTGTTAAAACCCGCATACTCAAAACTGAATTTTGAATTCTTTGTAATTCGATTGATATACAAATTTCTAATTTTTGACTTCATTATTTATAATTAATTATTAAAAAATCGAAAAATGACGTCACGGTCGGTAACTTACGCATTTAGACCTAGAGGAAAAAGGTTACTGACCGTTACGTCAATTCACGACTCTCAAAAATTAATTAAAAATAGTTAAAGGCGTAGAACATGTTGAACAAAAAAAAACATTTCTAATATCCTAACATACCTAAATAGCAACGTTGATTTGGCCGGCGTCATTGATTTCTAATTTATTTTCCATTCACAATATGGCAAATGCGGGTACGTATATGACGTCACAGCTCTCTTGATTCCGTGCAGTGCTTGGACGAGCGAGCTGTGACGTCATAAAACCGCATCTGCCATTTTGTGAATGAAAAATTAATTAGAAATCAATGACTTCGGTCAAATCAACGTTGATATTTCGTATGTTAGGATATTACACATATGTTTCAAATTCTACGCCTTTAATGAACTCGAAATTTAGAAATTTGCATATCTATCAATTCAGGACGCGATGTCCTCTTTTAGAATATGAAATAAAGTTAACTCCTAATTTTTTTAGTCTTTCTCATTACAAGTAACTTTTTTGGTTATCAAATATTATGCTTTTCTTATAGTTTACCAGTCTTGGGTTCGATACCCAAAATTTCTATAACGATAATGATACTATATTCTAGGAACACACTATAACAATATCGTTACTTTTAGAAATGTCCCCCACGATAACGATAACTATAATTCATATAATGCAATTTTTTTATTGAAATAAAATATTTTAAATACTTGCTTCATGACTGTACTATGCTTACAATGATTAATACAATGATTAACCGCCTCATTTATATATACTTTTCCAATTTTTGGTAATATTTTCTTATTTTTTTGTGCACTCTTCTTACTTTTGTGTGCATTTTTTCTTATTTTTAGAGCAAAAAGTATCGTTATAGATGCGATGATAATATCGTCAATTTTTGTTAATCTATAACGATAACGATAACTTTTATAAAACTGTTAATCTATAACGTTTTGATAATCGAATATCGTTATCGTATCGTTGTCGTATTTACGATAATCGAACCCAAGACTGCAGCTTACTAATTTCACAACGCAAAAATTATGTCCAAATTTATAATATTGTTTAAAACCACAATATTTTATATCAGTAATTAAGTTAAAAATATAGTTCCATTTTATATAGGAATATAATATTCTTTATTATAATAATGCACAAAAACTTATAAAATTATAAAGAACTTTAACTTTTTTATAATATTTACAATAATAGCACATCGAAATATTGGCCTTTTTAATTTTGTAGCACATTATCTAATAACACAAATTCTGTTAAATTTAATTAAGATTTCAGTTTTAGTCAATTTAAATTTCAGAGAGCGAGAGTAGCTTAATATTTTCACATAGGTAGCAGTTGTTTTTTTCTTTCATAATATGCCATAAAAATCCCTCATTCAATCTATTTTACCTATTACGCTCTCCTCCTACTAATTTTTTTTTTTCATTGTTATTTTTTGGAGACAAAATTTTAAAAATCCAGAACAATATTTTCTGACTTATTATTATATTTTATTAAAATCTTGTTACTATAATAACGATCTATATATTGGGCCATAAGCTGCAAAAACCTCTATAATTAAACCTTAGTTATGTTTTTTTTAATTGTTGTAACAATCAAAATAACAACTTAATTATGGTTTAACTAGGTTTGCGTTGCAGCTTAGGGTTGTATGTTTATAAAACATTTTGACTAATAAAAGAACAATTGTTTTGAGGACAACCGCTATGTTTACTCAAAATGCGTAAAAGGAAGTGCTGGAAGAGGAAACCACGTGACGGTAAAAGAGGAAGAAAAGTTGGTGCCAGCAGCATGCTATGCCTGAGCTACCTCCTACTTTTACCGTCACGTGGTTCCCTCTTCCGGCACTTCCTTTTCCGCATTTTGAGCAAACATAAAAAGCAGTCACTGACTGCTTATGTTTACTCAAAATGCGGCAAAGAAAGTGACGGAAAAGGAAACCACGTGACGTAAAAGTGGGAGGTAGCTCAGGCATAGCATGCTGCTGGCACCAACTTTTCTTCCTCTTTTACCGTCACGTGGTTTCCTCTTCCGGCACTTCCCTTTCTGCATTTTTGAGTAAACATAAGCGGTCACAAACAGTCACTGACTTTAATCGATTTCACTTACATCCACTTCCGTTTCTACTTACTATACGCATACGCATGCGCAGTACGTCGAAACCGAAGCAGATTTAAGTGAAATCGATTCAGCCTCAGCCTCAAAACAATTGTTCCTTTAACAGTCATTAATTAACTACATTTACAAAAAAAGGAATTTTAACATTTTTTATTTTTTCACATTATATCTAAGAAGTATTATATTTACAATACATGTAATGAAAAAAATAGAGGAAAAATAAGAAGCAAATTACGAACTAAGTTGGGTGTTTTTGGCGTAACGCTCTAACCAATCACAGGCAGTGCGGGAAAAATTCAAAGCTGTAGCTAACTTCCTATAATACCTGCTATAGCATTGCAGAAACATTTTTATTATTTTATTTCTAGCTTTTAATTGTGAGAAAACTATTACACTAGCTGAAGCGAGAAATATTGATAAATTAGAAATCACATTTTTAAGTATTTCAAGCCAATTAAAAAAAAAAAATCATTTTTTATTTTAAGCAATAATTGGGGAAAAAAAATTAGGGGGTAATTTTATTTCATATTCTTAAAAGATAGGACATTATCCTAGGAGTAAATCGAATAATATGCAAATTTTTAACTTTTAAGGGTATTTTTAATTAATTTTTGAAAATCGAAAAATGATGTCATGGGCGTCAACTTATGCATGTGGGCACACGAAAAAGTTGACTCTCGTGACGTAATTTTGAGACTTTTAAATTTTGATTAAAAATACTAAAAGAACTCAAAAAATTATAAATTCACATCGATGCAGAACAATATTCTTTTTCATAGAATATGCAATAAAATAACCTTCTTATAATTTTTAGATTCCTCATCAATTGAAAAATCATGATCATAATATAAGAAAAAATCATTAAACACGCCATTAACACCCATTGTACATACTAAATATACGTTTGCATTGAAGTTACAATTTATTAACATACTTTTGCTGTTATATAGTAAAAGCAAATAATACAAAAGGTCACAAAATTAAAAAATATTTCATATATTTAATTAATAATATTCTTTCATTCCTATTTATTTCTCAGAAATGATTGTAAATATTTTTTATTAGATGATTATCATCTTTTTTGTCAATTTTTAAAACAGTGTTTTTTATTATTTAGCTTTGGAGACGTTAAAAATTTAGTTAATTAATGTTAAAATATTAATTATTAACATGACGATTTTTGTATTCAACTATAAATAAAATTGCTTTAATCTCAATAATAATAATAAACTGCTTTTTTTTTTTAAATATTAATATTTAATTTATAATATTAGCAATTAGCATAATATTACTTTTTGCAATGATACAATGATAGAATTTTACGAAAAAAAAAAAATATATATATATATATATATATATAATATATATATATATATAATATATATATATATATATATAATAATAATAAATAACAAAAAAGTTATTTTTTATTTTGCAGCAATTTCATTTATAAATCGCGGCTAATTTAAAAACTCGTCACCTTAATAACCTATATTTACACTAAAACAATATACATATTTTACATTGGTTAAAATAAATTTGATAGCACTGAAATTTCATGGTTTTATATATAGTACTGCTTATCCAATTAAATGTTTTGCACATTGCGGAAATATGTTGCATTGTGTATAAACATGACTTAAAATTGCACTTGCAAAGTGATGCGATTTATCAAAAAAAAAAAAAAAAAAAAAAAAAAAAAAAAAAAAAAAAACGTAATGATTAAGACGCTTTCACACAATGGACATAAGATTCTAATACCTGAAAGTAAAACACAAATTTCTTCATTATTTTCAAAGTAATTGAATTTTTACGTTGAATTTTACGTCTATTTTGTATATTTAAATAATACAGTAGCCATATTGGTGGAAAATTTGACAATAAATATTTTGCTGAAACGTATTTTACGGCAATACGGCCATGCATTAAAATACAAAGATTCACTACTATATATGAATCACAACACCTTCAAGTTTAGTTTACAAGGAGAAATATTCTTAATGCAATCAATTTGATGATATTAAATTTATTAAAGACCATTTAATTTCTTTACGATCAAATTTAAAATTTTGCTATATGTATATACAGACGTTTCCAAAGCTGATATTTGACAATTTAATTTACAGTAGAGGAAACAAATTTCATGTGTCATTAATTTGCAAACTTTATTGTTATTTCTGCTTTTTTAAAGTAACATTTGAAGTATGGGAATCAATTCTACACAGATTTACCCGAGTTGAAATAACTGAAGTGCAAAGCAACTCAAGTTTTTGAATTATCATAACTGAAAGTTGAGTTGGTTTTACTCAAGTTTCAGTTAAAACGATTAAAAAACTTGATTTGGTTCGCACTTCAGTTATTTCAATTCAGGTAATTCTCTCCGTGTATACCTCAGAAAAGTATTATTTGTTTTAATAGAAATTGATGCGATGCAATGAGGTGAACCTCTGACTTGATGTGGACCATTACCACCTTGCACTGCCAGGACAGCAGGCCAGTGACATGAATACTACCTATCAAGCCTAATCCTCTCTCCTACAGTTTTACTAGACATTACTGACACGACAACATACGCAAAGAGAAACATACGTACGAGCATTAAAGTGTGGAGAATATGAAAGTGTATTCATAATCTGTGGATACCACAGCTTCTCAAAAAGCAGTACAGTTGTAGACAAATAAAAGGTTAAAATTTAAGATTGTTCCTTATTTACATCTCTCAAACTTTATGTGGAAATGAGATTTTTATCTTCTTCTCTCGAAAATTTTACATAAAAATCACTAGAAATAAACCCTCACACTTAAAAAAAAAAAAAAAAAAAAAAAAAAAAAAAAGTTCTTGATCATCTGAGTTTTTGATCATCAAGAGAGGCGACCTTTAGTAAGTTTTATCATGTAACATTTTTGAAAGGACATGAATATAAGGTAATGCAAATATGGACAAAGTTTAAATTGAAATCTTTTATTTGTCTTTGACTAAGACTGTGATCTCTCACTCGTCAAGCCAGCATCCAAACCACTGCATTTCAAATTAGCTTAAAAAAATTCAAGGTACATTCATAAAATCATTTATTTGCTGTAAATTAACACAGCAATATTCTCATTTAAAACAATGTATTTTAATATTTTAATGCGCAAAGTTACAACAGAAAAATGAATATATGCACCTCAACAAGGAAATAAAAACAAAGCTAAATCTTAAAAGACTTTCAATGAAATTCGTTACCTCTGCCTTAAATTATTAATATTTCAATTAATAATAAAAAGATATGGCAGTAAAACACGTAAATAGATTAGAAAAAAACGGGGAATGGGAGATAGTATAATGAGTTTACACTTACAGGGACGCCATGATAGAGAAAAATTTCTAACTCACGTCAGGCAAAAAAAAAAAAAAAAAAAAAAAAAAAAGCATTATAAATATTGCTTTGTAAAAAGCAAGTTACTAGTACATATCGTCACTATCGCGACCAAGTGAAATTATCACGAGTGCGCCAAACGTTCCATCTGACAACAGTAAACCCTGTGTAGATGGAATGTTTGACGAGCTCATGATAGTTTCACTTAATACATTTTGAAGCAATAGAGACAATATGCTTCTATATTTTTATATAGGCCTATATATATATATATATATTGCCTGAGTTAGGCATTTTTCTCTACCATGGCGTCCCTGTCAGTGTAACCTCATACTATCTCCTATTTTGCCCAATTTTTCCTAATCTATCTATGTGTTTTACTAGGTATCATATTTATTATTATTATTATTATTATTAATCATCGCATAGACAATTTTTCATTAATATTTCAATTAACAAGAGAAATGTATAAAGATTATAATTAGACCTATATATTAAGATAGTTTATGTTCAAGCAACGCCCTTATTTCATCCATACTGTCGTTGATGTGCTTGACGAAACGTGTCGAGTCAGTCAGTGGACACGACTTCTTACTGGAGACATGGAAAAACAAGCGAAGATCTGAGGGAAGCATGTAGCTCACACCGTACCCTTCGTCGCTTACTGGACCAAATCCACCTCCAGGGCTCACCTGTAATACATACAAATTAATAAGATTCACGGAGTTGCACTAATGTAGACAAATTTTAGAACCATTCACAATATACATAAAATATTATACACAATATACATAAAGTTTGATAAAAATCTTGCTAGCACAAAGGTAAAAAAATAAATAATAAAAATTATAAAAAAAAGAGGGGAAAAAAACAAAACAAAAAAACAGCTAAATAACATGATATCAAGATTTTCACCAAACTATGGGACTCTCTTCACTATGGTAAAACTCTTGCTGGCTTTCTTAATCCTTTTCTTTTATATCATCAACCTAGCTGCAATGGTTTAGCCAGAAAAAAAAGTATTTTATTTACTGCATATTCATATCGTGATTTTCCCAAACTTAATTAAAAATACATGCTAAACTAAAACATTAAAATTCTGCATCAATCGACTCAGGACAATTTTTTCGTTTAGAATATGCATTTTTTCCCCTCATTAAAAAATACACGGTACACCTCTTTAAAAAAAAAAAAAAAAAAAAAGTAAAAGTAAATGCATACTACGGCATGTATAAATGAAGCGGTTTTAGTTGGACAAGCTGTATAATATAAGAAAAAAAAAATCGCAAAACTAAAAAAAAAAAAAAAAAAAAAAAAAAAAAAAAAAAAAAAAACGTAATTCTTGGTTTACATAACACCTACCATTCCTCTGAAGCACTCCAGGTTGACATCAGGCACAGTATTGAGCTGCTGCTGTGGCTGCTGACTGGTGCTGAGTGTCCAGGGAAAAGACAAGACCTCCTCCAAGAAGGCACTCTTGTGACCAAGACCACGGCACACCACGTACAGAGCAAACAAATGACGATCAAAACCCTCGCCTGCCATGGCTTCTCGATACAGATCTTGGTGTTTGTCTGCTGCTTTGCGGAGTCGCTTTACTTTCTCTTCCAGGGTGTATGCATCACCTTGCATTATTGATCTGAAATTTAGAGAATTACATAATATTAGTCTCAGTAATCGCAATGAGAAAAAAAAATTCTCATACTGAAAGAGGACATCGCTCTGGATCGATTAATTTCTATTTATTATTATTATTTTATGAAACAATTTAAATGCCTTTAATTAATTTTTGAAAGTCGCAGTATGACTTAGTATGTCGTAGCATGAATCATTCAAAAGTTATCGACTGTTACACAGCCCATGGGTGCGATTTCCATTGTATACCTGTCAATAAGATTTCTGTCTTGACAGTTCTACGGAGAAATTAAAGCACACAAACACAATATGAAAAAACTAAAAAAAAAAGAAGCATTTTTTCAAAAGTTAATTAAAAATATTTATTGCACTTAAAAATTAGAAAGGCACACAATAATTAATTCAAGAGTTTGAATTTCAGAATTTTAGTAAGCATTTTTTTCCTTGCTGCCAGTTAAGTTAAAAATTAAAAGCGTAGAACATTTTGAACAAAAAACTTTAATATCCTAATTTACCTGAAAATCAATGTTGAGTTAGCTGGAGTAATTTATTTCTAATTTATTTTCCATTCACAAAAAACAAAAACAAAAAAGGTTGATGAGAGGAAATGACACCTCAGCTCGCTAGTCCACGCGCGCGTAAAACAAGCGAGTTGTGACGTTATTCTCCGGATTCTCCTTTTTGTAAATGGAAAATAAAATAGAAATCAATTTTTCCAGTCAAATCAACGTTGATTTCAGCTATGTTAGGCTATTACCTGTCATTAGACAAGTTTTTTTTGTTCAACGTGTCTTATGGCTTTAATGATATATAATTATTATGTAGAAGATGGAATAATCTTACAACAATGATACATGTTGAGTCGTGTAATACCAAGATACTCACTGCACAAAGAGTGCTGCCTCAGGAGTGCACGAGCGCACAGTCTCAGTACGACCACAGTGGAAGAGCCTCGTCATGGAGGCCTCGTACGTGAGAGGTAAGCGTCCTCCTGAGTCCTTAGCATACGCTAGCAAGAACGCCAGCTGCATGAAGGCGTCTGGACTGACTTTTAGTGTCTTGATGACACCTTTGCCCCAGGTGGCGTGGTCCTCTACTATAAGGTCAAGGTCTGCGTTGTTCTGAAATAAATAAACAAATGAAAGAAAGAATGAATGAATGAATGAATGAATGAATGAATGAATGAATGAATGAATGAATGAATGAATGAATGAATGAATGAATGAATGAATGAATGAATGAATGAATGAATGAATGAATGAATGAATGAATATAAAGAAAATAATGGACTATGTGATAATTGATAGTAAAACTTGATTGATAGTACAAGATATACCAGGTAGAATAGGAAAAATTGGGGAAAATTGTGTGTTTTTATATCACATCTTTTTATTATGAATCACATAAATAAATACTGTAATATAAAAGAAAAAGATAGAGGAAACCAGCAAGGACAATGCCATAATGAAAGAGAGTTGACAAAAATCTTGCTTGCACAAATATATAGGACATATATGATAAACATAATAAAATAACACAATCTCCCTGTGCTAGCAAGATTTTCGTCAAACTAATGATACTCTCTCTAAGGCCTTGCTGATGGGTTTCTCTATCTTTTTCTTGCCTTTTATATTATTTGTATATTGCAAATTGTAAATAAATAAATATGTAAATAAAATAAATAAATCAGTTGACATAATTTATATTTCTTTTAAATGGTAAAATTCAATTAAAAATACCTGTCTTGCAAAAACCAAAGCGTCATTAATAAAGGTGGAAAGCTGAGGTTGTATGTCCCAGAGTAACCACGTGGGTGGTTTGACCTTGGCTTGACGGAAAGGTCGTGGTAAGGGCATGCAGTGTCCATCATCAGTGTACAGACGATCAATCACCCTACAGACAAATTAGCACCATTAGTACACCAAAATACGCAGTGTGTTTTCTTTTTTACTGCAATATTTTACTAATTTAAATAATATTTATTGAAAATCTTGAACAGAATTCTGCAGTTGCAGTGTTTTAATTATTATAGTTTTAATGATTATAATGTACGTCATAAAGCATTTATACGTAAAAAAAAAAAAAAAAGTTAATTATAAATTTGAGGAAAAAACCATTGCGGTTGATATAAATAAATGTTAAAAAATTAAAAATAGATTGAAAGGAAACAGTAGAACGATTAGAGCACTTTGAATTGAAAATTAATAAAACGCGTTTTATCTTCACGGAATTTATTAATTTTCAATTCAACGTTATAATCTAATCATTCTGCTATTTTCTTTTAATTTAATGAAGTTGCACTTAAAACTATAATATCCACTATTAACGGAATATTTAAATTCAGATGCAGAATTAAGAGAGTTGGTGACCGACTGATATCTCACAAACTGAATGGTGGTCAAATATAAAATTAACACGAAGTAACGCCGAAATGTTACTTAAAAGTTTAGCTTTTCAAATACATGACAATACGATCGAATATGTAATTAAGTTATTCCTTTTTAAAGATAACATGTAAATGTGAAAATTCAAACTTTAGTGCCAACTTTATAAATCAAATCAGCAACTTTTTAAAATTAAAAGTTTATTAAAACTTTTTTCGGGACTTTTTTTTTTTTTTATTATTATTTTTTATTAAATCAATTTTATATGAAAATTATAGTAAATGTTTTGACTATTTCCACTCCAAGTCGTTCACCCACTGCCTTAAATTTAAATATTCAAAAATATAAATGCAATACCCTTTTTTTTTTTTTTTTTTTTTTTAAGATTTTAGATAATTTAAAAATTCCCTAATTTTTTACAAGCAGATCTTGAAGCAGGACTACTACTGTATACTCACTCCTTGGTATAGAAGAACTCCATACAATGCGCTGCTACAGGTGCATCTGCCATGGTATGTTCTGCATTGATACCAGAGCGACCATTACCAAATACGATCACACTGAAGCTCTTGTCAAACCACAGCGCCTTGCCGTCACCATGTAAGAGCCAGCGACCTCGTGCAGACAGACTGTCAGGGGTGTCTTCGCTCAACACAACCTGCAAAATATTAGACAATCATATATGAAGTCACATCTACAAGGTGCAAAACTACCGCAATAAACCACGCAATGAGGTTCTCGCGTCATATCAAGCTTCTTCACTTTACAAATTTTCAAAGAATGAACGATCTACACTTAAAAAATTTGCGGCTACCTGGAACACTTGTTTTATATATAGCAGAAGCTCCAGGTAGCTGCAACTTTGTTAAAATATAAAACAACATGTGCTTTTCATTGAATAAACACGAAATGGGATCTTCAAAACTGATGACAATTTTTATCAGAATGTTAATGTGGCCCTACGAGAGAGCATGAAAAAATTGTAACGTACGCAATTTGTGTGACTATTCATGTTTCTGACGTCAGAAACATGCAAAAATTAATATGAAAAAGTTGTGCGGGTTGCATAAATCGAAATTTCTGATCACTGCTATACGGGGCTACTGTTTGGTTTTGAGACAAACTAATGTTATTTATGTAAATCCTATCAAGTGTTTTGTGATATAAATGCTTATGTTTTTCTCTGGTCTATTCCTTTAATTATTATGAAGTTACCATCGCATAGGGTGATTTTTACTATTTTATTCAAAAATATATTAAATTCCTTACCATACAAATTGCTTTCTCAATCGCTGATAAAGTTTCAGCATTCACTCCTGTAGAGAAATGCTCCTTCATAATTTTCCACCATTCTGTTCTGGGTAGAGCTGTGAGAGAGGGCACTGCACGAGCTTCTTCACACTGTGTGCCTGTTGAGCAGTCAACAAATAAGCAAATAAGGGGTTTGCGCATGACGTCATACTGAATGTCGACGCTATACTGAAGCAATGAATAACATACATACTACATAGTTCAGCATAAAAAAAAGCTTGATTCTTGGCCATTTTCTTTGATAAACTAGTTTTTTTTTTTTTTTTTTTTTTTTTTTTTGTAATTGTTGTTATTGTTATTATTTTTTTCGCGTACTTGAAAATCTAATTCAGCCTATTAAAACAGTTTCAATGCTTTCAAAATTAGATTATTTATAAACTGTCAAAATATATAATTGCATCCATACCGGCCCTTGATAATGCTCATATATGGTTTCAACTTTTACACGAATGCAAACAATCTACAATTTTAACAAAACACAAGGCTTTTTGCAAATCTGTTAACTATAACCGCTAAAAAAAAAAAAAAAAAAAAAAAAAAAAAAAAAAAAAAAAAAAAAAAAAAAAAGCGCAATTTTATTAAAAAAGCATTTAAGTAGTCGTCTTTTTTTTTTTCATGCATAATGTTATAATGTGTATGTTTTTTTTTCTTGAGCATGTGCTGTGATAATAAATAAATAAATAAAAAAAAAAAACTTAGTACAATATTTAATACGCAATTTTCAAAATTACGATTTAATGTTGCCATTAATGGTAACCAAAAAAGTTCTGTTAAATAAAAAAATTAGTATATTGTGAATAATGTTTGTAAGGTAAAAATTAAATACACAAATAACAATTTGATGTATGTACGATTTGTTAACTTGCAATTTTTAAGGACAAATTCATAGATTATAATAATGGAGTGAGTAAGCGGAAAAAACTATAATTGTGTCTACTAATTTTCTATCCTTTGACATTGAGGAACCATGTTTTAAGTGAATTTTGTGCAAAGAGGCTAGAAATATTTACGTGAGGTATAATAATAAATACACATTTAGAGCTAAAAGAAATAAAAAGTTAAGAATTTGTCATCACTGCTTTTGTATTTTTCTACAAGAAAAAAAAACATATCAGTAATCTGATCCATTACAATTCACAAAAAAAAAACATAAATTTAAGAAAGTATTCAGTTACATAGAGATGTAAAACTCTTTAGTACAAACGTAATTTCTTCAGCGGTAAATAGTTAGTTCATTAAATCTTAACAAACTTTGTATATATATCTAACAAATTTATTACAAAAAAAAAGTCTGCATGTAGTAAATAGTAACTCTTTCGTTACCGTTTTCCGTGTTGAAATACGTAATATATATATTAACATTTTTATTTTTTATTTATTAAAGAAACACTATACTTTTATTTCATGTCCTGACAAGGTGCTTAAATACAAAACCCCAGAAAAACTCAAGTATATCCAAAATTACCTGCGTTCTCTTTAGAATGATTGATAATCCACTCCATTTGCGACTCCAGCGTGGTGGGAGCTAGGGGCTGGTTCTTGGAGTCAAACATCTCAATGGAGTACATTAGACCACCACACTGAACGATCACGTGACGCGACTCAGAGGGGTCAAAGTGCACCAAAGTGTCGACCTCTTCTCCTGGCCGTCTATAACATAAAAAAATAATAAATAATGATAATAATCCCTTTTTTTTTATCATCTTTCATGACAAATAATAAAAATACGACATCTGATGACCTACGTCGGCGGGCCGAAGCCCCTTCACCCCGGGCTTGCCAGGCCACTGGGATGCCTCAGAGTTACGGGAACGCGAGCCGTAACTTTGGCTGGCGGCCTCTGTCACGTTAAGCTCTCTTGCTGTTCAACCGTAGCAATGTATTGGTCAAATCTGATGAAGGCTGACTGCTTCGGCTACCCCAGGCTTGCCATACCTGGGACCTTAGAAGAGATGGACCATGTGACAGCCGGGATTAGGTTGGCACCACCTCCCTGCTATGGTCACTTATTTGGTCTCCATCTCTAATGCACACCTGTCAGCTGCAAGAGTTATGTACTATAATACATTATATTAATATGCAATTTTTTTATTTTTTTTTTATGGTTACTTCATATCGCTGAAAAATATACCATAACCGAAGGACAAAAGCTGTGTAATAATTACAGTCAAGTTACAGTAGAACTGTAAATAATATAATGAGAAAAGAAAAAAATATATATATTCACGCGGAATCGACCTTGAAAATTGCCATACTTTCAGTTCTTGATTCAAAATCTTATACAAAAATAACAAATATAATATTTTTACTATTAATTAATTAATTGAAAACGCCTGCAATGTATGCAACTTGTTTTACAGATGTATTCACCAGGTTGCATAATTCACAAATTTGAAGGCGCTAATTTTTTCTTTTTTCCTTTTAACTGCAGTTTTCTTCCAATTTTTGTCACATTATTTCAAGCAATGGCAATATTTAGTTATTTTATGAAATTAACGGGAAGGAATATTAAAATTGCCGGCTAATACTTCTAGTAGTCAAAAGTGATGTTCACAAATTTATTTAAAAAGCATGAGGTGATCGTCATTGAAGCACAAAATATAGGGTTTACAAACACCTTTAATGCCATTACTAATAGGAAGGACATATAATAACATTTTTTAAAATTAAGTAAAGAAGTGTTGGAAATGACTTTAAAATTGTGATAAAAATGTAAGGAAAAAATAATTAAAAAAAAAATAATAATAAATAAAAATAAATAAATAAAAAGCTTGTAGTATAAATATATACTGTACATTTTTTTTTTTTTTTTTTAATGTTCAGACTTGAAGCGATCCTTAACCCTAAAAATAAGTAATTCTTGTTCGTCTCTAAAATAATTAATTAGAAATTAGTCGTTTATTTTACATTTCTAGCTCGCGGGATAAGCGAGCCCCGCGAAGGTAAAGAGACAAACTCTGATGTAGTAAATTGTCATTTACTGCGTGAGTAAAAAAACTGTGCACTTTTTCAGGTAGGTTTAAGGAATGCCTGAACTAAGGTCCGCGGAAAAAAGGTCCTCGGATAAAAGCACGTAGAGCATAAGAGGTACAAATTTTTTACTCTCATAGTAGAGAAGTGTGTACTCTACATCGTTATACTTTCGCGAGGCTCTTATCCCGCGTACCATAGAAAAGTCAAATAAACGAATGATTACTATTGAATTGTTTTAGAAAATAATAGAAAAAGTTTATTTTTAGAGTTAAGTATCACTTTAAACATAGTAATTAGTTACAACATTGCTAACCTGACGGTGCTGAACAGTTTCTCATACTGCGCCATACACAGAGGGATGGTGCCACGTAAGACCAAGGGAGGCAGTTCCTCACGGTCCAACATCCGCTTGAAGATCATCATCTGATGTAAGATCATCGCTGCACGAGCTGCTGGTCTGTGTGTAGGAGTCCAGTCACTTTGATCCAAGGCGTAGAAATTGGAGTTGATTGCTAGAGGTCTGCGTCCCATCAGATATACGTATTTCTCCCTGGGAACATTGGTTACATATCAATAAATTAAAAAATAACAAAACAAATGCAGTAATTATATACTAGCAATGCAGCAAGTAATTTAAGCTATGTTGCAGTCTTGGGTTCGATATTCATAATTTCGATAACGATAATTTTTAATTAATAAAATTTAATTGAGGCGCATGAATATCTCGTGTCCCGAGCGTAAAACGTGCGTTAAACGCTAGAAACCCGATCGTAAAACGATCCGTGAATTAGGCTTATTTATATACGCCGGAATCGGCCCGTTTTTTTGAACAGGGATACTATATTTTAGCCTCACACTATAACGATATCGTTATTTTTAATACAGCGGCAACGAACGATACTATATCGGTAACGATGTATGTTCGATAACTATAAATCATAGCGCAAAAGTTTTTATTGAAATAAAATATTATTAATCTTGCTTCATGATACTATAATACCTACAATGATTACCAGATACATTCAGTTTTTTGCTTTAATTTTTGTTCCTCGTATTTTTTGTGCACTTTTCTTACTTTTGTGTGTATTTTTTATCAGTTTTAGAGCTAGCAAAAAGTATCGTTATCACTGCGACGATACTATCGTGATTTTTTGTTAATCTATAACGATAACTTTGTATAAAACTGTTAATATATAGCGTATCGATAAATAATATCGTAATCGTAAATACGATAGTCGAACCCAAGACTGCTATAATTATATTGTTTGATTATACTACATAGCATAATAGTTTAATGATCAGCATAATTACACTTATGTTATTACAAAATAGCAACATGTGTGCTCTACAATATTAGCATTCTTCAATCTATTATGACTTTTTTTTTTCTGTGCGTTCGTAATAAAATATTTTCCAATTTAAATCCAGCTTGTATTGTCCTCATTATAGAGTAACATTGAAAAATTAGCTCCAGTTTTTAAATACTAAAAATTATTATCATAATAAGAATACGTATTTCTCCCTTAAGATACAGTATATTGATTCTCTTCAGATATTTCATTTCATGATTTTGAAGAATATGATATTTCCCGCTATGAAATTGTTTTATCGTTACGTTTATTATACTATATAATTATAAGATGATATTTATAAATATTTATTTAATTGCAATATATAAAGTAAATGTAAATGAAGATAATAGGCGCGTTGGTAAACTTGTTACCTTGTTCCATACCAAAATTTTTGCAATTTCATTAAAAAAACATTAGATGATCTTCATTTTTTTTTTTTTTTTTTTTTTTTTTTCAAAGTAAAAAAAGTAAACAGAGAAACCTGAATTCCGAGTGCTTTCTTTGTGGTTTTGATCGAGCTCCGAGATCTACTTTAAGTAATTTTTAATATGTAATATTATTTAGTAACTTGACTGTATATTTCAATTTCACGCTTTTTTTTTTCTTTTTAAGCTACGTTATATATTTTTTATTTGAACAAAAATAAATAAGTAATAATTATGGAATCTCATTTTTAGCAGCATTTTTTATCTTCAACATAGTTCATATAATTCAAAATTTAATTCTACATTGTATAGCATTTAAACTGTAGTAAATTAGTAACATTTATGCTAAGATGATATAAACGCAGCATAAATTTTTACTCAATTTCTTATTTTTGGTTTTGACTTAATTTTTCAAGTTTAATTTTACTATTCGTAGTGTTTTTAAAGAATTTAAAAAAAAAAGTAAAACCATACTATGGTAAAATCTATAACCTCTGCTCTAACACAATAAAAAAGTATACAGGGAATCAAAATCCCCGTTTGTATGCTATATAATCCTAATTTTGCAAACTGAACTACCGGCTAACTTTTAGTTAGCTCTTAAACTAACTGGTAAGGTCTTATCTTTTTTTTATGAGCACTTAGCATTACTAAGACCAAGGCTATATAATAGTTGCCTCTCTCTCTCTCTCTCTCTCTCTCTCTCTCTCTCTCTCTCTCTCTCTGTAGTGATGAGCATTATTTTTTCATGAGAAAATATTCAAGATCAAATTATTTAAGTGCGAAAATTAATTTTTTTTCTTTGTCTCTATCTTTCTACTTTTTTTCTACTTTTTTTTTTTTTTTTTTTTTTTGCAAGAATAGTGATGAGAAATTTTATATCATTAGAAAATATCCTAAATCATATTATTTAATAGCAAAAATAACCATTTTTCCCCTATCTTCTTCTATTTGTTATTCCTTTTCACTTCATATTTTTTCTTTTATTAACCATACTGCCTATTATTTTCCAATTTGCTATTTTTTATATTATTATTATGTCATGAACATGAATGTACATATTTTTAACAGACATAATCATCAAATTTATAGAAAATTCTAACCATGTTTGAATTAAATGTAAGGTAAGAGTGGGCTAGACATTTGCCATGCCTAAATATCGCTTTTTCAATGGAGGTTATTCGTTTAAAAAATTCGTCAACAATTACTATGGCTTAAAACACGTAAAAGTATGTCAAGTATTTCTCATTTAATTTTCTCCAAAATCGGTGGAGTAGTTTTCTCAAAAATCTTAAAAAAGACGTGATTTTCCCCATAAGCGTCATGTTAAATTAGGGGACCCTTGGCTTTCCCCGCGTCACCCCGCGTGCTAAACCAATAAGATCCATTGTATGATTTTAAACATATCTTTTTGAATATTCATTCATTCATTCATTCATTCATTCATTCATTCATTCATTCATTCATTCATTCATTCATTCATTCATTCATTCATTCATTCATTCATTCATTCATTCATTCATTCATTCATTCATTCATTCATTCATTCATTCATTCATTCATTCATTCATTCATTCATTCATTCAAAATTTAAAAGATTCGTATTTAGAATGAATTATAAAATAAAAATGTGCTCTGTACCACTTACCACCAATCAGAGACGTAGTTTTGCGACCACCAACTCTTAAGGACAAGAATACGTTGCAGTTTTGGTCCCAATTTATTTTCAAAGTCACGTGCTTGCTTACGTAGCTCTTGAAGTTTTTCAGGAGTGCAAATTGGTCCAAGACTCACCAACAATTTGTCTGCAAACAATGAAACAAATGAATCAATGGTAAAATTATAAGCATAAAGGTATCATATTTTGTTCTTTCTATAGCAGCACATGTAAAAGTTATACATGGTTATTTTAGCTATATATATATATATATATATATATATATATATATATATATATATATATATATATATATATATATATATATATATTTGTACTTTGGCTTGTATCTCAAAACCTAAGAAGAAAACTTCCAAACTTTGATGAAAAGTTGAACAGCTACATAATTATAATAAAATTTTCAGTATCTGTGACTTTCAGATAAGAGAAAAAAATTATTATCAAAATTAACATAGGCTCTTATGGAACTAAAACGTCTATAAATCATGATTTGAAATCTATCATGGAGATCTCTTAAATTTTTGACATTTTTGAAGATATCTTATCAATATAATGTATATCGGAGCAAAATTTTAGATTTTACTTTCTTTATTTATAACTTTTTAGTCAAATCTCGGAGTAGCGAATTTCCCTTCGACGAGAGACATTATGCACGGAAAGAATAAATGACGTAATTTATGATGCATGTCATTATAGCATAAATTATGCTAAATTATATCAACGTAAATAATTATGATGTACAACATAATATTTATGGTATATAACATAATTATTATGCAATATAGCATAAATTATGATGTATAGATCAAATTGTGCTGAAAATAAGCTATAGCATAATTATTACGTATTTATTTTTGTACGTGTGTATAATAAATTTATTTTGACTCACTAAGGGTTTGTTTGAGAGGTGGCACAGACATCCTGGGTAGAGATCGCTGGAAACTGAACAAAGAAGGTTGATACCCAGATACCAACTTTACTAAAATACCCCACAATGTAATGTGTATAGGCATCTTGCGTAGAGGTGCGTCTGTAATAATAACAAATAAGCATTTATTAATTTAAAGATAATTTACAGTATTGTATTTTATTTACAGGTAAAAAATAAGTCATTGAATGTTTGCTGTATTGAAAAATTACTATATTGTACAGCATAAATGTTGATATTTTGTAATAATATAAGAAATTATGCGGAATATCTTAAAGGCGTAGAACACCTTGAACAAAAAACTTGCCTAATATCCTAACATACCTAAATATCAACGTTAATTTGGCAGGAGTCATTAATTTTTAATTTATTTTCCATTTACAAAATGACAGCTGCGGGTTTGTGACGTCACAGCTCACTAGTCCACACGCGCGGAAATAGGCGAGCTTTGATGTCACAAACCCGCAACTTTCATTTTGTAAATGGAAAATAAATTAAAAATTAATGACTCCTGCCAAATTACCGTTGATATTTAGGTAAGTTAGGATATCAGACATGTTTTTTGATCAAGGTGTTCTACGTATTTAACTATTTAGTATAATTAATATAATAAACAATACAGCATAAATTATGTTGTTATGCATAAATGTTGCTACATTAAGCTGGCATAATCATTATGTATGTCCGTATAGTATTCAATAAATGAAATTAGAGAAAAGGAAAATTAAAAAATAAAAAGATTAAACCCTTGTACACACGATTGTGATATCTGATAATACATTTTACCATTTAAATTTAGTGCGTGTTTATCTCATAAGAATATAATTTGAAATTTAGTGTGAGATTTTTAAATGATAACATTTTACGTAATATATAATAGATAATATATTATCACAATCGACTACTGTAAACAGTTTAGCGATGTTTTCAAGTATTGTAAAATTAGCAATTAAAAAAATCATTTATAAATGATGTCAAAAGTGTTAGAGAAACTAAATTATACTATGAAATAAAATGTCGAAGTTGGCGTACATACATTTTTTTTTCATTCAGTTTTTATACTTTTTAATTTTTCATTTTTATACATTTTTTTTTTGACCACTTGCAATGAACGAATTATTTAAAATAAATTTGAATATTAACGTATTTCTTATGGAAAAATCGTTTTAGTTTACACTTTGCAACAATTAAAAAAAAATCATTGCAAGTGGTCCATTAGTGGCGTTATCACTGTAAACTATACAAAATTGTACGCACAAACTTATATTTTTGTAAAGTGATATATTATATTACGTACAGTAAATTACTCCTGGTTTAGATGTGAGAGTAATATAAAGTATTATTCACATGACATGCAAATTTGATGTGCGTCGAGCAATAAACAAAGTTGGAACAATGTAAACAAATACAGATGTTCACATTGTTTTTAAAAATTAGGATGCCCTATAGAACGACTCAATTTGTTGCATTGTTTCACCTTTGTTTATCCATTGATGTGTGCCAAATTTACGCGTCATGTGAATAATAATTGAATCAGACTTTTGTCAGGCCTAAAACTCACACGTTCAATTTTTTTTTTTTTTTTCATTTGTTCAATTTTTTTCTTTTTTCTTTTGTTTTCTTTGAAAAATTGAATTCGGACGAAAGTTGTATTATAGAGAAAACTTACACATCCATCCATGAAAGGAGAGTAACAATCTGAGTGCTAGTTGACGTAGAGTCATCAATGTAAAGAAGAAAGTCACAGAGAGGACACTGGCTAAACATATGGCTTGTATCAATGCAGGGGTGCCTGAAACATTGAAAATATACATTTAAAACACAATATTTTGATTAAAGCACATGTAAATAGACTAATTAGCATACGATATATTTTGCTTATACTTCACATTAACAACCTTCCTTTATTTACAGTACTAACAGCCCGTTCAATGTAACCTCTAATGAGAAAACTTTATGTTAATGTATAGCTCTTTTTGTTTAATTTGCTATAAAGTTTTGTGTGTGTGTTTTTTTAAGATTTTTTAAGGCAAAGTATATTCAAATTAAATTTTTAGTTTAACTGAAGTTATGATTTTTTTTAGTGAATCCTTTAATTTTTTTAAATGATTTTTTTTATATAGATTTCATTTGTAAATCGTGCAAAAAATTGTAGAATTAATTAATGTGGCCAAAAGTCAATTCATTAATATAATACTTTGTAGTCTATAACTCTTGCAGCTGACAGGTGTGCATTAGAGATGGAGACCAAATAAGTGACCATAGCAGGGAGGTGGTGCCAACCTAATCCCGGCTGTTACATGGTCCATCTCTTCTAAGGTCCCAGGTATGGCAAGCCTGGGGTAGCCGAAGCAGTCAGCCTTCATCAGATTTGACCAATACATTGCTACGGTTGAACAGCAAGAGAGCTTAACGTGACAGAGGCCGCCAGCCAAAGTTACGGCTCGCGTTCCCGTAACTCTGAGGCATCCCAGTGGCTTGGCAAGCCCGGGGTGAAGGGGCTTCGGCCCGCCGACGTAGGTCATCTGATGACGTATTTTTTAATTTTTTTTATTTGTTTTTATTTTTAATTCTCTCTCTCTCTCTCTCTCTCTCTCTCTCTCTCTCTCTCTCTCTCTCTCTCTCTCTCTCTCTCTCTCTGCACACTGCAAATTGAATTTAATTCTACGCTACAGTATACGAAATAAATAATATGTAATAAAAGTTATAATTATAATGAATATATTTTTGATCATGCTGAATTTGCATACGTGCACGGCAAAAAGATACACAAAATAATTATGCTAGCTCAATGCAGCAATATTCATAATATAACAATATAATTAATAATATATGCTATATTGTAGGACTATAATACATAGCATAATAGTTCAAATGTGCAGCATAATATACTTATATCACAAAATAGCAACATTTGTGCTTCACAATACAGCAATTGTTCAATATACAGCATACAGTACGTAATTTATTTTTTCTGCGTGGGCTAGTATAATATACCTTTATTATGTTTCTTATACTTTTAGCTGCCAGAAGAGAATTTTTCATTCATTTCGAAGTAGATTTATCAGTTTATATCTATTGACCTTCCTCAAAATTTAATTCATATTTGTTTACTTGAGAATACAAATAAATATCCAGATTTCTATATGTGACACCTAATTATAATGACAAGCAGTTTCTTATAGACTAGTCAATAGACAGACAATATTGGAGATGATAACAGCTTGGTAGACATAACAAGTGTTATCACGTATTTTTATTATATTTGTCAGTGATAAGAATATCTATCTATTAATGTTGCATTACGTCTCATGTTTCAATTATCACCCTAAAAAATAATTGTTGAAAAGCTTATACAGTAATTTTACTTAAAAATCAATTTACATTGGCATATGGCCATTTAATGCAATTAGATGGAGATTTCAGTTGACGCAAAACTCTATCTAATCTAAATACATGTTACTCCCGTATATGCTATAATAGAAATTCATTTTTTTAGTAAAATGCAGACCTTAGTACACAGTTTTGCAATATGCTTTAAGCATTGTGAAATCAACGGTTATGATGACGTAACTGAATGTAGAAATTTTAATGATAAAAACGTTAGTGACGTCACAAGTGTTAGGACCGAATGGGGAAAAAAATGTAGATTTGCAACGGCAAAGTTATTAAAAGTTTATTTTATTGTGATTGCAACGCTTCTGACTTCGTTTACGCTTTAATCGTTACATTATTAACTTTTAATAATAATAATTCTTTATTTAAGGCGCATAGAGGGTTTTTCCAACCCTTTATAACCAGTGCAAAAAGCTTTTCAACGATTACTTTTTAGAGTGGCCTGCTATATTTTATATACCTGTTCTTCAAATAATCGTTTATAATATTTAATTACAAATATATTATTATTATTAAAACCTTTTTATTTTTAATTATTTTATTTAACTTAGAATTATCATTTTAAATATGCGATATTAATGGGCAATAATGAAAACTTATGTTCACCTGGGAGATGTTATGAATGTTTGATTATTGTTAAATATTCGTTCGTTTAACTAAAAACTGTCAATTTAAATTGGGTAATATTTATGTGAGCGATAGTGGGACATTAAGTTCTTCTGCTTGTATTGGCAGAAAATGAGGCAGTGGTAATTTGTTTTAAAGTTGTAACGATATTTTTTATTTTTTGTAATATACTAAAAGAAATGTCAGGGGAAAAAAAAAAAAGAAAAAAGAGGAGGTGCTGCCATGCATCCCCCCCCCCCCCCATGTATGCTATACAGTATATACGTATATTAATATGCTAATTTATAGTTGTTGTTTTTCTTCCATATCTGATAGTCATGCCTGAAATTGTTAAGGTATAGAGGCAGTCGTAAAAATATCGTGTTTTTATTGTGACAGCGATACTAATCTAACTCTCTGATTGACTAGTTAATCAGAGAGATAGTTTACTATCGCTGTCACAATAAAAACACGATATTTTTACCACTGTCTCTACCTTTTATACAATGTTCATTTCAGCTAGAAAATATTTAGATATATAATTATATTACTTGCATTTTTTTTTTAATTTTTTTTTTTAAGATTTTTGAAAAAAAAAATAATAATGTACTACTTGCAATGAACGTTGTTTCAATTTTTGTATAGTATTTATGAAATATGATAATGATTTTTTCATAAGAAAAGCATTAAGAATGTTTAAAATTATTTTAATTAGTTCATTCAAGTAGTCCATTTCCTTCATTAAAAATGTAAATAAAAACATTCAAGAGCATTACATTACACCAATACGCAATATTTTTATATATAACTTTTGGTGTATATTTTGCAGCAAAGTTTGTTAGTTATTTAGTGGTAAAAAGTGTGGAGGATCTACTTCTATATTATTTAAGTTAAATATTTAATTCTAATTTATCTTATATTTTAAATAATATTTAAGTGCCACAAAAGTAACTTTCAACAATTTTTTGTATGTATAATATTTTTTTTTTATTATTATAGTATTTACAGACGATTACAGAATTATTTACCATTAACTCGTCACCTTTTTTCTCCGTGTACTAAAGACCTAATTTTATTGTTCTTAACATTGAAATTAAACACCATTATTACATACATACATGCTTCATTGACTCAGGCGAACAAGGTTATTAAATCATACGTATCACGTGACTTACATGTCAAAGTATAATTTCACTTTCTCCCGAGGTGACAAAATCGTGAACACTCGTCGTATTGTCTGTCATTAACAGTCAGTTTGTTAAGGTGTGTCCATGTCATCTCCAAGAATATTGTAATATACAGTAGCTTATAATGATGAATACAATCAGATAATTAATTGAATAAGTAATAAATATCAATCAAATATATTTTTACTCTTTATTTATTCATTCATTTCGTTATACGTATTTATTATTTTTTTTTTCTCTTTCATTTTATTAGAATAACAGTCACATTTTATATGTTTGGTGCTATACTCTATGCATATTATAATGTTTTTACTTCATTCTATTCATAAATCATAACGTGTATTATAAGTTTAAAAATAAAATACTGAATTAGTTATTATTATTTTTTTAACTGTAAACTTTTAGACCTTTTTTTTCCCCCGGCCAAGACTTATTGGAACCTGATATAAGGGAAAATAAGTCACTTTGTTTTTGGTTTAAAATCAGGAATATTATACAAGTTGGTGTTTTTTCCTATGCTGACATGTATATTTATCACCATCAAAATGATGTCTTTATTAAAATATGAGTGATATTGCTCTACATGCATATTATACGTAGAAAGTGCATTTTTTTTTTAATTTTACGTGCTAAATATATATCATAACATAACCATAACATACCAATGTGATGTAGTTGCCAACTGAGCTAAAGTAACATTATATTTTTTATTTGTTCATTATTATTAATATTAATATATTTCTGATCCTCTGTAAGGCAGTACTAAGCATATTTAAACCAAGTTTTGTAAAGTTTAACCACACTTGAGCAAAAATCATCCCTTGTCTTTAAAAGTAAATTTATTTATTTTTAATACAAATATTTTATTTTAAAATGAAGAAAAGATTATAATTTATCAATAAAAATACAGACACAGACGATCAACGTGCGTGTACTGTATGAAGCATGATCAACGCTCATGTTAATAATACTTTGTTGTCTATAACTCTTGCAGCTGACAGGTGTGCATTAGAGATGGAGACCAAATAAGTGACCATAGCAGGGAGGTGGTGCCAACCTAATCCCGGCTGTCATATGGTCCATCTCTTCTAAGGTCCCAGGTATGGCAAGCCTGGGGTAGCCGAAGCAGTCAGCCTTCATCAGATTTGACCAATACATTGCTACGGTTGAACAGCAAGAGAGCTTAACGTGACAGAGGCCGCCAGCCAAAGTTACGGCTCGCGTTCCCGTAACTCTGAGGCATCCCAGTGGCCTGGCAAGCCCGGGGTGAAGGGGCTTCGGCCCGCCGACGTAGGTCATCCGATGTCGTATTTTTTAAATTTTGCTGAAATGGGACTTTTATACACATACACTTATTGCATCTCTACATGACTTCATGTGACTTGCTGTCCTCTTGCCTACCCTGTTAACCCTTACTATGTGTGAGGGTATACAAAAAGGTTTAAGGGCCTAATATAGGTGTATGTATATGTATGATGGTGCCATATTATTTATATATTTGTTTTGAGTACCTTTAAGTATATATGTGCGTGCTATACGTATATTTACAAATAAGAAAAAACAAGAATATAATATTTATTGTGCAGATAACTGATCGAGATAACAACAATTAAAATTATTATCATGCAATATAATTAAAAACAACACACTTCGGAGGTATTTTTGTATATATATATATTTTTTTTTTTTGCATGGAACTCTCTGATAAGAAAAAAACAAACATTGAAATTACGTCACAAACAACGTTGTAAATATTTGATAATAATTGTGATATTGTGATAATAATTGCAAATACCAATAATGTAATGGAACTTACTGCGGTGAATTGCGCTATTATTGTAGGTGGCAATGGAAAATTATTTAAAAAAATACATTCCTAATATCTATTATTTATTTTATATCCAATCGGGCAATAGGCAATAGGGTGGTTTCATTCATGTTAAAGTCGACGTCATAAGTGAGTACTAAATAACATTGACCGGTATAGGAAAATGGCACATTTTGCCAGTTTAAAAATACTTCGCGATCTTTTTGAGAGCATTGATGCTGTTAACAGGTTGAATTAGTACTTCAAGTATGCAAGAAAAATAATAATGACCAAAAAACAGCTAATTTTCCAAAAAAAATAGCCAAAAACTACGTTTGTCCTATGCTGAGCAATGTTATTCATTGCTCCAGATGAGCACCAAAAAGCAATCAGAATGACGTCATGCGCACACACCCTTATTGCGTCGCAACTTTTAAAAACAATAAAACTTTACCGTAAAAATAATAAACGTGATAATTTCAATGAGAGATTTATTGAGCACTATATTGAATTATGATAAACGTTATCAGTGAACAAAGACCTTAATTATATAACATCAAGTGGGTGTATCTAGATATTTATTTATATAATAAAGTCACAAAGTCACTGCGCAAAGTGCGCAATATTTTTATTTTGCACGGGTACGCTATATACCCTGATAAAAATGCCAAATTATAAGATGTTTATCTAGTTTTTTTTTTTTTTTTTTTTTACATTGATTAGCATGGTATGCATCCTGGTTTTAAAATAGTGATCTTAACAGATAACATGTTTATGATTTTTTTTTCATAAACAATTCAAAAAAATCCAGTTTAATCTAATAATTATTGGTTTTAAATCTAATCTGAATTATTGTTTTTTATTTTTCAGTGGATATTTTGAATAATCAAATTTTATAAAGATATTTCATTATAATAATGCTAGAACATAAATGTAGCAAAACTTATTTTGTAGATTCTACAAAAAGCTAGATAAAAGTTAGAATACGCGCACTTTGTTGCGTGAACGAGGAAAGTCAAATTGTCATTATGTTTAACCGAGGCCCTCTGAATTATAACGATTCATTACTTAATATAAATATGATTTGACTGTCAAATTCCCATAAGTTTAACCCAGTAAATTTAGTACAATTTACCCAAATCTGAGTAAAAATATCTCCGTAATACATACATGAGATATTAGTTGTTGTTTTTATTATTGTTATTACTATCTCTTTGAATTACTATCTCATGAAATATAAAATTACTTGATTATTACATGTACAAAAATTACCATAAAAATATGAACAAAAGATGTCATTATTATTATTCATTATGTATTATTATTACTACTGTTAATTGGAAAATGCTACTGCATACAAATATCATATTTGAGACTTAAAATTTTCAAAAATACGACATCGGATGACCTACGTCGGCGGGCCGAAGCCCCTTCACCCCGAGCTTGCCAGGCCACTGGGGTGCCTCAGAGTTACGGGAACGCGAGCCGTAACTTTGGCTGGCGGCCTCTGTCACGTTAAGCTCTCTTGCTGTTCAACCGTAGCAATGTATTGGTCAAATCTGATGAAGGCTGACTGCTTCGGCTACCCCAGGCTTGCCATACCTGGGACCTTAGAAGAGATGGACCATGTGACAGCCGGGATTAGGTTGGCACCACCTCCCTGCTATGGTCACTTATTTGGTCTCCATCTCTAATGCACATCTGTCAGCTGCAAGAGTTATAGACAACAAAATATTATTAACATGTGCGTTGATCATAGGATGAACGTGGATTGTGTCTATTTACTATGAAAAATTAGTTAATTTTTTAGTTATTATTATTATCTTGCATACTTAACAACTTAATTAACCTGTTAACAGCATAAAAGCTTTAAAAATATATTGAAAAGTATTTTAAAACTGGCAAAATGTGTAAATTTCCCATATACTACCCCATGTTAGTTAGTGCTTACATATGGCGTCAACTTTTATATCAATGCAACCACCCTATACGTAATGAAAAAAATAAAAAAAATGAAACAATCTATTGAACTATAGACCGGTTGCACTCACATTTAAGAGCCTCCATTTTGTTGGTCAGGAATACATATAGGCCAGCATAGGGAAAACGTCATTTTTATTCTTTTTTTTTTTTTTTAATAGCGCAAAAGACGCTTCAAACCTCAATCAAAACCTTATTTCTAGCTCCTAATAAGCTCGAAGAATGTGAACAAAATTCATCCAGTTGAAATAAACTCTTTTATGTGATAAATTAGGAGAAATGATGTTTCCCCTATGCTGGACAATGTATTAGGCACCACCAACATGGCAACAAAGCGCAAGGATGTGCAAGGGGTCTATATAATAAAACTTTGTGTTACATAAAAAAAATACGTAATATCAATTATTTATCTTAGGACCAACTTTATTAATCTACTATTACTTTTGATTGTTTCATCTCAAAGATGTTATCACTCACTTGCACTCGCCTTATCATCTTTGTATCAGTACATATTGCAGAATCAAACTATAAACTGTGATAACCATAAAAATACCCACTATCCTATGTAACATAATAGCAGCATCCTAGACCTATTTTTTTTATTTGATGATAAAAAAAATAGTAATAAAAAAACATAACAATGAAAATATTTGTTAGTCGAAACAAAATGTACAACACCTAAGCAAACAACATAAATATTATGTCTGTGTAATTTGAAAATAACTTTGCGTGTTTGTGTTGTTACTTATATTAGTTTTGAAATATAAACTAAATTCATGATTAATTTAGTAGTAATTTAGTTATTATAAGACATTGTGTAAAAATATAATGAACCAACCGATAAGGCTATGCCTTGGTTGGATTTTGTATAAATTGTGTGTTAAAAAAAAATTAAAATTATAGGGAACGGTGCGATAAACACATGGAGCAATTTTTTTTATTTGTTTATAATTATCCAATTTAGTTATCCAAATTTGAGCGTGTACATGTACTGCACATAATACATTATTGAATTGTAATTATAAACGCAAAATGCTTTTTTTTATATATATTTTTTTTAAGAACATGCTGTACAGCAAAGTTACTTTGCACCACCGCACGACGAAATAAATTATTGCTGCAAAATTACTCTAATTGATAGCATAATAAATTAGCATGAGCAGACGTCCGAAACTAAAATACTGTACGTTGTATAAAATATATGGTTAATTGCACAACTAAGTTGTATAGCGAAAATTAATATGAGAACTTTATTTTTCCAAAATAAAGTATTACTATATATCCCACAGTATCGATGGCAAATTACCAAATATACATAATATATATATAAAATAATATTTGTTGATATATAGCACTAAAAAGTGAATGGTTTTATAATATTTGCTATATTGCCAATAATTAATTTGTAAATATTTTTTTACTATTTATTTATTTTACTTATTTTAAAAGCAATAACAAATGATAGCAATAAAAATAGCTAAAGAAAGAATAAAAAACCTCATCCTTGAAAACAAATAAAAAAAACTATTAATAATGCATTAAAACTTACGTATAAAAGTTATTTGACTATGTATATAATATTAAAATAAATATTCTCGCAGAAAAGGTCAGTCACAGTAAAAGAAAAATGACGGAAATATACATAGATCAAATAACTTTTATAGGAAAAACTAGACAAGCAAATAATGTTTAGTTGGCCGCGAAATTTCAATGGCAAAATTTTTAGATAGTAAAAAGTTAAAAAATACTTTTTATTAGAGACCTAGAAACGTCTTGAATACTGTATAAAAAGTTAAATCACTCAACTTTTTTGTTTCTTGTACTTATTTAATGTTTTAACATTGAGTTATAATCACTTTATTCTTTTTTTAACGAATATGTAGGATTTTTCCTTTAGGCCATTGTTTCTTGTTATCTGAATATAAATATAAATCTCGGCAGCTTTGCTTTTTGTTTCAGTCCTAATATATTGCACATTCTGACACAAAGCTCAATTTTTCATCATTAATAAATTATTTTTTAGTTTTTTTTTTAGAATAATTTTGAAAATGGATAATATTATTTACATGTATGATACAACTATAACAAATTTATAATTATTGGCATTTTTTTTTTCTTGTTAATAAATATTTCATGTATTGACTGTTTTGAGGCTGACTATAATCGATTTTGCTCACTTCCGCTTCCGTTACGACTTACTGCACATGCGTAGTAAGTAGAAACGGAAGCGGATATGACCGAAATCACTTAAAGTCAGCCTCAAACCAGTTGTTTCTTTATTAGTAAATTACATTGAAATGAATCAATGTTTGTGAAATGAGCTTTCCTTTAATATATCGTATATTATATTCATTTTTAATCCATCTAACCATTGTTATGTTGTGATTAGACTTCTTTTTTTCTGAGTGTAATACACATATAGTAAACAAAAGGGTGTGTACGTATGACGTCATTCTGAGTGCTTTTCGATGCTCTTCTTTAGCAATGAATAACATTGCTCAGCATAGGACAAACGTTAGTTTTTGGATATTTTCATTGGAAAATTAGGCATTTTTTTGTCATTATTATTTTTCTTGCATACTGGAGGTACTAATTCAACCTGTTAACAGCATTGAAAAAGAATGCAAAGTATTTTTAAACTGACAAAATGTGCCATTTTCCTATACCGGCTAATGTTATTTAGTACTCACTTATGACGTAGACTTTAACATGAATGAAAAACCACCCTATAAGCAGTCTTATCATATAACAGAACTTACAAAACATTGTGTGTGTGTTATCATGATAATTTTCACAGTGTATCACGAAATATTGCAACAAACGAAATTTAATCAACCTTATAGGTATAAGTAAAAGGTCGCTAACTTTTTCCCCCATCTTATAATACAAAAAGGTCAAAATCAATCTAATCTTCATGGTCATTTAAGTCTAAAAATATATATTACAACATTATATATTCATCCTTATTAAAATCAACAAGGTTTAAATTTTAACATAGCCTTCATTAATAAAATATTTTTTTGACTTTTTAAATCTTTCCAGTTGAAATAAATATTTTATATTTAACTAATTTTCAACAACTACAGTATATTCTATAACCGATGAAAGTTTAAATATGTGTTTCAATGTCATATATAGTTTTGTAATCACTCATTATGTTAATTTTAAGATTAATTATTAGTTACGTCATCCAGGAAAAAGTGAATTTTTATTTTTTTGAAAGTCAAGGTAAGAGATGTTCAACATTGCTTTGACTATATTGAAGATACACAAATTTGCGCAAGCATTGCTTGCCAATATAGTATAATATATTGAATACATCTTTGGCATGGGGGAAAAAATACGGAAGGTTAAAAAAAGGTTAAAAGTGAGAAATTGCTGTAATTTGACTTAAAGTTTTTTTTTTTTTTTTTTTTTTTTTACTATTGCATAGTGCTTTTTAAGCATAAACAAAAAATTCAAAATATATGTTAAAATTTTGAGGCGCTACCATGCTAAATTGTTATTACTCGATTTTTAGCAATTTTACCTCATAAGCTTATCTTTATAGAAGTTTATTTTAATTATATATTTTTAAGTTAAAAAAAACAACAAAAAACAAACAAACTATCTTACAGTTTTTTAGGAATTGAAATTTCTACAATGTAGCCTATTGGTGAGCTCTTAATAATGAAAATGAGAGACCATTTACTAATTTAAAAATTTAGAAAATTTTAAGAAAACTACACTGCATCGAAGCAGACAACATTTAAATAGGGAATAAAATGAAATGATATTGCAACTAATAGAACATATTGATAATTTTTCATCGCCGATAACCTTCATTGTTAGTACTGATAATGACTTATATTCATAGAAAAAAGTGATGTCACCATGCAACATTTTCAAGCATCAATTTTATTAAAAAGCCTTGTTTTAATAATACCATGATAATATTTATAAATTATAATAAAATCCTTATCTATATAATGGCCACACAGGAAATGACATTTTTAATATGCGTATATATTTTTGTTATACTTAAACAAGGAAATATTCCGTTTTTGTAGTTTCAAAGCCTTATTTTAATTAAAACTATTAAGATGCAAACAATTATGGTGCAAACGGCGCAATTGCATATGAGATATTAAAATATATTGATGAGGAAAATAATACTTAAAAGTAAACGCGGAATTAGTTTTATTTTTAAGACGTAGTATACAAAACAACAGGCTATAATATACTACGCAATTCAAATTTCTTTATTTATTTAAATCATCCTATACTATATCATAATACATAAAAATGCATTATGTTAGTTAATTGTATGAATTGTATCAACATGAAGTAAGGACGACCTGCGTTTCTAATAACTTTTATATATATAATAGACAATAACATGCGTGCATATAGACCATGCATGGGTTTTAAAAATGCATTAAAATGTCAATTATTTAAATATTAACAGTTTATTTTTATATCTAAAATTATGATGAAACTATAGACTGTTTTTTTTTTCTGACTTACAAACATTTATAGAAAAAAGCCTTTGTCGATGCTATACTAATATTTTGGAGATTTCACATTTTTCAGAGACTGATTATTTTTTACATTTAGATTTTGTGTTTATTTTTCTTGATAAGTTATGTTATAAGGGTTAAGAAGGTTTCTAACTCACCACTTGGCAGGGGTAGCATCTTGACCAGCAGTCTAGGGGGTGGTGGGTCAGCAAGTAACCAGAGCAAGATAACAAGGAAGGCGGCAGCCAGGTTGTTTGTTGTGGTCGGCCATGTGCCATTTCTGATTGAATTTCTGAAACAAAACAAAAAATTGGATGTGAGAACTGAATTTATATTACACATTATACACATCTAAGGTCATTTTAATCTTTGAGTCTGAAGCTCATTTACGAAAGGAAAAAATACGTAATTTATGGTACATTGAATAATTACTCTGCATTGTAGATCATAACTGTTGCTATTGAATAATATATAATTATATTAAACATCTCTATGCTATGTGTTATGATCGCTATATACATTACAGCATAAATGGACCACTAGCAATGATCGTTTTTTAATTATTGTAACGTATACAGTATTTACGACACGACGCTAACGATTTTTCCATAAGATATGCATTAAGAAATTTTAAATTTATTTTAAATAGTTTGTTCATTGCAAATGGTTCATTAATGGATATGAAGTTAATAAAGTGTGGAATCTTAACGAGAGAAAGAGAGAGAGAGAGAGAGAGAGAGAGAGAGAGAGAGAGAGAGAGAGAGAGAGAGAGAGAGAGAGAGAGAGAGAGAGAGAGAGAGAGAGAGAACCACCGAGAGCTGAGACAATGGAATAAACGTTGGCTTTTATTTTTATGTTCATTCCAAACGCTTGAGACGTCGTGTATAGGGTGGTTTCATTCATGTTAAAGTCGACGTCATAAGTGAGTACTAAATAACATTGTCCGGTATAGGAAAATAGTACATTTTGCCAGTTTAAAAATCCTTCGCAATTTTTTGAGAGCATTGATGCTGTTAACAGGTTTAATTAGTATACCTCAAGTATGCAAGAAAAATAATAACGATCAAAAAGTAGCAAATTTTCCAAAGAAAATAGCCAAAAACTACGTTTGTCCTATGCTGAGCAATGTTATTCATTGCTCAAGAAGAGCATCAAAAAGCACTCAGAATGACGTCATGCGTACACACCCTATACTGTACTGTACGTTTTTATATCGTTATAGATTATCAAAGCTAACTGACATCATAACCGTTAATTCTACAATATTTAAATCAATATACAATATTTTAAATTATATTTTTCAGAATGTCGACAAAAGATGTTACAATAAAATAACGAGAAAGACAACAATTGAAAAGACATAAAAAGTCAATGACACATAGAAACTCTAGTGGAATTATAGACTATAATTCCTTTATATTATTGTTATCAGTAAACCGCTGAGTCAGATGTTATATTGTTCATTAACAGTGACACTTGTGTATCCGTGTTATATCACGTGTTACTGAGTCATTGTCTGCTTTATATTTCTATCTTCCTCATAACACGAGCAAAACAATTTGTACAATATAAACTATCAAATGGTGAACTTTAATCCCTTGTCAACTTACTTTTTTATCATTTACAATAATAGATTGATATTTACCATACCATATTATCCATGAATTAGACATCCCCACATTGATGTTATATTTATTTTCATTTTAACTGTTATTTCACGTATCTGACGTCACAATGTATACTGATGGGACCGTGATAGGGGTAAAGAACTTGTGGGAAAGGGCTTAAATTTATCACGTGACCAGAGCGGTGACTGTGATTGGCGGTGGTACATTGTGACGTCAGATACGTGAAATAACCATCAAAATGAAAATAAATACAAAATCAACGTGTTGGTGTCTAATTCATGGATAATATGGTATGGTAATTATCAATCTAGTATTCTAAAAGATAAAAAATAATGTTAAAAGGGCTTTTTTTTTAATCATACATATAGCAATTTTATTTTGCACAATGACTTGTGTGATAATTATATATTTCATTGGTAATATGAGTTTATTTTAAGTGAGTGAGTCAACTTAAAGTCACGAGAATATATACCCAAGTATACTCATGCAATTATTATACTGATTGTTAAAAACTACATTCGAATTATTATATATGCATGAAAATTAATTGCAAATCACACAAGAGGGTAAACCCAACAACGTGAAACTTTAATAGTGCATTTAAATATATTCATATTTATATTGGTTATGTTATAACTTTGCGTAGCAAATTCATAATAATAATAATAATAATAAAAAAAAAATTAAATAAATTTTTTAATTGGAATAATTATTTTTTTGCGCAAAGTTGAATAGCAAAAACAAGAGTGAATACATAAAAATCAACGCCATATGTGAGCACTAAATAACATGGGCCAGTATGGGAAAATTACACATTTTGCCAGTTTAAAAATAATTAGCAATATTTTTGAGAGCATTGATGCTGTATGTTGAATTAGCTTTTCCAGTATGTGTGAACATTTTTCATTAAAAAATTAACTAATATTCCAAAGAAAATACATACGAAATATATCCTATGCTGAGTAATATTATTTATTGCTACAGTATGGTGTCGAAGCGCATTCATTATGACGTCATGCGCATACACCCATACTGAGAATCAAACTCATGATCTCTCACACCCCAAACCAGCACAATTTCCTAATGGATGATACCGTATGTTAAAGTAAAGGAAATTAGAGATCTCCGGTCGTTTTCTAGCGAGATTGGTGGTTACACATCACCACGTGGTAACAAGCATTTTATCATTATCGACCGTTCTTACTTTTTACTGCATTATAGTAAGTCTATAGCGTCTTTAGTCCCCGACTTTTTTAACAATTATTTCATCATCGTAAATTGTAACCACGTTTTTGTGCGGCTCTCAGAATGACAAAAAACTTCTTTTGTGAAAACGATTTTCTTGCTTTTGGGGACCCTCTACCCAATGCTCAAAATAGCGTTAATAATCGCGTAAATTTAGGGGCGTTTTCTGGTCCAATTGTTGTATTTTTATCTCAAATTTTTCTTTTTTTCTTCTATTTTTTATTGAATTATCTAAAGTACACTATATTGTATAGAGGTTAGAAGCAATTTCATTTTGTAAAAGTATTTGCAAGTAACTGATAGAAAAGAGAGACAAAGAAGAAGAAGAGACAGAAGACAGAGAGAAGAAGAGGCCGAGTGGTGAAGGCAGCTGACTCGCAACTCTGTACTCCTCACCGAGTATAGGTTCGAGCCACTGCTAGGTGCGTACGTGAAGTGTGAGAGCACAACACGTTGCACGATGCATGTTTACATGCATTCCATGACGACGCACAGTATTCGAGAGGTGCATGA
>OX439135.1:11864498-12379498 GCA_949318235.1 Ecdyonurus torrentis
TATTTCATTAACTAGTGCAACTTATATTATAATAACATAAAATATAAGGAAATAAAACTAAAATTATATATAAGAATATTCGATGACATTTCTGACTGCCTTAAGGTATAACAACAATGATTTTTTTTTTTATAGAAGAAAATTGTTAAATTATAATTAATATCATTTTTTTTTCCCCCAAATAGAACTGCGAAAGTTCTAATATTGAAATCACGATTTACCTTTTCTGTTGCAAATTTATGATAATTAAATTTGTTTTTCAATAAGAAAAATGACGGTGTAAATAATTTAATCACTAAGTTTGCAATAATGGCAAAATATATAATAAAAATAATAATAATAATAAACACTAAAGCGAGTTTTGAATTGGAAGTCACCATAATTGTGTAAAATATCTGATTTCAAAACTATTTTAAAAATAATAGAATAAAAAAAATATAAGGATTTTTTTGGTAAAGTTGATAAATAATAACATAGGATTTTTTTCCATCAAACCACAACTTGATATAGATTTTTTTTCGTTGTTGGTTGGAAATTTCTATAGTCCTCACATTAAATATAGCGTTCGATCGTATGTAAAAACAAATTTGATAACTGAATATGCAATAATTAAAAAAAAATATATAATATTTTGCAAATTCATAACTTGATTTTTTAAATTACACATTGCACAAGTATACAAATATAGAAGCAAGGACAAATTAATCAGAATACATGTAATAAATTGACATTTTGATTTACAATTAAAACAGCAATACATTTTATTATTTATTGATACTTCAATTTAGCATTGGTATAATACTTTAACATAAAATTAGCATTACCATATATAAGGCGCGAAATGTTAAAATTGATTTTGCAAACTTCATTTATCACCAGCTGTTTATTTATTCTTAATATTATAATTTATTTATTTTATTTTTTATTACGTTGCAATTTTTTAACTTTTTTTTTTTTTTTTTTGCATACAATAATTAAGCAAACCTGAATTTATTCATAGTAAAACGTAAAATTTATAATAAAAATATATATGTTGTGCAGCATTATTACATTACTTATATATAGAGACCAGATTTAATGTTGATGATTTTTTACAAAAAATGTCACAAAAAAATGTGATTTTTTGAGCAAAGATTTTTGGAAAAATGTTGAAATTTGTAAAATAGTACAAAAATTGTTTATTTATACTTACGCTATGATTGTACATACTTTTACAAATAATATTAATGAATGCTAAAATTAAAAAAAAAAATGTTAAAATAATAAATGACTTGTAGAAATTCAAGTTTTAAGATATTTTTCTAATATTTTCAGATGAGTTTTTTTTTAAACTAACATGTGCAAACTCTATAATTGAATCAAGAATAAAAGCAATAAATTATTCTTCATAACATATAAATGTTGATATTTTGGAATTGCAAAAACAATTATATATGATTTACAACATTATTGTTGTGCAGTGAGCAGAATTAATATTAAAAAAAAAACTCATTATATTATTATTATTTTGATTGTCTAACTTCACACGCGTGTACTGGGCTGCATACTGAAGCCAAGATGCACGCACCCAAAACATTATGACAATTTATGACTTTTATTATATAGGAGGCAAGTTTATGGCTATTGGGGTGGTAGCCCTTGGCCGCCCAATAATAATTAGTATTGCAATAATTACTTATTCATTACGCTGTTATGAATAAATTTCGTTACAATATCGGGTTAGTATAATTACTATAGCATTTGTTTTTCGGTGTACAAAAGCAAAGAACCAATACACGGAAAACATAAATTTAAGAAATTATTCAGTAACTATATTTAGTACAAACCAATAACTTTTTTGAAAAAAGTTTAAAGAGTAACTCATTAGTATAAACGTAATTTTGTTAGCGGTAAATAGTTAACTCTTTAGATTCTAAAAAATTTAGTATGTATCTAACGAATTTATTATAAAAAAAGTCTAAATAGTAACTATTTAGATAATTTTTTTCGTGTACATAAATAAAAAAAGCTTATACATAAAAAGCGTAACTTGTGGAACTGTTGGCAGAGTACTATAATGAAACTCATTACCTGTCATCACTAAAATATTAAACTTTGCGTGTTCCCTCTCTCTCTCTCTTCTTTCATATGGAGTCTCTATTATATTATCTATCGTACCCGGCTACAAAGATTTCCGTATATTTACAACGGAATCACACATTAAAATGTAAAATTAATATCACATTATACCGGAAACGGTTTGACATTGGCCCAGTTCAAGCTATACCTATACCTACATGGCAACAGAAGACTACTATATATATAATACACTCTCACCTTTCATATTCCTAGAGTTGTCTTTCTATATAGTCAGGTAATAGGACCTTAATTTCTCAGGGTCATAATTATAAGGTCACTCAAAAAAACTCACACGAATTTTTTTATTATTTTTATTATATTATTATGTTTTATGAACCAGAAATGTAAGTGTAAAATATTATTAATTAACACTTTAAATAAATATATGACAAGTGTTTCTGTTATTGCCTAGTTCTACTGGTCTTTTATTATTTATTTTCCTACGTCAATTATTTTATTAATTTATTTTAAAAGGGAACTGTAATTTTGAACAAGCTTAAACGCCAGCTCTGACTTTTTTTATTTACACATATTTTTTTAAAGCTTTAGCTAAAAATGGAGATAATTTGACTTGCAACAGTTGATGAATAATAAAACAAGCAAAGCTTTTAAAATGAATACGAAAAAAAATCGCAATTTTTATTCAATAATACTTGAAAATTTTCTAGAATGTAAAATTAATTTTTTACTAATACTTGTACGATTATTTAATATATTTTAATCTTTAAAAAAATGTGCAAAAAAAATACAAGCTTTGTAGGCTCACGATAGCTTCTTTCTATAATAAGCTTTGGTTTATGTAATCCTTGAGCTGACCACGCTTTGAACTGTTTTTAAATCAAAGCACAATTTCAAGCTAAACGTGGGTATTAAAAAGACAAACTGGCGGGGGAAAAAAAATAGCAGAAAAAAAAAAAGTTTTTACAGTTCTAAAAAAAATTTAACATTAGTTTTAATTGATTTTCTAAAGTACAGTCAATTATTACAATTTTGCTTATAAAATAGCAATTAATTAAAAAATATTCTAAAAGTAAGTGTACAATATTATATATTATATACAATCTAAATTCTAAGAAAATTTTAAGTTAATTGAACCAGCCGCTAAAGTAATTATCATTACTAGTTATTACTGGTAATGTAAAGTAAAAAAAAAAAAAAAAAACGTTGGAAAAAACAGTTGAAAAAAATCCTTTCAATTTTATTCTATGCTATATTAAATTTACTCTAAATTCTACGAACAACAATAAATACGAAATAATTATGTACTGTATACAAAGAAATCTTAAATTATGCTAGCCAAATTTCAGCAATTTTCGTAATTGCATAATTTATGCTATAGTGTAATATATCACATAGCATAAATACTAAAGTGTTCAAATTTGTCAGCATTTATGCTATAATATAATGAACTACATAAATTTAGCATAAATAATGCAATTTATTTCCGTGAATGAATGAATGAATGAATGAATGAATGAATGAATGAATGAATGAATGAATGAATGAATGAATGAATGAATGAATGAATGAATGAATGAATGAATGAATGAATGAATGAATGAATGAATGAATGAATGAATGAATGAATGAATGAATGAATGAATGAATGAATGAATGAATGAATGAATGAATGAATGAATGAATGAATGAATGAATGAATGAATGAATGAATGAATGAATGAATGAATGAATGAATGAATGAACATCAAACAAAGAGTAAATTAAAATATAAATAAAATGCAAATGTCTTATATTTTCATGCATGCAATTTAACAACCCACGAAGGGAGATTTGATTATCATAATGATACTATAGAATATTGTGAACAGTCTATAATTTGTCTTGTGCATGTTAAGCCCTTGACCTATAGTAGTTATATAAACAATGATAATTATAATTTTAAATGTTTCCGCAACATTCCTAACCAACTGTTAAATTATATGCATTTTATGGTTTAAAAGAACACTGTACTTAAAGTTGAAAATGGGTTTCTGTGGTGCTTTGCTTTGCTTTTTTTTTTTTTTTTTTTTTTTTTTTTAACTGTAAAACCTTACAGATACTAAAGAACAAGACTGATAAAACATTTTAAAACTTGTTAAAAAATTAAAATAGCAAAATTTAGATTTTATTTGATTTTTTTTTTTTTTTCCTCCTATATAGCTTCATGTTAATTTAAAGGTTTTTTTTTTCTCTGTTATCTGTGTGCTCTGAAATTTTAAACTATGAAACTTGTTATACGTTGTACCTTTGACTATTAAACTACATTAAAAATTAGGGGTGCAAAGTTTAACTTTTAGAGATATAGATATAACTACAACTCATACAAATGAGTTTTTTTTTTCTCAATAATAGTAAAACCACTAAAGTGTATAAAACCATTTTTATATTATGGTAAAACTATAATAGCCTTAAAAAATTATTCAATATATTCAATAATTTTACGTCATAACAATTAAATATTTAAAAATATATATATTTTCATGCGGTTTCTATTGTTGATTAGTATTGAAATCATGCGTGCGAGAAAAATTTATATAATATATTATTTCATAGATTTTGTGGTAACTTTTTTTTAATATATCTGACCATATTTATTAGCAATTAATGACAACATTGATGTGACAAAAATTGTGTAAGGAAATAAAAACAAAAACTTGAGCTTCGTAACATTGAGGAAACACTAATTAGTGTTGCGACAGTATTCAATCTTTAAGTTAAAAATGCAGACTTGTTCCTGCAAAAAAAAAAAAATAATAATAATAATAATAATAATAAAAAAAAAAAAACTAATGACAATCTAAAAATTGAGTAGGAAAATTAGCTGGAGTCGCTTGGATAAAAAAATAATAAATATTGCAAAATGTTTTAAAAGTTCTTGTTGGCTTTTTTTTTTTTTTTTTTTTTTGGTAATTTATTATTTAATTTTTATTCATTTTTATTTTGCTACGAAATTCAACAATAATGTTATTCCAAGGGGCAAAAAAAAAATTTTTTTTTCATTTTTTTTTTTTTTTTTTCAAAGATAAAAAAAAAGTATTACGGTTATATGTTTTCAATTATAAAGTAAAATCTTTCAAGTAATTTTAAGAGGGTTAATTTAACATGTATTTTGTTTGAGCAAATGCTCGAAAAGCAGTTAATTTGCTTGAAACTGAACAGACTGAAAATTTTGATAGTAAAAATTAATCAATAACCTTCAACAATTTTAGAATTGCATATTTGATTGTAAGGAGAGTTGAAATAAAGAAATTTTAAATCTAGCATCTCAATGCATCTTGAGCTCTGCATGGATAAGATAAATTACTTAATTTATGCTGTATTTATGTCATACAGCATAAACATTGCGTCTCTATCGCGTCGAAATGATTCTTATGAAGTTATCACGACCCGATTCATGGTGTATATGTATCTGTATATATAGGGCTTACTGTAGCATCGTGTTAAAAAAACTCTTCAGTCGCCGACTTTTTTAAAAAACATTTCAGTCGTATAATTTTAACCACGTTTTTGTGCGGCTCTCAGAATAAAAAAAATATGACTTTTGTCAAAAATGTTTTCTTACTTTTTCGGGCTCTCTACTTACTCTAGAATGCTCAAAATAGCTTTAAAAATCGCGTAAATTTAAGGACATTTTCTGATCTAATTTTTGTATTTTTATCTTAATTTGTTTGATTTTTTTCTTCTATTTCTTTTTATTGAATTATCTGATGTCCACTATTGGAACTAAAGAAGAATAATAAAATTAAAAAAAAAAAATAAAAAAAAATTGACTCGATGGAGACGATTGTCATTTTTAGAATTACATAAATAATGATGCTGTACAGTACATTATATATGTAATATGGTATAAAAAACAGTAAAATAATTACTCATTATATAGCATAAATTACATTGTTATGCATAAATATTACTATTTGTCATTATTATTATGTGTGTATTTATTTTTGTTTGTGCGGTTAATAATACATTCTGAAAAATTTACTAAAATTTTGAAACGTTTTAAGCAATTCCAGGATAGACGTTTAAAATTATACGTAATCATTGCGGATAAAGAAAATTTAACAATATAATAAAAACGTTTAACTGCAAGAAAAAAAAGAGGCAATTTATCGTATTTCAATAATAATATTAAATATCGTGTAGCATGCTGTATTATACTGTATAAGCACAAAATATGGGTCAGTATGCTTTCATTGTGTTTATACTTTCGCTTTCTGCAGCCGCGACTCCAAATATTTTCATAAACAAACCACGAACTACTAATTAACATTAAAAACTCAAGGCCGCAGTTAATCATTTTTTTTATATAATATATTATATATATATAGTGAATATTTACATCACGTCTTAATGTACGGGTTTTTAGTTTGAGATTTGGAAAATGTTGGAGTTTATTGCATTTTGGAAACTGCACTTTTTTCTATACTGATTTGATATGATAAAAACACATAAATAAATATAGAAATAATCAAATTAATGTGATTAATGAATGAATGAATGAATGAATGAATGAATGAATGAATGAATGAATGAATGAATGAATGAATGAATGAATGAATGAATGAATGAATGAATGAATGAATGAATGAATGAATGAATGAATGAATGAATGAATGAATGAATGAATGAATGAATGAATGAATGAATGAATGAATGAATGAATGAATGAATGAATGAATGAATGAATGAATGAATGAATGAATGAATGAATGAATGAATGAATGAATGAATGAATGAATGAATGAATAGTTATTGTTGTATATATTTTGTTAAAAAAAATTCACTTAAATTTTTAAACTTAAATGCAATGGTCAATAAAAAAAAATCTGCCATGGATATTTTAAATAACTATTATTAATAGATGCAAAAGTGTGACTTATATAACTCCTGAAATTCTATATGTTATTTTGTTACAAATTTAATGTTACAAAAACTGTATATCTACTGCTAATAATCAAAAATACTAATATAAATAATAATAGTTTTTAATGCTAGAAATCAGGAATTTTGAAAGGGGTGGGGAGAAGGTTAAAGGGAGGTCTGAATTTATATAATAAATAAAATATTGAAAAAAAATGTATATTTAAAAATAAAATGGCCAAAGGGCAGTACATTCTTTTTCACTTTCTTTTAAAATTATTTTAATAATAAAAAAAAAATGAAAATAATATAAAACTATACGATTATTATCTATATATAAAAATTATTTAGGGCAGTATAATTTGGGCTAACAACATTTTTTTTTTTTTTTTTAGATTCCAATTATATATTATTAAAAATTAAATAACTATATTTTTACATTGAATAAAATCTGCGATATATATTTTTTAATTAATTATTATTATATAAATTATTAATTTGTCCCAATTATTTACAATTTTATTTTTATTGCCAAAAAAAAAAGTTATATAATATAAAAATATAATTGTTTGCCTTCAGGCTAATTTCTGTATATAAAGTAGTTAGTGAATTTTTGTTGTGATTTATGAGAAATTCGTGCGTATAAATATTTTAGTTTTCAGGTTAAATGTTTATCAGTATTTGCATCTTCTAAATTAGGCATAATTTTACATTTAATTAAAATTTTATTACGTAATTTTTTACAAGTATAATTTATTTCATTAACTTTTTAATCAACACGAAAAGAAGAGACTAATGTGTTAATTATGTTGCTTTTTTGTGCTGTGCAATAAATTTACTTTTCACCATGAGAGAAATATAGATAATTGTATTGATTAGTGTTGCCTATTATTATTATTATTTTTTAATTTTTAATTTAAGTTTGACAAAATTTAAAGGAATAGACCAGAGTACAACATATTATGTTGTACTACGCGGTATTTCGGTACTTGTGCAATCTCCGCGGTTGCAATTTTGGCACATGTGCAATCTACGCCACGACTACTAATGGGACATCTGTACAGGCTAAGCGTATAAAGATGTTTCAAAAAAGGTGAGCGCGGAGAATGCAAAGGTGCCAAAAATGCACCCGTTGAGATTGTACTAGTACCGAAATGCCGCGTAGCCCTCGATAAGCATTTATATCACAAAACACTTGATGGGACTTAAATAACTTTAGTTTGTCTCAAAACCCAACTTTAGCTCCGTAGCAGTGATCAGAAATTTCGATTTATATACAACCCGCACAACATTTTCATACTGATTTTTGCATGTTTCTGACGTCATAAACATATGAATAGTCACGCAAATTGCATACTTTACAGTATTTTTACGTTCTCTCGTGGGGGCTACATTAACATTCTGGTAAAAATTGACAACAGTTTTGAAGATCCCATTTTGTGTTTATTCAATAAAAAGCACATGTTATTTTATGTGGTCTATGGCTTTAATGCTTGTTGTAACATATACCGAACACTAATAAATACATAATATTTATGCTAGCATATTTTCAGCGTAATTTCTTCACTACACACGTAAAAAAAAAACTAAGTTATAATTTATGCTATAATCCATAATTATTATGTTACAAAGCCTAACTATTATGTAATTACTAAGGTTAATGCAGAAAAAATAAGAGTATTGATTATAAAATGGACAATTCTATATATTATAAGGGAACGAGGTTGTGGCGCAGTGGTTTGTGGTTTACGTACTGGGTTTGGTGTGAGATTACACGAGTTCGTTTCTTTGTGGATATACGCGGCTTTTTCAGAGGCAGTCATGGTATGCACTGAATGTGCTCTCGTGTTCTCCGCACGTTGATGTCCATACGTATGCCCAGGCTCCGACTGGCCATAAGAGCAAGTCCACGATAGCGGACGCCCCCCCCCCCCCCCCCCCCCCCTGTTAAGAGGCACCTAAGGCCCAAAAAGGGGCGTAACCATGGTTTGACGCCACCTTTTGTGGCCCTAGAGAGGGTTATACACACCATTTGTGGACGAGGCCCCTTGAGTGCCAGTCCAACCCTGCGTATGCCAATAAAACAATGGAAGAAGTGACCCACACCAAGTCAGAGGTATCATGACGAGAACGTTCACCAATCCAACTCGTTTCATTTAATTGAATTGAAACGCATGCTGTTGGGTTTATCCTGTTGTTGGGTTTATCCTGCGTTGTGTGGTATAGAACTATCATTTTTTTCTTTCAATTTACATTAAAAATTCATTTGTTACCATTTTCTTTTTCTTTTTAGCTTTCATATTAATTGATTCAAATTGTAATACCGCATATTAGAACGAGAGAGAGAGAATTACTTTCAATTTCCTATATGCAGTTTGAAGTGCATTCTAATTGACCTTGCATTGTATCAGAGGTCAACAGTCACCGTGACGTCACACAACAATCAGGTCACACACAATATATGTTGTGTTGATAACAATGTACTGATAATAACAAAACACGTTCGTGACAACTACCCACGCAATTCTCGTATAACTTCCATGTGACCCTATTTTTTTGAACATACAAAAAGTTATTTGATTGTGTTTATATTAGCTCGTTCTGTAAAGTAATGTAAATCTCAATAACAGTGATTGGCTGACCAACAAAATAAGACACAATCATTGGTTGATCTTTTTTTTTTTTTTTTTTTTTTTTTAGCCGATAAAAGTGAGTTGCATATTGAGACTGGAACTTTTTTGGGGAAGTTTCTTTCATTCTTATCAAGTTCAAAGTTCTAAAAGAAGAAATAACAATGATTGACCATATGTAAAAACGTAGTAAACAGATAACGACGTCATAACCAGCTGTTTTTAACAAAGGAACATTTTCGAAGCTATATGGCTCAATATTTGTGTGTAGTTTATTGAACGAGTTTTTATCCTTATATAATAATATTTAACAGCAAAATATATGTACAAAATAAAATAAAATGCTAAATAAAAGTAGTTAAATTTTAAAAAGTATCGCTGTGACAAAAATGTTTCTACTACTGTTATCATTTGTTGACATATGTCTGTTGGACATTTTGGAAACTTTTTTTTCCTTCACATTGTTCTAGTAAAAAAAAAAGTGGGTAAATTAATAAAATTTGCCATTGAAAAACTCACTCTTAATTTGTAATGTAATTCTTATGAGAGAAACAGGCGCTGAATTTGAATGGTAAAATATATTATCGCAATCGTGAGTACATTAATTTATAGCGACATAGGAGTTAGGAGAAAGATTATAAATTACTCAAATCGAATTATAATCTTTGCCTTATCACATTGCAGTTATATACTCTGGTAAAAAGGACGGTTATTTTATTTATATATTTATTGTGTAAATAAAGAAACTTTACCGATGGAAAATCATACAAGCGATGCAGGAAAAGTTTAATTTCCTAACAACTAAAATTTCAGGATGTTTTTAACGTTATTATTATTATTATTTAAAAAATACACTGCACCAAGGATAGAAAAAAATAAGAATGAGGAAGGTGAATTTTTTAACCCCCAATTTTTATGACATTTTTGAAAAGAGCGTTAAAAATTTTTGAGGTGTTATTTTTTCTTAGAACGATTGGAGCATGGGAAGTATTTTTAATTAATTTTTGAAAATCGACCTAAAAAGCCTATGACGTCATCAATCGGGCATTTATTTCGGAAAGTATTGACCGTAGAAGGATCAGTATCCAGATTTTTGAAATCCTGAGGACGAGCTGATTTTATTAAACTGGTTGAAGAACCTCGAACGATTAGTATTTTCCTAGAAAAAAGTGGACTGATGACGCACAGACTTTCTAGGCTGAGTTTTAAAAATTAATTAAAAATACTTCACATGCTCCAATCGTCATAAGAAAAAATAACGCCTCAAAATTTTTCAAAGCTCTTTTTAAAAATATCATAAACTTAAAAAAAAAAAACAATTCACCTTCCTCATTAACTTACGACTTCTCTCTCTCTCTCTCTCTCTCTCTCTCTCTCTCTCTCTCTCTCTCTCTCTCTCTCTCTCTCTCTCTCTCTCTCTCTCTCTCTCTTTCTCTCTCTCTCTCGATAATTTTTTGTTATTATTATATTTTCATCATAAGTTTATATATATTGCCTTTAATAATATGTGTACCAAATCTCAAATCGATTTGTCCATCGGTTATATGGGAAAAAAATAACATGGGAAATATAGTACGTCCTATGTTCACCATGCTATACTTTTTCCCATATAACCGATGGATAAATTGATTTGATATTTGGTATACAGTACAATGCTATTATTTATCAATCATGCTTATATAGCTCGTTCTATAAACTACACACAAATATTGAGCCAGCTTCAAAAATGTTCCTTTGTTAAAAACAGCTGGATATGACGTCGTTACCTGTTTACTACGTTTATACATAATATGCGGTCGATCATTGTTATTTCTTCTTTTAGAACTTTGAACTTGATAAGAATGAAATAAACTTCCCCCAAAAAAAGTTCCAGTCTCAATATGCGACTCACTTTTATCGGCTCAAAAAAAATATATATATATATATAAGATATCAACCAATGAATGTGTCTTATTTTGTTGGTCAGCCAATCACTATGTTATTGAGATTCACTTTACTTTACAGAACCAGCTTCACTCTAAAAAAAATAAGCGTTGAAAAGCTCATACAGTTTTCCAATGTTTTAGTATTGTGGAATTAACAGATATGACGTTGACAATCTAACGATAAAAGTGTAAATGACGTCACAAGCGTTAGAATCACAATGGAATAAACGTTAAACTTGGCCGTTACAAATCTACGATTTTTCCATTCAGTCCCAACGCTTGTGACGTCACTAACGTTTTTATCGTTAAAATTTCAATGTTTAGTGACGTCATAACCGTTGATTCCACAATACTTAAAGCATTGTGGAATTGTGTACAAGCTTTTCAACGCATATTTTTAAGTGTGTTTATATTGAAAATTTAAAAGAAAAAAAAAAAAAAAAAATTATCTAGTCAAAAAACAAAAGTTCTATGCACCACGTCCCAAAGGTTAATCGTTGAAGAAAGATACTGGACATATTTTCACGTACTTTAATTATAATATATATTTGTTTTTTCTCACTTGAAACATTTATTATTTGTATCATGGATTTGTTGTAGCTAATTTTATTTACGTAATATATTTTGTTTGTTTTTTCAATACATTTCATTTTTAAATTTATTCTAGCACATTTTTTAAAAAGACTACTATACAATATTTAACCGACATATTTTTTTTTATTACATACGTTTTGCCTTGAAAATTTCTGCGCATGACTTAAACAGAAGTATAAACTTCGCGTGCATGCTTGGGAGATAACACACGTAAATTAAATAAACATACTGAGTAATTATTGCAACACTGATACAGTGTAATATGAGAGAGCATCGCACTGCGATTACTCACCAGCAATGGTAGTTACAAGTTGGCACGTAAAACTAAATCAGATGCGCTCGAGGAAAACATGAATATCCTGTTGCAAATCCTTGCGCTTTGTCGCTATGTTTGTGGTGCCTAATATATGCCTAATGTGGTGCCTATAATGGTATCCAGCATAGGGGAAACATAATTTTCTCTCATTTGTCACAAAAATAAAAGTTCATTTCTATACTGTGTATAATCATTTTTCTCATATTCTTCTAGCTTATTAGGACCTACAAATAAGGCTTAGATTGAGGTTTAAAGCTTAGTTTGCTATACATCACTAAAAAAAAGTGCATAACTTCAGTTACGAATCCTAACTTATTTGAGATAAACACTTTTGAGTTATTATGAGTAGCTAAAATAATGCATTTTAGCAAATTATTAACAATAGCTAATTTAACTAAAAATAGGCAGAAAACAACAACTCAAAATATCTATTGTTAATATTTTGCTAAAATGCATTATTTTATCTGGTCATAATAGCTCAAAAGTGTTTATTTCAAATAAGTTAGGATTCGTAACTATAAAGTTATGCACCCTTTTTTCTTGCTTCCTTTTTTTTTTTTTTTTTTTTTTTTTTTTTTTCTTTCTTTCTTTCTTTCTTTCTTTCTTTTTTTTTCTTTTTTTTTCTTTTTTTTTTTTTTCATATAAAAAATATCTTTAAAAAAAATGACGTTTCTCCTACAATGGCTATTTTTACTCTGTGTATTTCTGACAATCAAAATGACACGTCTCTTAAATATGAATGGATCCTGTTTATAGGGAACTTCTAATTCCTCTTATTTTAATATTGCATTACAATATATTTTAAGAGATTCTGTACTATAAGATCCTCCTCATCGATAAATCACAAGACTTTTATAGTTTTCAGTTTCAAAAAGATTATCAATGTCAACTCTCAAACTGGGAAGAAAACTATACCCTCTTTATAATTTCTATTGCTAACCTGAATTTTGTGATGTCATGATATCAAAAATAACTATTCTTAAAAAAACAATAAAAATAATAAATGACATTTTGTGAGACTATAAAAGAGAATATAATCGAATAATTATGTATTTAGAAAAAATTCTAATATTATACAGTGGTTTCTACTTACTACTACACACTACACACATCATGGCATTTTAAGTCTTTTTTTTTTTTTTTTTTTTTTTTTTTTATAAACTTAGTTTTACATATGGTACATTTTCTTTTCAAAAAAATTTTTTTGCGAATAAAACAAATTCCCTTTTATATTCATTATCATTTTATAGGGTGTATGCAGATGACGTCATATTTATTGCGCTTGGAGGCCATACTGGAGTAGTGAATAACATTGCTCAGCATAGGACAAACTTCATTCAAGCCAATTTTCTTTGGAAAATCGGCTCATTTTTTGGGAATTGTTATTTTTCTTACATACTTGAGATACTAATTCAACATATTTACAACATCAATGCTCTCAAAAATATTGCACAGTGTTTTTAAACTGGAAAAATGATTTATTTTCCTATGCCACCCATGTTATTGAGTTATTCAACATTGCGTCAACATTGTGTATTATAATACTACTGTTCTAAGCTAATGTTTACCTAATGCAATTTACATGATTACTTCTTGTCATTATAAATAATTATTTCAGTGTATGGGTAAAAAAAAAAAAAAAAAAAAGGTTTCCGTGAGTAAAATAACAACAAAACAATAGAAATACACAAAAAAAGGCATTATTTTAATTTGACTAAAACGTGGTAAACTAGCTAGAGATGACTCACAACAGTGAGACAAACAAACTAGCTATAGCGTGACCTTGCAATGACCCCGCGGTATACACTCTCGCTCTCGTCGCTAGCTCGCGTCATAACAACACAACAGGCCTCAGCAGCTGCTCAGCAACATACAGTAGGGGGCCATGCTCTCTTAAGTGTCTCGCAATAGCAAGTCTGTCTGCACACAAACGTCTTATAATTAACGTGCATCGGAATAAGAATTATAAGGCAACAATATTGACTAAAACTTTAAAAAAAATGCATGTAATTTTTTAAATGTCATGATTTCAGATTGATGAATTAAATTTTATTTTTTTTATCATTTTTGGTCCCTTTTTAGATATAGATTCAAGAATCTTTTACTGATCAACAAATCTTTTTTTTTTGTTTTTTTACCAAATTCCTATCACAATAAAATTTAGTTCATTCATATATTTTTTTAACAATTTAAACTATTAGCTAAGAAGTACAAAATAATCATCGCATAATATGTAAAAAAAAATAAAAAAAAAAAATAATAATAATAATAATAATAAAGTAATGTTATATGTTAAAAAAAAATACAAGGGGAAGAATCAGAGGTCAGATATGTCCAGATTTTTATCATGCACAATGCACACACGAAAAAAAATTGTCATTTATAAAGTATGCTGCACATCAAGCGTCTTTTGCAGTCAAATTTTCTATCACTTACAAGCAGGCACCTTCTAAATTAAGGAGCTCCTGCATGGCCAATATTGTGCCAGCTACCACTAATGAACATTTCAGTATTTGCATTGAAAAAATAATGAAAAACATCGAAATAATTGAAATTAATATGAAGCTATATAAATCTAAATTTTGAAACCCGCAAGTAAATCGAAAATGTTGCTTGGTGATTAATATTCAGAGCACGGATATACAGGGTGGTTTCATTCATGTTAAAGTCGACGCCATAAGTGAGGGCTTAATAACATGGGCCAGTATAGGAAAATGACTCATTTTGCCAGTTTAAAAATATTTTACAATATTTTTGAGAGCATTGATGCTGTTAACAGGTTGAATTAGTACTTCAAGTATGCAAAAAAATAATAATGACCAAAAAATAGCTTATTTTCCAAAGAAAATAGCCAAAAACTACGTTTGTCCTATGAAGAGTATCGAAAAGCACTCAGAATGACATCATGCGTACACACCCTATACATTATGATTCAAATGCGTAAGATATAATATACTCGCCTCAAAAAGCCTGAGTTACCTGCCGTTCAACCTTTTACGGTATCGCTCAGCCGCCCCCTTTTGAAATGCGTACGAGAAATGGGCGATACATTAGTGGTAAAACTATAAATCGACTGAGGTTTTTTGAGTCTAGTATACGATTTTATTAAGTTCCACGTGTATTTACAGAGTAGAACAAGTCCATTACAAAAAAAAATAAACAAATAAAAAATAGTAATAATAAAAATGTATTTTGAAGCAGAGTAATGAGTGTTTATTGCATTCATGAGTTAATTGTATTTTGCATTATTTAATGTCAGATACGCTATATAGAACATTTTCTCAAATAAATATTTCTGCACTGCATTTTTAAATGACGTATAAGTTCCATACTGTTTTATGAATAAAGGAAGTGCATTGTATAATAATAAGATGCAATGAGTTGCTTTTTGGTCCAAATTATTAATGAGAAACAAATATATTAAAAAATAACTTTTTAATCTATTATTGACAGTTTCTCTTAATATACTGTACTTATAATTAGAGACCACCTGGATATTTATATAGATGGAAACGGCGGTGAGGCCAGCAAAAATTGCAAGTGTTTTTGACTGCTCAATCTACTGTCAGTTTATCTTTTTTTTTTTTTTTTTTTTCTTTTTTTTTCCTTCTTCTTTTTCTTTCTTTTCAGGCAATACTTTGAAAAATACCATGTAAATGCTTATTGCTTTATAAATACTCAGAAGACTGTGAAGCAAAAAGCATGCCTATATGAAACTTGTAAGCACAATTTTTGCAATAAAAATTCCATCTAAACGAATTACTTTTTTTCCGGCATAAGTAATTTGCAATGCTATTTTTTAGGCAAAGTTTATATAAAAGTTAAACTTTTGTTATTTATTTTATTATATTATTATTTTAGGATTTCTTTTCCAAAATTGTAGCCATAAATAGCCTACGTAATAGTTTTTTTTTTTTTTTTTTTTAAGATCATTAACTGAGATTGTTTTACAAATATCTAAAGATTTCATATATATTACATTCATTTTAAAATAATAAATCAAAAAAGTTAATAAATCAAATTTAAAAATCAGTTTGTAATTCTATAATTAAACAATATTGCAATACAAATTATAAGGAAAAGTTTTTTTTTTTATCTATTTAAAAATATATAAGACAAGTAATTGAAATAATGACTTTGCGAATATATATAAACACACAAGCATATGCTCAATAACAGAAAGTTATTTTATATAATACTGTCTGAACAAAAACAGATTTTATTATTTAAAAGTCGATTATTTGTGTCTGTTACGCACTGTCAACTTAATAAATCATTGCATTCTATATTGCGGAACTACTTGTTTTATTTCAGCAAGCTTTTTAGTTCAAAAAAATAAAATAATATACGTAAAATAAATTATGGTTGTTAAATATTGTGTTTTATACTTTATATATAATATAAAAAAATAGCTAAACAATAATAAAACAAATGTAATCGGGTCAAAATAAATTGTAAGTTATATACCTTTTTTTTTAAATGCTTCATACAAAAAAAAAAAAAAAAAAAAAAAAAAAATTGTATATGGCTGCATTTTTGATTGCCATAAAAAAATTTAAAGGGTTTTAAAATTCACATAAAATAAACCTGGAAAGCTTAAGGCCTTATCAAGATATTAAATTACTAAAAAATACATGATAGAACATTGAAATGTTCAAGGTATATTTCTAAGACTTTCATATTAGTTGTTAGTATTGACTTTCAAATGTAAAGTTCATCAGTTAACCCCTTTTACTTTTTAATAGTTAATTGGTGATGAAATTTTATTAAAATGTTGTATTTTAGCTTAAAATATACACTTCTCCCAATACTATACTCAACTCAAAAAACCTGAGTTACCTGCCGTTCGACCTTTTACGGTATCGCCCGGTATTCTCCTCAAATGTTACAATGGACGATACTTTATAGGCATGCTCGATTTAAATCGACTGAGGTTTTTTGAGTCGAGTATAGTTCGAGCGGATACAGTGTAATTAAGTAATTAACAATGTCAAGTCAACTGTGATTGGCTAGTAGGTTTATAACACGCTCTTTGATTGGTTTAGCACCTCGGATATAGCTTTTGGCGGGAACGACCTTGTTTTGGCCAGAGTGTATACGTAAATGTGTCTAGTATACGCTTATTTAAATATTTCCGAACTTGGTCCCAGCAGTTTTCTCAAAACATGGTCAAGAAATGCTTTATGTACACGAAAAGCATAAATTACGTAATTTATGCTATATTTATGTCATTATATCATAATTGATGCTAAATTAGAACAATATAAATAATTATGCTGTACAACATAATATTTATGCTATATAACACAGGTATTATGCAGTATAGCATAAATTATCCGTGGTATACGATATAGAAAAATAGTGGCATAAACTGACCTTTTTATTTATTAGTATTTTTTTTTTTTTTTTTTTTGTCATAATATTAAAATAATAATTATCGTACCTTATCTTATTATCCATAAATTAAACATGAACACGATGATTTTGTATTTATTTTCATTTTGACGGTTTATGGATAACTTATTATTCAAATTAATTTATATAGTTTATTTTCCAAGCAGAAAAAGCAAAAGCAGCGATACAAGAATATTATTATTTATTTATGAATAATTTATGAATAGCACGAGGTATGTTAATGATTATTCTGATTTTATAAATAATAAAAAAGGTAAGTTTATTGTGCATTTAAGTGGATAGGAATAAAGTGGACCTTAAGGGTTGTATTTAGAAGGCTTGTATCACAAAATCTAAATAAAAAAAAAAAAAAAAAAAAAAAAAAAAAATCCAAACTTTATGACGTCATTTGAAAGTTGAACAGCTACACCCTAAGATAAAAATTTAAGAATCCGTGAGCATCTGATAAACTAAAGAATGAAAATAATTGTTATTGAAATTAACATGGGCTCTTATGGGACAAAAACTTCAACAAATCATAATTTAAAATCCAGTATGGTGACCCTCCAATTTTTTTTTCTATTTTTTTTAATATATGTTATCCTTATATTTCACTATATGATTCAAAATTTCAGATTTTCCTTTTTTTATAACTTTTTAGTCAAATCCCGCATCAGTCTGACTTCCCACCTTTGCGCACCTCACCGCATTAAGAGATATACAAGCTTGCTAATTATAAAATTGTCATAATTTTTATTTCACTATTTTCACTATAGTAAAGTTACTTAATAAATTGAATTATAGCACACTAACCGTTAAAATAATTTATAATAATATATAATTTAGAAATTTTAAGGTGAAAATATATTATGCTTTGTCATACAAAAAATTACGTGTATACATAATATATTACGTATACGGTATTATAAGCTTTTGTTATAACAAAAAGTCTGTGTAACACTATATGTTTTTATTATTATATAATATTGATTTACTTTGCGCTCTTATAGGTATACCCTGCATGTGTGCAATACTACCATTTATATTACATCATAAAAAAAGGTGTTACAGTTTGTATAAAGTAAAATTATTCCTCTGTAACAAAAAAAAAAAAAAAAAAAATGCGAATCATCGTAAAAATTATGATCTAAAAAAAAGTGTACTGAAAAGTCAAATCAAAAATCTTTTTTTTTTTTTTTTCTTTTTTTTTTTTATATAATTTTTTTATCCTTTTAGCAAAACACAGTTTAATGTTGTTCGTAAACCCTATTTTCTTGCACCAAAAAAAAAAAAAAAAAAAAAATGCGCATTCCATTTAATTAACCATAGCTGATCGTCACTTTAGAAGCAGAAAACAGAGGGTTTACGAATATCAATAGTTCTATAGTATAATCTGTAGATAATCTAATTATGAAGTACTTTTTTTTTTTTTCAAATGTGCATATCCGATATTAAAGTTGCCACGTACGGACCAGCCTTTTCAACACATACAAAATAACGTAATAATTAAGCTAGCTCATTTTCAGAGCACATTTTCTACAATACAGCAAAACCTATATTATACTGCATAATAACTAATGTTACATAATAGTATCAATGTTATATTGTACAGCATAATCATTTATGTTGATCTTATTTAGCATTATTTATATGCTATAATGAAGTGCAGCATAAATTATGTAATTATTTTTCCGTTGAATTTATATTTAAAAAAAAAAAAAAAAAAAAAAAAAGACGATTGTGAGCTTGTTCTGTAAAGTATAGTGAATCTCAATAACAGTGATTGGCTGACCAACAAAATAAGACACATTTATTGGTTGATCTTGTTTTTTGAGCCGATAAAACTGAGTCGCATATTGAGACTGGAACTTTTTTTTTGGGAAGTTTCTTTCTTTCTTATCAAGTTCTTATGAAGTAATAAAAGAAGAAATAACAATGATCGACCATATGTATAAAAGTAGTAAACAGATAACGACGTCATAACCAGCTGTTTTTAACAAAGGAACACGAAGCTGGCTCAATATTTGCAAATATTTGTGTGTAGTTAATAGAATGAGCTGTATAATAATATATTTTATATCATTTAAATACTCTCGCTAAATTTGCAATACAGAAAAATTATGCTGTAATTAAATCGTAAAATAAATTATATCGAATCACAATCGTAATCCATGCACTTTCATATAATAACTGAGAAGTGCATTATTTTTATTATTATTATATACATTTGATATATACTTATATACGCATGTACTTTCCTTTTACATTATTAACACATGAAAACATGTATGTACAGTACATTGCATATTATGTACTTAACTTTCTATCATAAGTTTACTGTGTTAGGTCCTATAAAATAATCTTATAAAGAAAAAGATTTATTTATCAATAATTTATACGCGAATTTTTCCTAGAATTTTTTAATAAGGAATTGAAGACTGCATACAGTAAAATTCTTATCGAAAAGAGTAAATTATGTATTTTTGCTGCATTTATGTCAATATAGTATATAAATGTTGCTAATTTGATACATCAAAATCAATATTCTTTATTAATTTTTTGCATCCCACTTTCACAAGACAATTGGATACGTATTTGAATCATAAATAATAATCATGGTATGAAACAAAGTAAGTAAGTATAAATTATGTTGCTTGAAATGGGATAGCATAATTATTATGTATTTAATTTTGTCTACGCATTGCAAATAAAAAATATTGCAACGTTGTGAAAATATTATTAAAATATAGATTACACAATAGCAAAAATAAATACGCAATAATTATGCTATTATAATAAATATGTTAAATATTAGCCAAAAAGTTATATAGAAAAGCATAGTTGTTTATGATCCTCTTATTTAAAAATATTTATGCTGTGGGGTGGTTTCATTCATGTTAAAGTCGACATGGGCCAGTGTAGGAAAATTACTCATTTTGCCAGTTTAAAAATACTTCGCAATTTTTTTGAGAACATTGATGCTGTTAACAGGTTGAATTAGTACCTCAAGTATGCAAGAAAAATAATAATAACCAAAAAATAGCTACATGTGTCATACATGTGTCTACGTTTGTCCTATGCTGAGCGATGTTATTCATTACTCAAGAAGATTATCGAAAAGCATTCACAATGACGTCATGTACATACACCCTATAAATTATTTAAATTATTATTTTCATGCATACAACCAAATTTATTACATATTTTTTAACAAAAATAACATTACGGTGATTTAGTTTATAGATAACGCACATGCAATGATATTTGCTCACTGTGCTCTATTATATTGATAATGAACTGTAACTCTATTTTCACTTGACAAAATAATGTATTGTATATAAATAATTTATCAGGAAATATTGAAGTGATGAATCACAACTTCGGACAATGGGACTTTTTTTTTTATTATATTATTATTTTTTATTTTTTTTACTTGAGTAAGTGATTGGCTGAGATCTCACAAACTGAACGGTCGCGAAATATAAAATTAACATGAAGTAAAGATGAAATGTTTCTTAAATGTTGAGCTATGTCAAACATACGCAAACACCAGCAAATATTAAGGCTATTCCACATAACATAAGATAATATGTAAATGTAAAAAGTATCACTTTTTATCGAACATTTTTTTACAGTTAAAAAAATTAACAAAAACGCTTTTCGAAACAAAATATTATTTTTTTATATTTACTAAATATTAGTAGGTGATTAGAGTATTTGTTATGCTGGATATAAATTGTGTAGAAGGATTTTTTTTTATATATAAATATAAGGTTTCTCATTTAACCAATATTGGCCCCAAGTTTGTACCTCAAAGGAAAAGACCATCGAATTTTTAAAGGAATAGACCAGTAGAAAACATAAGCATTTATATCACAAAACACTTGATGGGACTTACATAAATAACTTTAGTTTGCCTCAAAACCCGACTGTAGTTCCGTAGCAGTGATCAGAAAATTTCGATTTATACAACCCCCACAACATTTTTTACTAATTTTTGCATGTTTCTGACGTCAGAAACATGAATAGTCACACAAATTGCATACTGTACTCACGCTCTCTCGTGGAGCTACATTAACATTCTGTTAAAAATTGTCATTAGTTTTGAAAATCCTATTTCGTATTCATTAAAAAGTACATCTTGTTTTATGTGGTCTATGGCTTTAAATAATTTCAGTACTTCAGTTTTTATCTTACAGTGTAACATAATGATTAGTGCATAAAATTATTAAAGGAAGAAATGGGGCGAGAATAAAATTATTTGATTAGCGTGGAGTCTATAGTATTGATTATTACACCCAGTATTAGACTTTGTTATATACTTCGTTCGTATTTTGTTCAACATAATTTCAAGAGACACCCAAGTCAATGCAGGGCTTCACTATATAATATAATACACTTTGTTACATTATAATCATCGCACTTTTTTTTTTCTATGTACTGCTGTGTAATGCATCGCTTGCACGCAACGGTCATTTTTTTTTTAAACATGTTCAGCTATAAAAAAAAAATGTGACTTTATTAAAGGTGCATTTATACATATTCTTAAATATGTTATAACGTTGCGTAGAAAATTGTAAAATATTATTGTTTTAAATGGGAAAAATAATTTTGCTAAACAAAGTTAAATAACAAATTTAAGAATTTTTTGAATGCACTTTAGAGAGCACAGATTTACCGAAGTTCCTGTTGCTTTTTTATTATTTATTTTGTAATTTGATATAAATTTTTTATCATTATTATTGGTTTTCAAATTTAAACTTTTTATTATTATCATTTTTATTTATTATTATAAATCAATGTAATGTACTGTACTGTGGTACACATACTATACTTTTGTTTCAACTTTTTTTTACATGGAAATAACATTGATTGAAGAGAGAGAGAGAGAGAGAGAGAGAGAGAGGACATTATATTGTTACAGTATATATAATACTGTAATTGTACAGAGAGTTAAGATTGCTTTTTTTTTTTTTTTTTTTTTTTTTTTAATAAACATGTATTTTAATGTCTACATTATGATTATACTTTATAATGCCATAAAGATTGGACAGAAATTTCACATTGCAAATGTTCTATATCTGCAATGTGTAGCTTGTTAAATAAGATCTGTAGCATAGGAAAAATAGAAAAAATAAAGTAAAATTTCAAAGCTAAAAAAGGATCATGAACTAAAGATTTAAGTTTTTGTAAAAAGTACTGATGTAGAACTATGCTTATGATTGGAATGGGATTGATGAAGATGTGGTTAAAATAATAAATAGAAAATTATCTAGAAAAATTACAAAAAATAAAAACTACAAAAAGAAAACTAATATATTTTATGACCACAAGAATCACATTGTGTTTATCACACAGTGTTTATGACATTGTTTTTTTTAAGTATTTTAGTGCCTCTGCAGCTATAGATAGAGACAATTATTATTACTATCATCATAAAAAGAGGAAATAAACGTAAACAAGATATTTACAATTTAAACATAAAACTCCTTTTTTTTTTTTTTTTTTTTTTTTAATGGGAAATATACAATTATTTTAACATATTTTACTGTCAAAATTAAAATACATTTAAAACCCGGAAAAAAAAAATGGAAACACTTTTCTTTCTCTTCTCTTTCTTTGACGTAGCTTTTTTTAATGGAAAAATACTTGCGCTATCACAAATATTAAAGAAAATAATAATCATCCAAAATTATAGATTTTCTTACATTGCATAAGCGTGATAAAAATGACGCATTTTTTCAACGATAAAAAAATCAATAAAATACCAGTACTATAAATAAGTATAGCTATAAGATTCAGGCATATAATTTTTAATAATTCGAACCTCAGTGTAAGCAGAGGGTTCTAGAAAAAATGTCATAAAAAAAACTTACCTCGTTCTGTAATATCGTCTAACGAGAGATTTTGAAGCAGCCTCAAAAAAGTCTCTCCAAGTATCCCGACCTTCCTCTAAATTAGGAGGTACCCGAAGACCACTAACTGCACTTCTAGCCTCTGCCATATTTAATCACTAATCAATGTACTTAGTTAATTAAATCTTTTTAACTGTGGTGTTCTCTTTACAACTTCAAAACATTCACTGCGTCGGTTTTTAAGTACAGCTGTTTCATTTATTTATTTTTATTATTTTTCCCCACTCCACTTAACGTTTATTGGTTTATTTTAAAATACAGCAACCAATCAGAATTTACCGCGAAAAAGTTTGATAGTTTTTCATGTTCTTCATGATTTTATGTTTATTATTTAATTAATAAAGCTTTTAGGACATGATTCATAATCAAATAGTGTAGCTAACATGTTTATCTGATGAATTTCAGCAACAAAAATGTATCTAAAATGGCTTAGAATGTAGATTTTTGGATAAAAAGATTATGGATGGTTTAGGTTGATTTTGTCGCTTCAAGATACTACATACAAGATAGCGACACCAACTGGTCCCATGTAAATTTTAGCGGCATTGTGATTGGTCAATACTGATCACGTGACGTTCAACTCGGGCGCTGATTGGCTTAGAGGCTCATTTTGAATTTCGCGGCGGCCCAATTTGGTCGAGCGTGTCCTTATCTTGTATGTAGTATCTTGGTCGCTTTTGTGTACTGAGTCGCCATCTATTTTTAATTTATGAAGTTTGATGTTTTTTGTTCTCTCTCTCTCTCTCTCTCTCTCTCTCTCATTAATTTATCAATATTTGTTTCTTATCTAAAGAAAATAAAAATGAAATCTTGAAATTACCAAATATATAAATTTTTACCTCAAAATCGTTTTTTTTTTATTTTTTTTTTAATTATATAATAATTTTTCAACCTTTTTTTTTTTTTTTTTTTTGCTAAATTAAAGTAAATATAAATTACACACGATATTGACATTCTTTTCGCGTGGAAATTAATAGTAAATTTTTAATTTGATTTAATTTGAAAAATGTAAAAGAAAAGGTGTGATCCAAATAAAAACATATTTCATGATCGAGGCCAATTTTTTTTTAATTACATATCATTTTATGTTGTTAATAATAAATGCAAAAAGCTTAAAATTTCTGTCCATATTTGGCATCGCATATACTATGGTAGTATTATATATATAGAAAATATTCTATATTTCTTTCTCCTACTTCATTTTTTATTTTTTTATTTATCAAAATATATAGATCTAAATTCTAGAATAATTTCTTTTAAAAAAATGTGGTTTTGTGTCTATATAATCTGATGTTCCATGAATATGAATCATCTTTTTTATATAAGATGTATGAAAAACGTTATATGGGGTGCTTCGACGCCATACTGGACCAATGAATAACATTGCTATCTATGGAAAATTAAATCATTTTTGGGTAGTATTTTATTTTTTTCCGCATACTTGAAAACCTTAACTTAAGTTTTAAAAGCATCATGCTCTCAAAAATATTAGTATATATATGAGTATTTTTAAACTTTCCAAATGAGTCATTTTAGTACCATATCAGCCCATGTTTATTAGTGCTCAAATATGGCATCAACTTTTATTGTCTTTTATATGAATGCATGATCCATCATATTGAAACTAATATGGTCTCATTTTCATACACGGAGAATAATTATATTGACTAATAAAGGAACAACAGTTTTAAGGCCGACTATAAGCGATTTCGGTCACATCCGCTTCCTTTTCTCCTTACTACGCATGCGCAGTAAGTCGAAACGGAAGCGGATATGAACGAAATTGCTTATAGTCAGCTTCAAAACAGTTGTTCCTTTATCAGTCAATATTTATATTATATATAATTATATATATATATATATATATATATATATATATATATATATATATATATATATATATATATATATATATATATATATATATATATATATATATATAAATATTTGTGTTGTGTAACAAATTTAATTGCATACATGTTTGCTGATAAATTAATGAAGATTGCATGCATATCAAATTTTATTGCATATAAATATATTGCTTCATTATTTGTGAGTAGATAGTACAAGAAAAAAAAATAATGACAAAAATGAAAAATAAAGGCAAAACCTGTTTTTGTATATAGTATATGAGGGGTTTCACGACCACGGGACAACTACGGCACTGCAAACAAAAAATGTTCTCAGAAAAATCTGAAAAAAATGTGACAAGTACACACTAATGAGACATAGCACATGCTGATTTTTTTTAAATTTATTTTGATTATTGCCTGAGATACGGCAATTTAAAGATGGCGGACCATTTTAAAAAGGAGCGCGAGGAGCCAACTTTGACGCCCAGTATTTTCTGTTGTATGAAACAAAATTTGATAATTTATTTTTTATTGTGTTTATCATTGAGTCAAATAAATATAACTGTGCTTAAAATTTATTTAGAACTTGTTAAAGTATTTTTTAGGAATTTTTGAAAATATGTATTTTTTGCTAAAATTTGCACATTTGCATACCTCTTAAAAAATAGTAAAAAAATTTTTTGATGGCATTTTGCAATTTTAGCGGTTAGATAAACGTCTTATCTTCATCTTCTGACAAGAAAACAAAAATAAGTTTAAATTTGATTGTACAGTACTGGTCAATACAAATGCCTTTTTCCGAAAAGTGCCATTTTCGACCTTCAAAAAGTCCGTGTTACCGATAAATTTTTAAATATAACAATATATGTTTAGAAAGCTTATACTTTGATTATTTAAATAAAAAAATAAAAAACCTGTGTATTGCGCTGCAAATATTTTTAACGATTTTTTTTGTAACTCGCTCCACGCGCTGGTTGCGCTCGGCGTACAGGCTCTTGCGCTGAGTAAATAAACACGCGCATCGTGTTATAACGTTGATATATTTATTTCTATCACTGACACGATAATTATATTTAATTTTTCGTGATTCAATATTTATTTTAAAGCCATATACCACATAAAACAACATGTGCTTTTTAATGAATAAACACGAAATGGGATCTTCAAAACTGATGGCTATTTTTAACAGAATGTTAATGTATAGCCCTACGAGAGAGCGTGAAAAAACTGTAAAGTATGCATTTTGCGTAAGAATTCATGTTTATGACGTCAGAAACATGCAAAAGTTAGTACAAAAATGTTGTGCGGGTTGCATAAATTGAATTTTGCTTATCACTGCTACTGTTCCCCTACTCTTGGGTTTTTAGGCAAACTGATGTTATTTATGTAAATCCCATCAAGTTTTTTGTGATATAAATGCTTATGTTTTTCTCTGGTCTATTCCTTTAATGTTTTAATTGTTATATAAAATTGGTAATGGATGACAAATAAAGCATAAATCGATATACTATAAGTTTATATAATACAGTATACGTTATATAAAGTATAAAAAACTAATCTGTTAATTTTTTTATATATTACGAGTGCAAATGCTATTTTGATTTTTATAATGATAGTATATAATAAAAAAAGAGCATGCTGGCAACATTCACCTATTATTCCTCTAGATGAAATCTGATGTCAGTCGCAGTATACACGGTGCAAGTTCATTAAAATTAACATGATAATGCATTTGTTTAAATGTTGATTATTTTATTATTAATGTTTGTAGTTTTGTCACTGCATTAAAGCCTATTAAACCAATATTTTTGTGTTACTTGCTATAATTAACTTCAAATATACATAATTACATTTTTATGTTAATATTATGTTAAGTTGATTTTATTGTATCTTTACTCTTTGAATTTTTCACACAAAGAAATGAACATTTTAGCTGTCATCTTAAATGAATTCTTTCTAATTGTAGGTGGTGGTATGGATGATAATATTTGAGTTAATGGAATAGACATTAAATACTGATTGTTAATTACACAGATACACTCGATGTTATTTTAAAAATTAAAATATGTTTTTTTTTACTTCAAATTTTCAATACAAAAATATTTTATTGTGATGCTGACCTATGATAAAAAAAAGTCAGTGTTATTGTTTACTATACGCGCCAACATCTGTTTTGCACATGTAAGAACTCAAAAAAAGCCGGATTGATTGATACATGCATGACGAAAATATAAATTTTTATTATTTATATTAAAACTTATAAGTCCCGAAGCAGTGATAAGAAAATTCAATTTATGCTACCTGCACAACATTTTTGTACTAATTTTTGCATGTTTCTGACGTCATAAACATGAATTCTTACGCAAAATACATACTTTACAGTTTCTTCACGCTCTCTCGTAGGGCTATACATTAACATTCTGTTAAAAATAGCCATCAGTTTTGAAGATCCCATTTCGTGTTTATTCATTAAAAAGCACATGTTGTTTTATGTGGTATATGGCTTTAAAATAAATATTGAATCACGAAAAATTAAATATAATTATCGTGTCAGTGATAGAAATAAATATATCAACGTTATAACACGATGCGCGTGTTTATTTACTCAGCGCAAGAGCCTGTACGCCGAGCGCAACCAGCGCGTGGAGCGAGTTACAAAAAAAATCGTTAAAAATATTTGCAGCGCAATACACAGGTTTTTTATTTTTTTATTTAAATAATCAAAGTATAAGCTTTCTAAACATATATTGTTATATTTAAAAATTTATCGGTAACACGGACTTTTTGAAGGTCGAAAATGGCACTTTTCGGAAAAAGGCATTTGTATTGACCAGTACTGTACAATCAAATTTAAACTTATTTTTGTTTTCTTGTCAGAAGATGAAGATAAGACGTTTATCTAACCGTTAAAATTGCAAAATGCCATCAAAAAAATTTTTTACTATTTTTTAAGAGGTATGCAAATGTGCAAATTTTAGCAAAAAATACATATTTTCAAAAATTCCTAAAAAATACTTTAACAAGTTCTAAATAAATTTTAAGCACAGTTATATTTATTTGACTCAATGATAAACACAATAAAAAATAAATTATCAAATTTTGTTTCATACAACAGAAAATACTGGGCGTCAAAGTTGGCTCCTCGCGCTCCTTTTTAAAATGGTCCGCCATCTTTAAATTGCCGTATCTCAGGCAATAATCAAAATAAATTTAAAAAAATTCAGCATGTGCTATGTCTCATTAGTGTGTACTTGTCACATTTTTTTCAGATTTTTCTGAGAACATTTTTTGTTTGCAGTGCCGTAGTTGTCCCGTGGTCGTGAAACCCCTCATATATAAAACACGAATACAAATCAACACTTTTATACAATGTACAATTAACAATTTATGCTATAGTATACATTGTAATTGCGCACTACGTTACTTAGCATAAATATTATGCATTTTGCGGACGTAGAAAATATTATAGTCATAAGGTTTTTGTAATTTAAATTGAACAATTGTTCAATAAAGCATAATTTATGCTATACTTCCTTATACCTATGTTACATAGCATAAATATTATCATGTACACTAGCATAAATATTTATGTTCTAATTTAGCATCATTTATCATTTATGCTATATATAGAGTACTCTAATGCTATAATAACATAAATGCAGCATAAATTACGTAATTTAATATATCCGTAATTGTACTGTGCTTTACAACATAAGTATTTTTAAATCTACACAAAGCTGTATTTAATATTGCCAAAATTATATGTTATAAATAAAGATTGCTAAAATCAAGATATACGTATTTATTTTTGTCCGCTTATTTATGCCAAAAACTTGTATTCTATTTTCTTAGGAAATTACTTAATTTAATATAATTATTTCTGGAAATCTGTAGAATATTTCTCTCTCAATGTTCATGAACTATAAACTATAGTGATTTCCAACACAAAAATATTATGAAATATATTAAATAACTTAATTAAAATATCCTTAATTTTGAATTATATACAAGGTCAAAGAAATTCTTGACAATTATGTTGTATTTTTTTTACTTTTGTGATAAGAAAACATTAGCAGACACCTGCTGGCTCTCACCTGTACTAATTAACATGTTCAAATCACTAGTGCCCTCTGTGTTCTCCATGACTTCGTGACTCTAGCTACCAACCACTGAGAGTGAAACTAACTTTTAGTGCTGTTATCACATCACCAATAGTCAATATAAATATACGTGTATTATAATATAATATATATATGTATATATATTTTATGTTTGTTTTTGTTTTTTTTTCCTTTCCTTTCCTTTCCTTTCCTTTCCTTTCCTTTCCTTTCCTTTCCTTTCCTTTCCTTTCCTTTCCTTTCCTTTCCTTTCCTTTCCTTTCCTTTCCTTTCCTTTCCTTTCCTTTCCTTTCCTTTCCTTTCCTTTCCTTTCCTTTCCTTTCCTTTCCTTTCCTTTCCTTTCCTTTCCTTTCCTTTCCTTTCCTTTCCTTTCCTTTCCTTTCCTTTCCTTTCCTTTCCTTTCCTTTCCTTTCCTTTCCTTTCCTTTCCTTTCCTTTCCTTTCCTTTCCTTTCCTTTCCTTTCCTTTCCTTTCCTTTCCTTTCCTTTCCTTTCCTTTCCTTTCCTTTCCTTTCCTTTCCTTTCCTTTCCTTTCCTTTCCTTTCCTTTCCTTTCCTTTCCTTTCCTTTCCTTTCCTTTCCTTTCCTTTCCTTTCCTTTCCTTTCCTTTCCTTTCCTTTCCTTTCCTTTCCTTTCCTTTCCTTTCCTTTCCTTTCCTTTCCTTTCCTTTCCTTTCCTTTCCTTTCCTTTCCTTTCCTTTCCTTTCCTTTCCTTTCCTTTCCTTTCCTTTCCTTTCCTTTCCTTTCCTTTCCTTTCCTTTCCTTTCCTTTCCTTTCCTTTTTTTTTTTTTTTTTTTTTCAAGTCACTTTCATATTCTATATATAATATTTATTTTTCAGACTGGCTGCTCGTCATGGGTAGGACGGGAAAGGTTAAGAGACCCCTAATTTTCTATATTTTATACTTCATGGAACCATGTTTGTCGTATTTTTTTTAGATTTGTATAGGCTTATGTCTAGTATTATAAACCAAAGGCAATAAAATATATAAAATATATTAGACGTGTTTTGTTTGAGAAAAATTTTAAACAACGCATTCACATATTTGTAGTCATTTATTTGCTATATAACTTTGCGCACTTCATTTTTTAAATAGCATTGTTATTATTATAAATGGGAATTACAATTCTGTTGCGCAAAGTAAAACGAATACACGAATTTGCTACATAACGCACTAACGCAGTTATTTTTAAATAATTATATATATTTAATTATAATTTATTGTAAATATTTTTTTGACAAGACCAACGCTTGTTGTAACACACATGTTACTATGAACTGCCTGGGTCAATAAAGAAATCTTATTCTTATTTGAATTGGAGTGATTTCTTTAATATATATTTAATTGATTTTAGTTGATACCATGGTGGTCATCATCGCAACATCGCCTGCAAACGTAGGCAACCCTTTCAGAGCCTTTGTTACGCATATAAGTGCCTAAAATTGTGGAAAGGTACTTCTTTAATTAAAGTTCTCTAATATATTTTAGAAGATAATTAAAGATACGAGACCAAAATTATTTCACCAAATAAGTATATTACTATACTTATATTACTATACTTATTACTATATATTTAGTACCCAGTAACACCAGAAAGTTGGTAACACTGACATCGACTTTGTATCACGCTGACTTCACGTTGCCGCTGCTTTGAGTCGGTTATCTCTCTTCGCCTCGGATACATCACAGTTTGCTAAGTGAGAGTTAATTAACTAATTAATTAAGTGTATGGTCCTCGTGCGGCACTCGACAAATAGTGTCAACATATCATCTCAAATGCAAGTCTCAACTCATAAAATGGGGTAAGTTTTTTAATTAATTTATATTTTATGTTATGAAATGTTAATTTTTTTTTATACTTATGAAATTTTTTTTATTTTATTTATAAGTGAAAAACTTTCTCTTTAGAGTTTACATAATTTTTTTGTGACCTTATTTCAATACGTGTTTTGTTACGTCTCTATTGTTAATAGGCTATCTGTTGAGATTTTGCGTATTATAACAATATTATGACTGCTGTGATTTATCAAGTTTTTTTTATGATCATAGACGCCTTTTTTCTTGTATTAGAATTTTTTATTTTGGTTGTGTATCTTTTGAAATTGTTCTGGAAAAAACGATGTATAAATATTTTTTCTGTTTCAAATCGTCAATAAAATTAATAAAATACCAAGAATTTAAAAAAATATATATAGATATAAAAAATCATAAATAGAGAAACATAATAGCTAAAAGTTTTCTTCTATTTTTTTTTGTGAAAATAAAATTAAATTACAACCCACGCAATTTATTTTCTAAAGAATCTAAATTTTAATTATTTTACATATTTTATAACAATTCTGGAAAATTGGTATCTATTTCAAATATCAAAATATATTAAATAATGATTATATCATAAAATAAAAAAATATGCATACTCTGAAGAACTATTTTTTATGATTTTATGAAACATTATAGGAATCTTTAAAAGAAATAAACAAATTTTGATAAAAAAAAGAAGTAAAAATAATATGATAATAACTGATAATATAACACAAACGAATCAATTTTATATGCTTATGTTTTATTTTTTAACATTGCAGGAATATGTATCTAACTATTTTTGAAATTTTATTTCGCGTATTATTTTTTTTTTTCTTTTGAAACTGATGCTGGAAATTTTTTAATGAAGGATACTAGACATTTTTACGTATTTAAACTAATTGTTCAAGACTTTCTTACTGGCATCAGTAACAAGCATTATAGAATATTTATGTATTTTTATATTATAGCACCATCGACAAGTACCTATATAGAATTAGTCAAAAATCAGTTTTAGTTTTTAAAGCAACAATTGAGTTTATTATTTATTTTTTTGTTTGTTTAATTGTTTGTTTATTTATTTATTTATTTATTTATTTATTTATTTATTTATTTATTTATTTATTTATTTATTTATTTATTTATTTAATATCTATTGATTTTGTCAGTTCAGTGTGTCGATACATAATTGATACTAATCTCTCAACAAATTAAAGTTAATGATATACTGCGATGTTATAAAAATAGAAAGGTATTGCAGCATACGCACATTTTTTACTTACGCATAAAAAATAAAGAGAGGCTCGACCGTACATTTATTTCATTGACGGGAAAAGTTGCGTACTAAAAGAAAAGTTACGACCTTGGACAGGTGAACTAGAGGTCATCAGGTGACATACATTTTTTTTTTGTGGTCAATGAAGGGTGAGAGATTGCGAGAATATTCTCGACTTGGGAAATCTATACCTTTATTATAAGGGTAGGGGGTAAGAGTAAAAGAAGGAGTAAAACACCATATAACATTTTTAGGTTTGTAGTTTGAAGTGGTTAGATGTAAATTTAAAAGTCTTAATTTTGACTAAAATTCAACATTAAACTATTATATGATAAATATTTCACGATTCATGAATGTCAGATAATGGATGAAAATTTCTATTGAAATTAATATGCCGGCTAAAGGGGAGTAACGTTTTAAAATTTTGTAATTTCAAAATTTTGCTTGCATATTTTTTTTTTTTTTTTTTGCATGTATGGGTTTGCTTTATGCTTAAAAGTATATCACTGTGCAGAGAGAGAGAGAGAGAGAGAGAGAGAGAGAGAGAGAGAGAGAGAGAGAGAGAGTTTAACCATAATTTAGACTATGGTTCAACTTTTAGTCAAAGTTTAATTAAATAATCATCTTTATTTAAAAATGCATTTAAAAAAATCATTTTTGAAAGGGCGAATTTTAATGGCTTGATAAAAAGCCTATGGCACACTCTTACCCCTATATAACCCCAACGAGAAAATAATAATAACAAAATTTATAATTAATAACATAATTTATCCTATAGTGAACATGAACAAAGTTTAAAAATAAAACTAATTGTAAAGATATATTATTAACATTAAATTAATTAATTTATTATTATTAAAGTATTATAAAGTAGTCATAAAAGTATCATAAAGTATCATAAAATAAAAAGTAAACTATAGCGGAAAAAATATATAAGCAAAATAATTTAATATTAGAAATACATAATATAAAAAATATTAATAAAAAGAAAAACAAAGCATGCAAGTGAAATTTCATATGACCACAGTTCCTCATTTTCAGCCTTTGGCACACAAAATAATAATAATAGAAATGCATTAAAAAAACTATTTCTTCTGTATAAATAGAATCAAATTTATGAAATAACAACAACAAAATTCTATACAAGTAAAAGTTGTAATTTTTTTTATTATTATATTTTCCTTTCTTTTTTCCAACTTTTTTTTATATACTTCAATCATAAATGTATATTATATACTTTGGTAATTTTTCTCCTTTCTCATATATTATACAATGCTAAAAGATAGAGGCTCTATATGACGCAATTTCCAATGTTCCTACTTCCTATAATATACATTATCAGTGGACAAAAAAACTATTATTATATATTATTGTCTGACAAAATGTATAAAAGCGTCCTTATCCTTCATATAAATTTTCTAGCTTCAGTACTAAAATACTTATCTTTAAATTCATTTAAAAAATCTTAAAAAAATATAGTTACGCAATGCAAAAAAAAAAAAAAAAAAAAAGTGGGGGACAATTAGGGACCCCTTTCCTTTTCCGGTACCACCTGCTTGATTGGCTAGATTATCATATTACTCATATTAACCTCATTGTTAATAGATATCCTTATTACTTACTTAAAAAAGTTTAAGTTAATTAAACAATAAAAAAAATCAATATAAATGTATCTAAAACATGCACTAGCGAAGAGAAAATGTTAAAATTCCGCAACCTTATTAATATCGTCTATAAATAATTTCAAATATATAAAAGATCTAATATAAATATAAATTAGTACAAAAAATAATTTGCTCTAAATAAACATGGTATTTTTATTTTGTATGTACGTACTACGTAATGTACTGTACGTCATTTTATTACTTGCTTTCAAACCATGTGATATGAGTTGAATGGAATACTTGCCAAAATAAAAAATGCTAAAATTAAAGTTTTATAAATTAGAATCTTTCTCTCGTTATTTTCTATATCTTTCTTTCTCTCTGCATACTGACATACTGTACGATGTCTCTATTTTTCTTTCTCGTTCTCCCTATAGTCTATAAATAATATACACTATATACATACACCGTATATATTGTACTGTACATCACTCTGTCTCTGTCTCTCTGTCTACTATACATATTTATGATATATATTTCTCTTTCTGTTTCTCTCTCTCTCTCTCTCTCTCTATATATATATATATATATATATATATATATATATAATCTTTCTGTCGCTGTATCTGTCTATACTTCTCTCTCTCTCTCTCTCTCTCTCTCTCTCTCTCTCTCTCTCTCTCTCTCTCTCTCTCTCTCTCTCTCTCTCTCTCTCTCTCTCTCTCTCTCTCTCTCTCTCTCTCTCTCTCTCTGTCTATCCCTCTCCCTCTCCTAACATACTGTATTATTACATACGCAAAATATAAAGCAAATAATAAATTACTTCGCAGTGAATAATAACAATGGCATATAAATGCATTTAATTAGTTATATATCACCACTTGCAACAAGCATTGTATCACACACAAAAAAAAAAAAAAAAAAAAAAAAAAAAGCAGAAAATAATATATAAAAATAATAAAAGAGCTGTGCTCCTAAATGCTATATCTTTATGTTATATATTTTGCTATTGTTCTTCAAAAGAACATCCAAAACCAACCAATATATTTTTATAATTATGATGATAATATAGCTTTGCGGTTAACTTTTTAGTATATTAATATTATCATTTCATTATGGTTAAAAATCGACGGCCCGCGAAATATTGTGTTATATTATTCTCTATCCTCCCTCCCCTCTTCTATATAAATAAATAAGTAAGTAAGTAAGTAAGTAAGTAAGTAAGTAAGTAAGTAAGTAAGTAAGTAAGTAAGTAAGTAAGTAAGTAAGTAAGTAAGTAAGTAAGTAAGTAAGTAAGTAAGTAAGTAAGTAAGTAAGTAAGTAAGTAACTAAGTAAGTAACTAAGTAAGTAAGTAAGTAAGTAAGTAAGTAAGTAAATAAATAAATAAATAAATAAATAAATAAATAAATAAATAAATAAATAAGTAAGTAAATAAATAAGTAAATAAGTAAATAAATAAATAAAGTTGTTTATTTAGTTTTCACTAATTCAGACACATCAATATTACATTTTTTTAGCACATTAAGTACACATTAAGTACACATTCTAAACTTTGTAAGATAAGAGAGATAAAGTAGGGGTCAATTAAGGGTTCAATTAAATGACCCACAATTACGTATATACATAGGGTCATTGAATTACTTGAGACCATCTGATCACGTGGAGGAGCATGCAAAGACGTGATGCTTCATTATTTCATAAATTGATGTTAATTGAAGATTTTTTGAGGAACTGTGGATTTATTGACTAAAATGTGTAAAATATATAATATTTTTTCTGTGATACTAAAGAATAGGGTGTATGCACATGACATCATCCTGAATGCGCTTCAACGCATCAACTGAAGCAATAAATAACATATCTCAGCATAGAACAAAAGTGATTTTTGGTTATTTTCTTTTGGAAAATTAGTTTGATTGTTTTTAAATTTTCTCGCATACTTGAAAACTTAATTCAATCTATTAACAGCACCGATGCTCTCAAAAATACTGAAAAGTATTTTTAAATTGACAAAATGTGTTATTTTTCCATGTGTTATTTAGTGCTCATATATGGCGTCGACTTTTAAATTAATGCAAACATCCTATGGTGAGACATAAGGATAAAATAACTATAAATATTTAAGGAGTGGGGTAACATGCAAAATTTTGCGCTACGAATTTGGAACATTTTACTCCGATGTTATATGATTACAAAATAAATATTTTATCCTTTATCCAATAGTAACGGATCCTGACATTTTTATCATAGTTGTTACCAGTACTTTTTAAATAACATCAAAGTTTAGGGGCGTAAGTATTAAATTTTAGAGTTATACGAGAATTTTGAAGTAAAATTCTTCAGAGAGGAGAGAGAGAGAGAGAGAGAATAGTAATTTTTTTATTACTTAAGCAATGTTAAACAATTAACAAATTTTACATTAGAAACTTAATGAAAGTTGCAATGATCTGTAAACATATGAAGAATTAACATACTATAATATACAAATACAATTTTACGTGTTTTTCAACTATTAAAATTGTTACATGTTTTAAGTCAATAAATTTAAAAAGTTTCTTTTCATCACCGCGGTTGTTCAATGCTTATACTACCTTATTTGTATATTATATTTATATTGCATTTTTTTTCCGCAATAGCAAATATATATTATAATAAAATATTGTATTAAATTTGCTTGAAGTATGAGTGGGCCAGATGAAGCTTAAATCTCACCTTACCGGAGACAAATTTGGATCTGGTTTTATTATAGTTTAAAATATGTAAAAATGCATCTACGTAGAATGCGTTTTTCAAAAGTTTTCCGTTGCGAAATTACAAAAAACATTTTAAGCGTAATCTAGGAATTCTAAAGGATAGAAAATAAGGGGTCTTCTCTGTTATTTTCTCCGCGCTCTTCTGATTGGTTGCAATTATCCATCGGCAACAAGCAATATAAATTTAGAAACATGATTGATTAATTTATTCAATTCTTTGATAAACTGATTGATTGATTGATTGATTGATTGATTGATTGATTGATTGATTGATTGATTGATTGATTGATTGATTGATTGATTGATTGATTGATTGATTGATTGATTGATTGATTGATTGATTGATTGATTGATTGATTGATTGATTGATTGATTGATTGATTGATTGATTGACAAATTAATTGATCGATCGATAAATTTACTAGTTCATTAATTGAATCATTGACTAATTCATTGTTGGTCCATTGAATAATTTATATATTATATATTTTATTTACGTATATATATTTTGTGTAACTAATTAGTTGTAAAGAAAATCTGTAAACAAAATCACAGAACTTACTTCAAAGTTCCAATCAGACGCAAGTCATAATTACTCTATAATGTCACTCACATTATTTTATTCTAAAATGTTGCAGTTAACCATATTGTTAGGTGTTTTAAATAAGAAGTAAGAAAATGTTGGCTCAACATCAATAATACATATAGTTGGCTTGATGTCAGTTTAATTGTAGGTCACTGCCCGACACATTCATCTAGCCAGACGTAGCGGGGGAAGTTATATACTCAATTAATTTATTAACTTTCACAGTTTGTTTGATGTATGAATAAAGATAGGCAGTTCAAAAAAAAAAAAAAAAAAAAAAAAAAAGAGGACACTTGTGAATATAAATTAATTTTTTGTATTGAATATACGTAATGAAATGACAAATGAAATACTGTAATAATAATAAAGTTTACGATTTGTCACGAGCAATTTAAAAGTCGTAACAATAGTAATATTATATGAGGAGGACAGTTTTCTCAATGAGCTTGTTGAATGGTTGTTACTTGTGTATAGTGTGCTAGACAATTATACAGGCGGGCATGGAAGAAGGTGCACACTGAGTTGGATTGTGCGGAACCAGCATCTTAGCGTATCTTGAAAAAATAATAAATCTAACGATAAAAATATTATAAGGCAAGGAGACTTGCAAATTTTAGATAAACTTTTAGTTGTTCTTATTTTTTATAGATATTTCATGATGCAAATGAAGTATTTCGGTAATTTGACAAAGTTGTGCAAATAGATTTATTATTATTATTATTTTTTTAAAATTTTAGATTTTATAGAGTCTTTAAATTCAATGGTATAAATAAATCTTTATGAATATCAAAATAATTTTAGAGGTTACTACTACATTATATAATTATGCAAAATTTTGCATTGCGAATTTTTATAATTTTTACTGCTATAAGACAAAATGCTAATTTCAATAACGCTTTTTTCCCTTATTCTAAAGCCATGGATCCTATAAGTTGTTGTTTTTCAGTCATACCCTTGGCTATGATAAAAACTACGAAGTCAAAACTTTTGAATTTCATACTGAATATTTTTAATATAAGTAAATAACATTTTAAAAATATTGCACCTTATATTATTCTATATATAAAAAAGTTAACAATAATGTTTATTTATCTATTGTATCTAATCATGCACTATGATATTATAACAAAGGAAATTAAAAAACAATAGAAATTTTATTAAAAATTAAAAAAAAAAAAGCAGATAAGGAAAGCGCAATATAATACGCAATGCATGGTTAGACATAGGAAGCAATTACATATAGAGATATAGAACATGTGGTTAGTTTTAATGATGAAGAGAGAGTTATACTGTATACAGTAGATTGGCTTGCTACCAGAGCTATATTAATGTATATAGCTTCTTAAATTAACCGTAGATACACGTGTTCAAGTCATGACAAGGTCATACTCTAACTATAGCATATTGATCACGTGGTCTTAGAGTCATCAGCTGGTCTTTTGTTTGTACTATATGCTATTGAACTTAATTTGTTTACTTCAATAATGATATAGATATATGAACTGCTATGATCTGGTAACAATTTTGTATTGGATTTATTTATGTATTTTTTGAGTAATGTGATTTGTATTTAAAACCAATATATATATATATCACAAAATGGTACCATCATATACCTTAACTTTTTATATATACCCTAACGTAATGGGGTTACATTATTGGAATAAGAATTCACATTATATACGAGTTCTTTCCCCATTGCAGCGTATGAGGCTACAGAAGGGTTAGTGTATTTATAAAGGTCCCATATCTTGTGATTTAAGACTAAATAAATGAGTTTTATAAAATTTGAAATAACAAACAAAATCTTAATCTTTAAGAAATATAACTAGAACTATAAAATTAGTTCAGCCACCATACATTTTTTTTAAGGGTTCATAATGCTTCGATCATGTTAATTTCATGAATGATTCTCTCTCTCTCTCTCTCTCTCTCTCTCTCTCTCTCTCTCTCTCTCTCTCTCTCTCTCTCTCTCTCTCTCTCTCTCTCTCTGTCTCTCTCTCTCTCTCTCTCTCATTCTTTCTCTTTCTCTCAAGTGGTCTCAAATTGTATAAATAAATCTTAGGTACAGTACAGTATAGTTGTTGCTATTTAATTTTGAAATAACGTAAAAAAAAAAAAAAAAAAAAAAAAAAAAAGTTAAATTTTGAGTTTCAGAGACATGGGACTTTTAAACTTAAAATAAATGGGGGAAAAATGAATTCTAGTAAAATTCATTGAAAAAAGCTCATCTGCAGTGTATTGCGAAATATATGAGCCACTGACTTCTCCACTTTTAACGTGTTCTGTACAACAAAATAATTACTATCAGATGCAACCATGTTTGTAATTATACATATATATTATATACATATATTAATATAATATATACATGTATAGCTTTGCTGTATGTATGACGTACAACATGATTACAAAAACCCTCACACTGCTGGGTATATATTATAATTATTGTTACCAGCTTCAAGTTAATTGTTGATATTATAGAGAGATGCAATAATATACATTGTTGTCTGCCTGCATGACGAGTTATAGCGTGCTGCAATAATGCAACTTGATGAGAAATTAAAACTGCATTCCGCTGCTGCGAGAAGAGAGATATTTTGTATTTTCCCTATTTTCTATATACAGAGATAGCGTATCAGCGCTTGTGTCACGTTTGTGAGAATTTAATGGTCGTTATCTTTTTTTATTTTAAATATAGGAACAATAAGAGTATTTTTTTTTTTTTTTTTTTTTTTTTTTGCACTGGTAATACTTTAGAATTTTAAAACAAAAGACAACTTGAGGTCTAGTATAACTGAGGGGTTATCAAACAAAATTTAGAACTACGAATGAGAAAGACTATAATATAAGATTTTTTTATTGTTATTTTTTCATATTCTATAACAGAAGACATTGTCCTGAATTTTACGATATTTTTGCGTACGATAAATAATGAATTGTTACGATTTTCTTTTATTTTTGAGTTAATAAGGTATTTTTAATTATATTTTGAAAATCGTAATATGACGTCACGGTCGGTAACTCTTGCCTGTACCTACATGTAAAAGTTACCACAACTGTTATTTCATTTCAGTATTTTCAAATTTTATTATTTACTCAAAAAACTATACAAATTTACATATCACTCGATTGATGATAATGCCCTCTTTCAATACATGAAATAATATAATAATAAAAATCTTGATCTTCGTCAATTGGATTTTTTTTTTTTTTTTTTTTTTTTACTGTTAATGTGAAGTTCATTCACTACGCCGTATCGCGAGATCGCGAGCATAGAACCTCGATCTCACAAAGGAGCGAACAGATCATCGTCTGTTTGTCCTTCGTCGTGTAATATATTCACGGCGCTCTGTGAACCCGACACAAAAAGACCCTCATGTTAATTTCTAATTTGTTTTTCCTTCCTTATATCTGATGGTCACGTCTGAAATTTATATTATTAATTATTATTTATAATTTGGCGAAGTTGTTACCATTGACTTTCAATTTGAAAACAATAATAATAAAAACACGTGGTTAAGTTTAGAGCTACGAGCCTTGTACAAGTAGAGAGAGAGAGAGAGAGAGAGAGAGAGAGAGAGAGAGAGAGAGAGAGAGAGAGAGAGGCAAGTAAAATATACAATATATGAAAATATAATACAGTACACAATAAACAATAACTTAAGGGTTGTATTCAGATGGCTTGTATCTCAAAATTAAAGAGAAAACATTCAAACTTTATGATGCCATTTGAAAGTTTATAGTAACAGCTACCTATGATAAAATTTTCAGAACCCTTGACCATCAGATAAGAGAGAAAATAATTATTGAAATTAACATGGGCTCTTATGGGACTAACACTTCAAAACAATCATAACTTAAAAACTAGCATGGTGACTCCCTAATTTTTGGAAATTTTTGAAGAAATCTTATCCTAATGTATCACTGTGCAAAGTTTCAGATGTTTCTTTCTTTACAATTTTTTAGTCAAATCCCGCAATACCTGATTTCCCGCCTTAAAAATAACTCAAAGTCCCTCTTAAAATAAAATGAAAAATCACTGTCCCAACCTTTCCTATACATATAAAATTGACATTTAAAATTTGCTATAAAGTGACGTAATATGTTCTAAATAATCAGCAAGAAAATTGTCAACAAACGAACTTGCCCAGGCAACTTTCCAATTCTAATAAAATTATTAACCTTCGCATTGTTTCCAATAATAGCTTTGAATCACTTTGTATAAAATATAGGTGAAATTTAGAACAATATTGTTTGTGTGTTTATTTTTTTTTTTATATAAATTTTTATATTGATATTTAAATTTATTTATCAACTTATTTTCCCCTAAGCTATTAATATTACAACTTTTAACAATAATATTTAATAAAGTGATCGCAGGGCTTTTTCAGTCGTGTTACATTATACTATAATAATAATTAACGGCTTTTATTGGGCGAAATCAGGCGTACAACCTCTCAATTAAACTCAACTGTTTAACAGTACAGTAGTTACAATTTTTGTTAGTAAATCATCAACTTATAGCATGAAAATTATATTAATAATTTTTTGATAATTTTTTAATTAAAGTTGTTTAAGGCCTTTACCTTATTTACAAAGTATAGGGTCTATTCATTCATGTTAAAATCGACGCCATGTTGGATAACTCAATAACATGGGTAGCATAGGAAAAAACTCATTTTGCCATTTAAAAAACCCTATGCAATATTTTTGAGAGCATTGATGCTGTAAATATGTTGAATTAGTATCTCAAATATGTTAGAAAAATAACAATAACAAAAAATTAACAGATTTTCCAAAGAAAATGGCCTAAAACAAAGTTTGTCCTATGCTCAGCAATGTTATTCACTACTCCAGTATGGCCTCCAAGCGCATTAAATATGACGTCATCCGTATACACCCTATAAACAAAGAAGAGTATAATTTTATTTATCTAAACATCACTGAACTCAGTCAAAAGGATATACATAATTTACATAAAGCTATTAATATACGTAATTTTCAACTACAATAATCTTCAGTTCAAAGTAGCCTCATATTATACAGGTATATAATTACTCCTACAAGTGCAGTAAAAACACTGATATTTCCCAGTTGATATTGAAGCGTGACCATTGCACCAAGGTTCGTTGCACCTTATAGACTTATTCTTTGTCCATGAACGTGCTCTTGTTGTCCCGGCTTTTTTATATTGCATGGTTATGGCTATTTTTATATTATTATGACTCATGATGGGTTATGCTATATATTTTTAATACCGTTTTCTCGATTTTTTTTCATTAGTATTAATATTTTTGGTACTGTAATCGTTATTTTCTCCGTATTTAAATGGCAATGACCATTTTTGTATACTGATTTTCTCTATACCACTGCATTCCTGTCAGTGTAAACTCATACTATCTCCCATTTCTCAATTTTTTTAAACCTATCTACACGTATGCAAAAACAACGTCTTTCCCGCTAAAAGCTGCATCCGGGGTGCTAAACTAATCAGAAAGCGTGTTATAAAGCTACAAGCCAATCACAGTTAACTTTACATGCATAGCTCATTACACTGCATCCTCTTGAAGTAGTATTGGGAGAATGTGATTTTCTATCAAATCTTTTTATTATTCAATTTCATATATTTTGACTGCACTAATATATAAAACCTAAATTTTTTAAGATTAAAATTTTTGAAAGCTTTAAATACGTAATTAGAACTAAAACAAAGTCAATATAGAACTTCCATTTATAATAGTTTTACCAATAGCTTGCATTCAAACTCATAAACTGAGAAAAATAGCTACGTAATAATTATAATAGCTCAATTTCAGCACAATACAGCATAATTTATGCTATACTGCATAGTAAATATGTTACACAGCATAAATATTATGTTGTACAGCATAATTATTTATGTTGTTCCAATTTAGCATCAATTATGCTAGAATAACATAAATGCAGCATAAATTACGTAATTTATTCTTTCCGTACACACTGTCAAAAATAACTACGTAATAATTATGTTAGCTCATTTTCAGCACAATTCGTTCAATACAGCATAATCTATGCTACATTGCATAATAACTATGTTATATAGCATAAATATTATGTTGAATATAGTATAAATATTTATGCTTTAATTTAGCATCATTTATGCTATAATAACATATCTGCAGCATAAGTTACATAATTTATTCTTTTCGTGCAGTTTTGGTTTTTCAAAAAAAAAAAAAAAATCTTCTTAATTGCTTCTATTTTTGAATTGAATATTCAATCTTCATTTGCGTACTTATATTTTCATTTATTTAATTTTTAATTTATTTTATTTTTAATTAAATGTATATAAAAAGGTTGTATTAATCCAGTTACGAATCTGAACTTATTTATGAAATAAACACTAATGAGTTATTATGAGCAGCTAAAATAATGTATTTTAGCAACAATTCAAAATTCTTTATTCATTTCTTTCATCCTATATACACATACATAAAAATATGTATCAGTCCAGGTTATTGCTTAAAAACAACACAAGCAATTAGAAATTACAGTCAAGCAGGGCTTAAAGTAGAAAAATTCTTTTACCGGAGCTATCAATGCTAAAAAAAACTCAAGATAGTTCCGGAGCTCCCATAGCAATGTTAAATTTTTTACTTTTTACCGGAGCTCAGCTCCGAATAGCTCCGGCTTACTTTAAACCCTGCCTGAGTAAGTCAAACATATATACAAATTAGTAACTGTAGCTATTTTAACTTAAAATAGCTTAAATTAATTTAAAATAACTTAAAACAACTAAAAAAAAAAGCCATCGTTAATAATTTGCTAAAATGCATTATTTTAGCAACTTATAAGTGTTTATCTCAAATAAGTTAAGATTCGTAACGAAATTAATGCATTTTTTTTAGTATTTATATTGTTTTATCAATCTAAATACTGATTCGACCAACACTTGTTTTAATTACAATTTTTAATTACTATATAAACTGCCTGGATTATTAAAATTTCTTAATATTATTATGTCAAAATTATTTTACATAATTTAAAATAAAATTATCTGATATAAATAAATTTATTTCAAATTAAAAATAAAATTTATTATTATAACTTTAAAGATTAATAGCCATTATAAAATTGTGACATAATAGTTTTGGAAGAAAAAAAAAACTAAAAAATATTACATAAAATATCTGATACCTGCTTCCAATAGAAAGTTTATATAAACATCGAAAAATGAGGTTCTTGTAAATAAAGATGTAAATTGTATTATTTATATATAGAAAGTCGACTTTAATAACTTTTTACTTCCTGGTGATTTTAAGTTTAACTTTTATTATATTTTTGTTCTATAATGACTGTCCTAATGGTATTTGTATTGTGACATACGTATACGTAATTAGCGCGAGTCATTAGTCAAGAAGTCTAATTGTATAATTTTACTTTTTTTTTAATGTAATTTGTTATATTAAATGAATCTTGAATTATTTTTTTGTTTTAACTTCTTGTTTCTAATTTGAACGTGCTAAAAATGAGGTTTTTAATGCGCCTTATACAGTCTATAAAATAATAATAATGAAATGCCACAGGTTACAGGTTTTCTAAGATGAAAAACATTTGAGTAATAATTCTGATAGTACAGAAAGTGATTTTCCAGGAATTGTTATTATTTTATACGTACATATGATTTTTAAAGACTATTTTACTATTTTATTTTAATGATAAAAAAATGAACATATATATACCGAAAAATAAATGATAAAACTAACATGTTGGAAGTATATTTTTAAAATAGATTTTTATAGTCTGTAGCGTAGTAATTTTAAAATACTTTCCAGTTACAAGGAAAAAAAAATATAGAAAAGTTGAATAAATTAATGAAAAATTGAGCTAAAAGAGAATGCATTTTTTTTTATCGTAAGATCTAATTGGTATTCAATAGGGGTTACTAGTGTAGTGTACCAGCCAATCACTGAGAATAGGCTAGGAAACCCTTAAATTGCTATTCGTACCCATTGTATATTATTATGTAGATATTATATTTTCCAAAAAATTTCCCCCGTACTATGTATGACCTATTTATGTCAGACGCTGATTTTAGATTCTTATTTTTATTTTTCTTGGAACGCAATAAAAGCTTTTATTTTTTTAGTAACCTTATTAATATCGTTTTTAATATCGAAAATAAAAGTGTGTTTTCTCTCTCTCTCTCTCTCTCTCTCTCTCTCTCTCTCTCTCTCTCTCTCTCTCTCTCTCTCTCTCTCTCTCTCTCTCTCTCTCTCTCTCTCAAACAGATGTAGATTTTGCATTAGTTAAATAATTACGGACAAAAGTAAATACGAAATAATTATACTAGCCTCATTTTTAGCTGTACGCTTTATTTATATACGAGTATATTATAGTTTCCGCAATATTATGCTGCAATGAACGTTTAACGATGTATAAAGCATTATTATTTCATTTGTAATTCCAAAATAATAATATCCATGCATGCTTAATGTGGTATACATGTAGGATAAATTAGTTTTTTTTTATATCAATGCACTGACCATTGTGTATTACATCATTGCACCGACTGAGCTCTCTCTTTCTCTCGCTCATCTCTCTATGAAATTTAGATTTTGCATGCATTCTCCCAATTATTAATTATACAAAAAGTAAAACTATTACTTAAAAAAAAAATACTGTATGAATTGTGTGTCTCCTTGTCTCTGTCTCTGTCTCTGTCTCTGTCTCTGTCTCTGTCTCTGTCTCTGTCTCTGTCTCTGTCTCTGTCTCTGTCTCTGTCTCTGTCTCTGTCTCTGTCTCTGTCTCTGTCTCTGTCTCTGTCTCTGTCTCTGTCTCTGTCTCTGTCTCTGTCTCTGTCTCTGTCTCTGTCTCTGTCTCTGTCTCTGTCTCTGTCTCTGTCTCTGTCTCTGGTCTTTGTCTCTGTCACTCTCTCTTATCTCTTTTCTCTCTGCCTGCCTCCCTCTCCCTATCAAACCCAGCTAAATTGAGATACGACTGATTTCCCCCAATAAAAAAGACTAAAAACTATCACACCACACTAAATAGATTTTGCATTCTCTCTCCATAATTAAGTTAAGTAAAATTACCACACTAAACAAGAACGGACGACCGTGACTTTGACCCACTGTTGCCGCACGTTCTAGTGAAAGTTAGGAGCCCAGTACATTTTTTAATTATTACAATTTTTAAGTGCATGATGGCGATCGAGTGTCTTTCCCGCGGCTGTGTTTTAATTTTCTCACAATTAATTAAGTGGTTACATAATGTCTATTGATAAACCTACAGACTGGTTGTTATGGTGAAAATATTATTATCTCTGTTATTATTGTTATTTGAAATTATTTAATAATATGGTTATATTAATAATACGATAGTTGTTCTGTTCTAATAACGTTCGTAAAAAAAAAAAAAAAAAAAAAAAAATCGCTTCATTTTTTTTTCTTCTTCTTTTTCAATTTTTTGGTGTAATGAAATTATATTTGGTGCAATAGCATGTTCATACACACAGATAAAATAGCATTATTTATCCTGCAGTTCGGTCAAATGTATAGCATAAACTTAACTACTTTAAAATGGAAGTTTTATCTATGGTGAAAAATCTTAAAAATATTCTATACTCAAAGCAAACGGATAGTTGGAACGATGGGACCATATCGAACATGTCCCTACTAACAAACTGTAGAGACAAAAAATTGTAACGAGGACAATTTTTGGAATTAATGACATCACGAATATCAGGTCTACAATAAAAATTTAAAACCAAGTTCCTATACTTAACAAGTTTTCTTCCCAGTTTTAAGGATATACAGAACGATTAAGAGATATAAGATGTGTTATAAATTAATTTATCGATAGGTATTCGATTTTTTTACACAGAAATTTTATTTCTTTTATCTTCTAACACGTAAAAAACTCTCTCACATTGGAAATTTCACGGCCTCCTATTTGTAGTAGTTTTCTCAAAATAATAATAATAATGCTTTAGGATAGGAAATTATGTAGCTCGTAAACTTTTCCTACATCACCTGTGTGATTCACCTTGTAAGCTCGCACATTCGTATTTTTTTTTAGCAACATAATTATTATTTAATATTTCTGAAATTATATAATTATGAATAAATATTGATAAAATTATTCTGAATTAATTTTATCCATAATAATATACTGTCTGAGGAAGGTGAATTGAAATTTTTGTTGTTGAGTTTATGATATTTTTGGAAAAGGCTTTAAAAAATTTTGAGTCGTTATTTTTTCTTAGGACGAATGGAGCATGCAAAGTATTTTTAATTAATTTTTGAAAATCGGCCTAGAAAGCCTGTGACGTCATCAGTCCACTTTTTTCTCGGCAACTACAAATAGTTCCAGGTTCATTAACCAGTTTAATAAAATCAGCTCGTCCTCAGGATTTCAAAAAACTAGCTGTTGAACCTTCTACGGTCAATACTTTCCGAAATAAATGCCCGACTCATGACGTCACAGGCTTTTTAGATCGATTTTTAAAAAAATAATTAAAAATACTTCCCATGCTCCAATTGTTCTAAGAAAAAATACAACCTCAAAATTTTTTAATACTCTTTTCAAAAATGTTATAAAAAGTGGGGTTTAAAAAAAGTCACCTTCCTCAATGTGACCAATACTAAAATACATAATATGAGTTGAAAACGTCCCACATCGTATGTTATGAGATTGATATTGTTGTACTGTGTATACAAAAGATAGTAATTGCGATAGTAAAGTGACAAGCGACAAGAAGAGTTCATATTCATTGATAATCTTGTGATATATAGCAGGTCAAGGTCAATAGAGGTCATCCTTAGGTCACCGAATTTCATAACAACATGTCATTTTAATGAATAATTATCTACTATAATTTAACAAAAATTATATTGAGTATCCTTGAGCAAATTGATATTTTTTTAACTTATATCGATTTATATTTATACTTACTATATTTAATTCCAATCGTGATTTATTGATTGATCGATTGGTTAAATGGTTGATTAGTTAGTTAGTTAAGTAGCTAGTTAGTTAAATAGTTAGTTAGTTAGTTAGTTAGTTAGTTAGTTAGTTAGTTAGTTAGTTAGTTAGTTAGTTAGTTAGTTAGTTAGTTAGTTAGTTAGTTAGTTAGTTAGTTAGTTAGTTAGTTAGTTAGTTAGTTAGTTAGTTAGTTAGTTTGTAAAATAGTTATTCATTGTATTATATAAATTGATTTATTACTGTTCTTGGAAAAAACTGCTAGGTTGGAAATTTTTATATGATGCATTATTATCACATACTTTTAAGGGATTTAAACTATAAAGTAAAAAATAGTAATGTTATAATAGATTTTAAAAAAAATGTCGGTAATACCCATTGAGTAATCTGTTCATTTAATTGAACTGCTAATTGAGCAAGAAATTAACAACAAAGTGTAAAATCCAACACGTTATTTTATCATAATTAAATACTTTATTCAACAATAAATATCTTTATAATTACTGTAAAAAAATAGTATTGCAATATTTAAACGTATTTACGTAAGAAAATCCCCGTAGATATAAAAAAAGTAGTTTTTATAGTGACGTTATTAAAGTGCATGTTTGAACTGAGATGTTTTATGATGCACCGACTGTAGCAGGAAGTTACCTTGAGAAAGCAAGCTATAGAGATCACTTGTCTCGTTTGTTGTGCCGTAATTACACTCGCTTTTATGAATTGTATATTAATCAGTGCGGCGTATGAACATAAAGATAGACATTTGCATGTGATTACAGCAATTTGTCTTTATACAGTAAAACAAGAACATTATCTCTCTCTCTCTCTCTCTCTCTCTCTCTCTCTCTCTCTCTCTCTCTCTCTCTCTCTCTCTCTCTCTCTCTTTCATTCTCTATTCATACTATTGCCTAAAAACCTGTTCACATACAGTAATATTAATTTAATTATTTCAATATACTCACGGAAAACATACATTTTAGAAATTATTCAGTTACAAAGATGTAACTCTTCAGTACAAACCAATAACTTAGCTGGAAAAAAGTTTAAACAGTAACTCGTCGTTACTCGTTAGTATAAACGTAATTTCTTTAGCGTTAAATAATAAGCTCTTTAGATCTTTTTTTTTTTTTTTTTGGTATATTTCAAATTTATTATAAAAAAAGGGTCTACTTTTTTTCATTTTCCGTGCTGAATATTAAAAAAAAGTGAAATTTCCGAAACTTTCTTATTTTTTTACTTCTATTTTTTTTTCAAAATTACTCACCACATTTTTTAAGTTTTTTTCTTCTTTCTAATATTGAATTTGATTGTCACAAAGACCGACAATAATGTTGTGTTAAAAATCAATAAGCAACCATCTCCTGCCTCTGCGACTCTCCCATTTTCTACTTGAAAAGAGAATCTTTCATATATAAAATATACTAAACTCAATTGTATGTCTTTATAAAGTTGTATTTTATAATTCTTCATTGTTCATTCAAGGTTCAAGGCTATAGCTCTACCTGCTATACGTAAAGATGGTAAAGTTTAAATGTTCTTCTATAGGGTGTATACATTCATGTTAAAGTTGACGCCATGTTGGATCACTCAATAACATGGGCGGCATAGGAAAAAATAAATAATTTTGCCAGTTTAAAAACACACTGTAAAAGAGCACTGAATGCTGTAAATATGTTGAATTAGTTTCACAAGTATGTGAGAAAAATAACAAAAAACAAAAAATTAACCAATTTCCCAAAGAAAATTGCCTAGAACGAAGTTTGTCCTATGCTGAGCAATGCTATTCACTACTCCATGGCAGTATGGCCTCCAAGCGCAATAAATATGACGTCATACGCATACACCCTATTATACAACTTTATGGTGAAAATTGAAATGTTTAATCATTTGTATCTCCTAATATACTGAGAACAACTGGTGTAGTTACTATCGTTAATTTTAAATTCAGAGACGAAATCAGAAAAAAAAAATGTTAACGACAGGCTATCTTACACAGAGTATGCATTCATGTTAAAGTTGATGCCATGTTGGATCACTCAATCACATGGGCTGAGATAAGAAAATTACCCATTTTGACAGTTGAAAATACTTAGCTATATTTTTTAGAGTATGATGTTGTAAATATATAGGTTGAATTAGTATCTCAAGCATGTGTGAAAAATAACAATAAAAAATTAACTGATTTTCCACAGAAAATAGCCTATATGGATGTTTTATTATGACAGATTTCTATTGAACTGTCAAAAAAAAGAGATACACATTTTTCTAGCCGTTTAAAAAACAAGATACACATTTTGCTAGCCGTTTAAAACAAACAAGATACACATTTTGCTAGCCGTGTAAAAAAAACGAGATACACATTGTGTTAGCCGTGACAAAAATATAAGAGATAAGAGATACACATTATGACAAAAAAAACGAGATACACATTTTTTTATAGCTGTGACAAAAATATAAGAGTTACACATTATGACAAAAAAAAACGAGATACACATTTTGTTGGCCGTGACAACAACAACAAAACGAGATACACATTTTGCTAGCCGTGACAAAAATATAAGAGATACACATTTTGTTAGCCATGACAAAAAAACGAGATACACATTTTGTTGGCCATGACAGCAACAACAACAACAAACGAGATTCACAAATTTCCCACAACAACATTGAAATTCTGAGTTCTCACAGTGTACGTACAGTAAGATCTTATGTTACAATTTGTACATTATAAAATTTGTCTTATCATTACAATTTTTTGTAAATTGTACAAAAAAAAAAGGTAACAACAAAGTATTAGATGCTTCCTAAAGGTAACAAAGTTATAAAGACGATGAACGTGCAGTTTCTAATATACCTCACTGCTAACAAAAACTATGATTACTTACTGTGATATTTTAGCGAGATAAATATTGCATGCCCTTGAAAATCTCAATGTTGGGCTATGGATATATTATTTGCTAATCATTATCCTTTATTGTTCTTACCTCTAACTTGTGGTTACGCGAATCACACTTAATATCTATTGTGGTCATTTATATATTACGTATTTATAAACTCAAACCATTTAAACTTGCAACGCACAATTATTTTAAATAGAATAACATTGAACATTTTGCGATTTATGTAATACTATAATGCGTATTTGCGTAAGACTAGTGTTTTGCGTATTTTATTATATTTTGATTGGCAAAAAATTTAATTTGGAGTGTCTTTACGTTAGTGTAGTCTGTGAAATCAATCATAATGTTGAGAATCAATCAATCAATCAATCAATCAATCAATCAATCAATCAATCAATCAATCAATCAATCAATCAATCAATCAATCAATCAATCAATCAATCAATCAATCAATCAATCAAATGAATGAACGAACGAATGCACGAATGAATCCTTGTGTATTCTTCTAAATCACCCATAAGATATGAAATCAAAATAACAATTATAATTATATTTCATATTGTAATTTATCACTTCCATTATACAATAAATTCTCTTTTATGCAAAAAGTGCGTAACCGCAAATTTAAATATATTTGCATTGCAGTGTGTGCAACAGCCAGTTTTACTAGATTGACAATTAGTAAATCAATCAATAAACATGTTTGATAGATAAAACAAGGTGCTACGTACGTATGTACATATGTTAATCCATAAATAAGAAAGACAAGCAGTATGCAGCATAACTATAAGGAATCGTAATAAGTGCATCATGTATACGTATGTACGAGTGTCACCTGAAGTCCTTGGCTCCTGCTGACGTCAGCAACACGTGCATGTCACGTGACTGAACTGCATTCACGTGTAGTAAAGAAAACAAACTTTTTCTATACGTCAATAAAAAAAGTTTCATATATGAATGGGAAAACTTTTATTTTTATTAAAATTATTATTATTTATTTACTATTTAAAAAAAATATAACTAAAAAAATAAAATTTAAGTAAAAATACAACGAACTTTTTTTTTTTTTTTTTTTTTACGCTCTAGAATATGAAATGAACAGAAAAATGTTGTATGTTCTTATAATTAATCAGATATATTTAACTGACATACCATTTTACTAAAAAAAAAAAAAGTAAGTAAGTAATTTTGCAATAACTAAATTAGACATTGAAAAATAAAATAAAGGGGTTTAAACCTAAAATTTTTGCCTGTCACAAATTTCATGATTCATGACATGACCTTATAGAAAAAATTATTACGAACAGTAAGTGAAATTCATAACAATGTCAACATTCTACATGTCAAGTATTTTTTTATTGTCTTTATTAAAAAAAAAAAAAAAAAAAGGTAAATTCTCTTACAGAAAAAAAAAAAAAAAAAGATTCAATTGAACTTTATAAACTTTCTCAATGTTGTTTGTAAATCAAAACACTTGCCAAGTATCAGGTACGTATTTAGTTGGGACCCATAACATAGAAGTGACCTCGGGTCAAATAATCATATTCACGTATAAGGTTACACGTGCAAAAATTTGCATGACCTCCTAGAACAAAATACATTAGCAAATCACTTTTGACTTGAAGTTTCAAGTTCAATTTGTTTATAAATAGAAGATAATAATTTTTATAATGTTATCTTGTATATATGTAGGGCTTCTGTAACAGGAAAAACAGAACTTTAGTTGTTTTTTTTAATTATTTGTCAAATATTATATGTTTGTTTTCATTACTCAGACGGGTATAAAATTGAGCTCGCTAATCCTGAGTTGTTTAAAGGCATAGAAAACATCAAACTACACGTTCTAAACACAAAATGGGATCTACAAAACTGATGATAATTTTTACCGGAATGTGACTCCACAAGAGAGCGTTAAAAATTGGAAGTTATGCAATTTGCGTGAATATTTCTGTTTATGACGTCAGAAACATGCAAAAACTAGTATGAAAATGTTGTGCGGGTTGCATAAATCGATATTTTCTGATCACTGCCACTACAGTTGGGTTTTGCGACCAATTAATGCTATTTATGCTGTGAAAAAAAAAGGAAGTTATAATTTGTAAAATGAAATGCATCATGTTTCAGTTTCATGTTATACTTATAACAATAAATACAACTAGCACATGCAAACCAAAGGATACGCGGTGATATAAATAAACCATTACAATATGAAAATATATGCATGTGGCTTATAATTTAAATAACATGCATTCTTATCTGCATTATGATAACAATTTAGTTCCGCTATCATGTTATAGGATTTTATTTATATATAATTTTGTATAATGATTTGATTTTGAAATTTAAATATGATATTTTATATAGCAATCGGTATTACATAAAATGTCCTTCATATATATTTTTTTTTTAGTTTGCTCAAAATGAGTAAAAAAAAATTAAATTTATAATATGAATAAATAAACAAATAAATAAATATTCGTTTTAACTTAATGATATTAAAAAAGAGAGAACAAAAAGAAAAAAAAAAGAAAAAAAAAAGAAAAAAAAAAGAAAAAAAAAGAAAAAAAAGGAAAGAAAGAAAGAAAAGAATGAAAAGAATGAATGAAAGAAAGAAAAAAATAATAATTAACTGAGCCAACACTGGCCTTGCAGTGGTATAAAATTCAAATTTTTTAAATTATTTCTTTCATCCTAAAGTCACACTCAGAAAAAGGGTGAATTACTTATTACTTCAGTTATAAATCCTTACTTATTTGAGATAAACACTTTTGAGTTATTATGAGCAGCTAAAATGCATTATGCACTTATTTATAAGTTAAGGTTTCGTAACTGAAGTAATGCACCATTATTTTGAGTGCATAATACAAATAATGTATCAGCTTAGATTGTGGCCTCAAAATGAGACAGTGTAGAAATTATTGTCAATAAAATACTAAGAAATACTTAAATAGTTAATAACTAAACAGAAAAATATTTTTAAGCTACATGTTTAAAGAGGAACTGATTAACTTCCTTCTTGAAAACAACTACTATGCTATTATTAAAAAGTCCTCAAGTGCTATAATATACAAAATACATTTGTTACCACAAATATTTAGAATTAAATAGGCTGTATAAATAGCTTGAATAATCTCATAATATATATGTTATGTGCAATTAAATTTTAAGTAATTTTGTGTATCACATCATAAATTATATATGGATTTTTATATTTTATAAAGAAATTAAATATTATATTATATTTCATTTATCTAAAATACAATTAAGTATATTAAGAAAATAAATTATTTATGTCTGTTTTAATATTTCGCTATGTTAAACTTGCAAAAACAAGAAAATATAATATAATTAAAAAATATATAATAATAATAATAAAATAATATATATATATATATTATATATATATATATATATATGTATATATACCAACTGGTATTTTGATCAATAAAGAAACTGAAACTGAAGTAGTTTATTAATAAGTAACATTGCTGATATAACAGGAATACGACTTTATAGTTCTCTTTTACATATAATTAATTAGTTTGCATTCTCATAACTGAAGGCACATTATTATAAATGTTTATAGACATAAATGTTTCGTAAAAAAAAAAAATAATAATAATAAATCATATAAAATTCTCTCTCATTCATCCTACATAATCATATCTATGTAAGCCAATTAATTCATGTTTACAAATTTTATTTATACATCATTAAAAAAAAATTTGGTTGATAAAATTTGGCACATGCAAATTGTGTTATCTCTTAACCTTCCTGTCACGCTAAGCAAATATTTTTACCAGCACAGAGTTGAGAGTAGCATAATATACTTCAAGACAAAAACTTTGTATAAACATCTTTTGATTTAGGGTTTTAATATCTTACTTGTCAGACTTGTCTTACTTAGAGACTTACTTGTCAGTATGTATGACAAGCAAGCTATGTGGTATATATAAGCATTTGTTATATAAACGAGGGTGGTAGGTAATTCATATAGCACGCAAAATGTACAAAGAAACCCTTTCAGTATTTTCTTTGTTATTATATAAAATGTTCATTTTTCAATGTCATGATTTTAACTGCTGAATATAACATTCTCTCTGTAGGACAGCTGTGTATAAGTGAAAACTTATATGTAAAGGTGATGTTATTTAACGTTTTATTAGAAAGACAACTATAGTTGTGAAAACTTAAAGCCATAGACCACATAAAACAACATGTGTTTTTTAATGAATATAAACAGGAAATGGGATCTTCAAAACTGATGACAATTTTTTACCAGAATGTTAATGTAGCCCCACGGGAGAGCGTGAAAAAACTGTAAAGTATGCAATTCGCATGAAAATTCATGTTTATGACGTCAGAAATATGCAAAAATTAGTATGAAAATGTTGTGCGGGTTGCATAAATTGAATTTTCTGATCACTTCTACGGGTCTACTGTTGGATTTTGAGACAAACTAAAGTTATTTATGTAAATCCCATCAAGTGTTTTGTGATATAAATTCTAATGTTTTTCTCTGGTCTATTTCTATAAGTATAAATACTCGTCTGTATTCATAATATTAAAAAAAAAAAAAAAAAATTTGAGAAAGAGATTTAAGCCTGAAAAATATGTCTAGCCTACTACATACACCTATTCCCAAACATGGTTAAGATAAAAAATTAATAGTATTATATCTAAAAAGCATAAAAAATAATCAAACATAGAATAACAATAAGGATTTTTATTGTATAAAGAAAAAAGAAAAGAAAGGGAAAAATAAAGACATAAAGAAATTTTGATACAAAATTGAATGAAAAAAAAATTATGTAATTGGCGTTCTTTTTAGTTAAAATACCATGTAATTAGTGAGATAATTTAACGTTCTATTAGCAGGACAACTATATAAGTTTGAAAAGTATATTGTAATACAAAAACCCATTGTATAGTTTTGTATAATAACGTTCTCTTAGAAGGACAGCTATATAGATGTGAAAACTTTATGTAAACATGATTCAACATGTTTCAAATTTAACATTCCCCTTACAGGACAACTATATACACGTGAACAGCCCATGATTTTATTAATTTGATTAATAATCTTCTTTTAAGAGTTTACAATTAACTTTGAAAGAATAAGAAATATCTATACTGTACTTCCGTTTAAAATTAATAAGCAGAACTCTAAACCGGAAATAGATATTAGCAAGACAATTTGATAATCGGCAGCTCGTAAGCTGTCTTTCTTTATACACTCTTTAAAAAAATGAGCATTGAATTGAATGCATTTTTTATGTATAGGAGATGCATAATTTTTGCATTAAATTTTTTAGATTCACAATTTGTGCATCAATTTATACATCTCAAGCGCATTTTTTTATTTTGCTGAAAATATACTCATACACATTTATCATAACAATATAGTATAATACACCTTAAAATTGCATCACCAAAAGTATGCATAAAAAGTGCATTTAAGGATATTTTTAATAATCCCTAGATATTGAATAATATTGAATAATTATACAAATTTGACATGCAGTGCATTCTCGTAGCAATTTAAACAATTACATTGAAAAAAAGGCTAAAAAATAAATAAAATAAAACGAACTTAATATGTATAATATGTATATTATTACTATGCATAGCACCTTTACTGTTTCTCATACTGAATCATATATAAGAGAAGCCGGTTTAATTCTAAATAAAATACAATTATATATGCATATACATGTAAACTTATATAATATTTAAATTACATAATACTTCCAAGGCAAGTACCATTCAGTACAAAATCGTCTTATTTCTTATGTGTACACCATATTACGTAAGTATAATATAAGGCCTTGCTTGTTATATAAAATTTGTTATTTGTTACTTTCGTTCAGGAATGGAAACTATTAAAAATTTTAGAAGCACTTTTTAAGGATTGCAGTAATGGGGTAATTATAGATGGTTAAAAATAAAAATCATTAACTGAATCTCTATTTATTTCATATTATTTTTTTGTTCAATAGCACTTTTTATCATATTACAAAATGCTGTTCGTAAACCCTGTTTTCTGCTACTAAAATGACAATCTGAATCAACTATGTAATGGGCGTTTTTTTTTTTTTTTTTTTTTTATCAATGAAACAGGGTTAACGAACAACACTTAATGATAACTATCATTAAAATTTCAGAACACGTAAACATACATAAAAAAGATAGAAAACTAAATTTAAAAATTAGCATAAAAAAGTTGTCATGGAAAGAAATTTTTCAAACACTCTTTAACTGACCACTTTCAATATATTCCAATTTATTGCATTGTTGAGCATAATACTACTACGCTAATAATATATCATAAAGGTGATGATGTTCTTAGGAAAAAGTTAAGAATTATTTTTATAATATGAAAAATATTGAGTTATTGTGATTTTTTTCTAAAGTTTTATTTGAAATTTTGAAAATAATAATAAAACTTTGACGTCACGTCCTTAAAAATAGGAACTTAATAGGAACTAATGTTACTATTTGTTTACTTTTTATGTGCGCTCGTTATTTGTTATGCTCTATAATTATGCAGTTTTTATGGTTTCTGTATATGGAAATAAAAAACAGATAATGGAACAAGAAAAGTAAACAAACGGCGTTTTTCACAGCTCTTTTTTTTTTTTTTTTTTTTTTTTTTTTGCTGACTTCCAAAAGCTTGATTTTTAAAATGTTCACAAAATTATTAAATAATAATAATAATAAAACAAAGTAATACTAAATCAATAAATATAATGAGAAAATATAATATATTACATATATATAAGAAAAAAAATCGGCCAATCACAGTAGCTTATTTTCTTAAATTAATTTAAAATTAAATAAAGTAAGACTGCTGCGCGGGCCTTTACTGGCTTAAAATTTAGCATATACTGTACTATTTAAATTTGAATTCAAAATTACAAAAGTATTTTAATTTAATTTGACTTCCTTCACCATAAATTATTTTTAATGAATTACTCGATTGAAATAATATATTTTAACATTCAGTGAATCTCAATAATAGTTTTAAATAAATTTTTATACTTAACTTCGTAGCCTAAAAAAAAAAAATAATAATAATAAAAAAACGCATCTTTTTTTTAAAATAACAATTAAAGTAAATTGCAAAGTTAATTGTGGATTGGGTCAAGGCTCAAGGTCGATGACAGTTGACATTCGTAATGAAATAATAAAAATTAAAAAAAAAATCTTGATTATCTTGAATTTTTGTAAACCTGTTTTAATTATTGTTAAAAAAAAAATCACGGAATCAGGGCTAACTGTCGAGTACGTCTCACTCTGTCTTTCAGTCTCTGCGTTAGTTTTATACGTCTCCTCTTCTAATTTAAAATACAAAGTCTTAAACTTTTACTGACATTCACTGAATGGTAAAATATATAATTTCAATCGTGTAATATGCATTAATAATAATTTATAGTGAAGGTAGTTAAATTACAAAAAAAAAAAAAAAAACTTTTGTAAGTTTGTCTGCAAATTTGAATAGTATACGTCAGATTTTAAGCCATGCAGTATAAATTGATCTTAATATATTTTAATTATTTATTAATTTAGTATTACTTTGTTATATTATATTATTTTGTTGTTTTTTTAAATTTAGTTTTTTTAAATTTGTGAGCATTTTGAAAATTAAGCTTGGAAGTCTTTAAAAAAAGAAATGTTAAAAACACCGTTTGTTTACTTTTTTGTTGCATTATTTATTTTCCGTTTCAATAGAGACCATTCAAACTGCATATTATTAGAACATAAAATAACGAGCGCACATAAAAAGTATAAATAGTAACATTATTTTTAAGGACACGACTTCAGAGCTTTATTAATATTTTCAAAATTTTACTCAAAATTTTAGAAAAAGTCACACTAACTCAACGTATTTTACAAATAAAAAAAAATATATAAAAATATAATTATATATATTATTTTTTTCTCAAACTGAGCAATATTTCTATTTTTTTTTCTAACTGATTTCCCAAAGAAAATAGTCAAAAACGAAGTTTGACCTATATGCTGAGCAATGTTATTCATTACTCCAGTATGGTATCCAAGCGTACTAAATATGACGGTCATGCGCATACACCCTATATCTTCAAATTTCAATTCTTTTTGCAAAGTTATTTAATTTTCAGCCTGATAATGGTGCTGTTTATCAAAACCAATGAGTCTGTATTTTTAAATAATTAATTAAATATCCAGCTAGAATGATGAAATTTATTGCAAATTAACTGTTTGCCTATTATCGCTTTACAGCAGATTGCAAACACGCGTTCTAAGGGAACATTAAAATTATTTTTAGAATTGGCTAAAAATATGATTAGTATTTGTTTTCTGATTGGTCAGCTGCCAATCAAATGTGATAGTTGACAATGAGGCGATATTAACAACCACAAATCACAACTCAGTAAATATTGATTTTAAAGTTCAAAATAATTCAAATCAGATATTATGAAGGTGTCAGGGGTCAGATACTTTAAGATAAGTAAGAAAGGCTATGAAGTCAATTAAGCACAGGTGTGCAATATATTTATTGGAGTAAATTTACTTTATATGTGTTTAAAAAAAAAGAGTTCAAAGTCCAAAAGTCAACTAGTCAAGTGAGAGAGAGAGAGAGAGAGAGAGAGAGAGAGAGAGAGAGAGAGATTTGGATTAGAAGAATTAAAAGTAATACCACCCTACTGATAAAAAAGAAAACAATACTTTAAGCTTTAATTTAAGTAATTTTATCTTTTTGATCCCTACTTTAAAATATATCATTCCTCGTTCTTGAATTCATTTTTTTTTTATAAATACTTGTTATTTTATGTGAAACGTATAATATGGGTGTCTATATTTAACTTATATTTATAATTTTATAAATTTTATAAAATAGTTTTTTAAATAATAGCAAAATAAATCAAATCAATCCAAAAACATTTTACACGAATGCTGAAAGTTTTGAAATGGAGTTTATCAGCAATGAAAAATTCCTACAATTTCCAATTATTTTAAAACACGTAAAATGATGTCTATGGCCCTCATTTGAGTAATTTTAATCTCTAGTATATATTTAGTAGGTTTAAAAAAAGGGTGGGCTATATTTGCAATGCTATAGGATAGGAAATTAGGAGAACCTAATTTTTCCCCGCGCTGCTCACCAATAACCTCTATTAGAGGACCCTTTGCCTTTTTTGCACCGCCTGTTGGCCAGCACACTGCACCAGAAATCTCCATTTAATTATGCGTATAAAAATATTAATCATTTGGGGAAATCTCTCGACGTCTGCCTAGGACGTAGGATTTCTGTGGTTTCCCTTCGTCAATTCAGGTGAATACCGGGGTAGTTCCTTTTATTTTAGGCCACAGCCGATTACCTTCCAAATCCTAGTACCCTTATTTTTACCTCCTCCCAAATCCTTTTTTCCGCTGTACCATACTTGGTATTGTGGGCTAAAAAAGCCTGCTTGACTTTTCCTTCCACCTATGCCTATAAGTAACATTCCTATGAGTGGACAATTTGTGGGTTCGCGCGGTAAAGCAAATAAAGCAAACAAAACAAAAAATAATTCTTAAATACAGGATTTAATTAATTTTACAACATTCAAAATCTCTTACTCTAATACAACATAACCTGTTGAAATTGTGTTATCAGTAAAAGATAATTTATTACAGCAGAACACACGTGTAGATTATCTAAAAAGATTTATAGTTCCGTATTTTATTGCACGATTACAAAGTTTTTAATATATTTGCTATCAGTAAAGTAAGGTCAGTGGATACTTGCCATGTGGAGGTTTATCTCATTTTATATCTCATTTACAAAACTAAAATTGTACGAAATATATTTTTAAATACAAAGACTTATTTTTATATCCCAGGGTCTTGAAAACACAATTTTTCTATTACTCTAGAAATGTTATTAGTTATTAGTAGTACACCTCTTTTCACAAAATTTGATACATAAATACATACTGTAGCATGAATGAACGAAGCAGTTTTTGTGGGAGGAGCTGTACAGTTGGGTTAAATTGAGAGGTTGTATGCCTGATTTCACCCAATAAAAGCCGTTAATTATTATTATTATTATTATTATAAAACTTAAAATAAGATGTTGTGAATTAATTTAAAATTATAATCTAATGTCTTGTATTCTAAATGGTCATTAAATAATGTACTCTTTTTGTTACGTTAATGATTTACATTAGAATTTTTATGCATGATTATTCCTAGAAAATACACTTATTGACAAAATAATCAAATATATTCTTCCATAAGAAATGCATTAAGTAAACAATTTTTAAACAACAATGAAATAAATAGAATAGAACAGAACAGAACAGAACAGAACAGAACAGAACAGAACAGAACAGAACAGAAAAAAAATAGAATAGAATAGAAGAAATAATTAAATAGTTATTGATATTATATAGTTTTTTTTTTTGTTGCACTGTAACACTTAATAATAAGACATCTACAAATGTGAAATAAATTTGTAGTGGATATACCATCCCCTGTTCCACAGTTTCCATCAGGTAACCATTACAAAACCTTTCAGAACTGTTAAAAGTGTCTTAAATTTGTACCCAAATGGAACCATGCTAAATTTGTCTGATATGCAATAAGGATCATTTTTATGAATTTTGTTACGGTTGCAAAATGGTTACGGAACCGTTCCAAACCATTATGCAACAATCCAGACCAAAATGAAACCATTTGTGCAACAGGGGATGCAAAAAATAATTAATAAAAATTTAAAGCCTCAAATTAATACCAATAAATTTTTAATCCCTTATCTGAGTTTCAAATAATATGAAAAAATAACGATTTTAATTTTTTAATTTCAAAGATATAAGAATTTATTATTACAACCCTTAAATCACATTATCATAAACACACACGTGTTAAGAACAATTCTGGGAAAGTTAGCGCGTGTTCTTTAGAAAATATTCTTTGTTTTGTACATATATATTATCAGCAGCAAAGTCAAGTCAAAAAGATAAGAAATTTACTCAGGTGTTCTGAACTTTCTTATCAGTACACTAAATAAATATTTTCCAGCCTCTTATTTGAGTCATTATGTGTGTGTGTGTATTATATAGCAAAGCCCCCCTTAGTAACTATATATGCATAAAGATAAATAACAAATAATAGAATAATTATTATATGTTAGCCAAATTTCTGCAATGTTTATTCAAAACAAATTTTTGGATGGTTTTACTTATTGATTTTGCGCTTTGACGCCATACTTGAGCAGTAAATAACATTGATTATAGTTTTGGGAAAAATAATATTATTTCATATGTATATCGTCCTGGTCGCGCCCAAAGGGCGTACTTGCATTTCAAGGTCGTATTACAAAAGGCGTACGTGCATTTTTATCCTGTGCCACAAAGGGCTTGCTTGCAGTACGTTTTACATGTTAATCTTTTGGTAGATCCGCGCGGAGCCACCGCGTGAACCGTGAATTTTTTCACATTCAAGAACGCCCTTTGCGTAAAAGTGTCCAAATGCGAGCACGTCCTATGCGAAGGAAAAAAGTCCAAAATCAAATACGCCCTTTGCCAAAAGTGTCCAAATGCAAGTACGCCATTTGGTAGCAACCAGGACGATATATATTTTGCAAATTCATAACTTACAATTATTCTTCCTGGTTGTTTTTTATAGATTTTAATTAAAGTCCGTAGAAAATACCAAGCACTCTCACTCCATAAGTTTTTTTTTCTTTTTCCATCGTTGAGAAGTCACGATTGTTATTTGAGTGAGGTTTTCAACAGTTGTGGTGAGAGCACTTGGTATTTTCTACGGACTATAATTATAATGAGCTTTTTGCACTCGAGAAAAACATCAATTTCTTTATAAAAAAAATGTCAAAATTGACGTTCGTCCTATTCTAAACAATTTGTCTGCTTAAGCATGTTAAATTCATGCAACCACCCCTAAAACAGACATAAATAACATGATTTATTTTTTACGTGCATTAGATGCATATACGTCGCGCATTTTTAGGGTAAGCCAACAACACTTCACTTGTTAGACATAATTATAGTGCTTGAGGGATGTAGACAACAAAAACTGTATCTTTTTATAATAGAATGTAGTAAATAATCTTTATTTATTCTTAATTTTTATTTAAATATATTTTTCACATTTCTTGTTGCAGAGGGGAGGCAGAAGTACACTCTGTATATCTGCGAGGAGTGGCGCCCGCCATGACAGTGGTAGCCGCCATCTTGAATCTCATTTGGCGACGACAAGTGCTCAGATTTCTTGCCTTTCTTGTTAACTACCTCACACTTATCTCCAAGTATGGTAAGTTAAATATAAAATCAATCAATCAATCAACTATTCAATCAAACAATCAATCAATATATTAATCAATCAATATATCAATAAATCGATCAATCAATCAGTCAATAAATTTATTAATCAATCAATCAACCAATCAACTATTCAATCAATCAATTAATCAGTTAACCAATAAACTATTCATCTATTCAATCAATCAGTTAATCAATCAGTCAACCAATCTACTATTCATTCAATAAAGAAATCAAACAATCAGTCAATCAATCACTCACTCACTCACTCACTCAATCAATCAATTGACGTAATGTTTACAGGGACGTGGTGTGTACATCCACTGATCCAAACGCTCAAACTCGCTGTGCTCAGATTTTCTAAAGAATCATCAGTGACGTCATCTCCGTCTTCAGAACGCCGGAACAACAATAACAACAATACGTACCACGACAAAGTGCATTGTCAGGTGAGATATTTACGAGTTTGCATTTCAATTTCTTCATTGTTGCTTAAATTTAATCGTAACTTTTAACATACTAATTATAAAACCTAAACTTAAAAAAAAAAAAAAAAAAAAAAAAAAAAAAAAAACTACAATAATATTAGTAAATAAAATAGCCTATACATATTATTCAAATAGTATTAAATGTTTCATAAAAATAAATTTGTTTATAAAATGGTTTTCAATATTTAATTAAAAAATATTATTTAATTTAATGATGCACTTTTGGGAGGTGCATAATTGATGGGATTGCACCGTCCAACCAGCCTAAAAGTTTCCAAGGTTTCTCTAGGCTGTTATGGTGAATGTCAGGCTGTGTATTTTCATTGTACCTGTTGATAAGATTTCTAGACAGGAGTATATAGAATAGCACGATGAGACAATATGACAAAAATTATAAAAACAATTTTGTGGTATGCACAGGTGATTCACGACCCAGGTGAAGACGCTACCACAGTTGACGTGATTTTCATCCACGGTCTGCACGGCTCACTGGTGAAGACTTGGAGACAGGGGGACTGGGGCAGAGGAAACCAATCACCGGTCAAGAGAGTCCTCAGAACTAAACTGTGAGTCAATCAATCAATCAATGATTGAAAATACTAAAAGTTTAAATGAAAATGTGCTGGAAGTTTTATTAAATATGATGAAGATCTAAGAAGGAAAAACTCTTGAGGTTATATTGAGTTCTGTATAAATATTTTTTTTTAAATTTATATCTATTGTTGGATTAGATTGTATACACCCTCATCTAAAAAAAAAAAAAAAAAAAATTAAAAAAAATTAGCTCAGAGACCAGATTTAAAAACTGATAATTTTGCTTGGAGATACGAGGCTTATATACACCCTAAACCTAAACCGACGCTCATAACAATTAATAGACGAAAAACGAACAATGAGTGTAACATACATGATTGAATGTTACTGTAAATTAACTATAGCTTATATTATAAAGGCATAGAACACCTTGAACAAAAAAAAAATTGCTATATATCCTAACATACCTAAATATCAATGTTGGTTTGGCCGGATGAGTCATTGATTTCTTATTTTCCATTCACAAAATAACAGCTGTGGGTTTATGACGTCACAGCTCGCCTGTTTCCGCGCGTGTGGACTAATGAGCTGTGATGTCATGAACCTGCAGCTTTGATTTTGTGAATGGAAAAGACATTAGAAATCAATGACTCTGGCCAAATCAACGTTGATATTTAGGTATGTTAGGATATTAGACATGTTTTTTATTCAAAAGGTGTTCTACGCCTTTAACATATGTATAATAAAAATTAATCAATCCGACAATCAACCTATATCAATCAATATAAGTCATAGTCAGTCAAATAATCAATAATTAAGTTAGTAAATAAGTAAACAAAATTAAAAATAGTCAACTATTTAATAAACTTCTAAAAAATTTCTGAATGAAAATATAACATTGAGTTAACGTAAGTATATATTAATCTAATCTATTTTTACATGTAAAATCAATTAAAAAATTTCATTAAACTGATTATGAATGAACTTGTGTCAATAAATATTTATCTTGTATTTATAGATTAATAATTTTTTTTTAATAACATATAAATTTACAGTGCGCAATAAAATGTATATTAAAAAATAAATAAATACATACATCAGATAATTAAATTAATATTAATTGACCCACTTTTGTAAGACTTCTTATATTAACGAAGTATCCTAGTGATAATGTTATTATTATTATTATTTTTTTTTACTTTTATGATGAGACATTAAGGGTAAAAAATAGGGGAAGTTTCCTAATCCCAATGTTAATTAAAAAAAATTAAAAAAAATAATAATAATAATAACGGGTTAGACATTTTATCAGGTCTAAAATTAACCTTTTCCTTTTTCCTGTTTTTTCCCCCCCTTAAATAAAAATGATTTTTAATTTATTATTCTATAATAAAAAGTAGCTCCCAAATGTTGTCATATTTCAGTAACTCTGGACTGGACAGTGCCCACTCTAAGCCTCATGATGATCCCGAACCTTACGCCTCATGCTGGCCCAAACAATGGTTACCTCAAGATTGCCCTGGTGCAAGGATCATAGCCCTGGACTATACCACCGACCCCTATCTCTGGAGACCTGTCTGGATATCCGAGAAAAACAGGTAGGGAAGACAGCGAGTATATAAATGTATTAAAAAAACAAAAACATTTCTTGTTGTTTTAATTGATTTTCAGAATCAATAGTTTACACAAACTTTAAAAATTTCTGAAATATTTTTAAATATAAATATTTGCAATACTAATTGTGTAATTTTATAATGTTCCCCAACTAATCCCTATCATAAGTGAAGAGAATTAGAGTTTTACATGTATAGTGGCTATATAGTATATTATAATATATAATAATGTATATTTGACAGATCTTGCCTAGTGATGAGAAGTAGAGAGATGGCACGTCAACTGCGCATGCGTGGTGTAGGCAAGCGACCCATTGTTTGGGTTGGACATTCTAAGGGTGGACTTTACGTCAAGCAAATGCTCGTGGATGGTACGTATATAAGTGGGTCAAATTTACCCATCATTCTACTAAAAAAAAAAAAAAAAAAAAAAAGTGTTTTTATTAGAAAATGATTTTTTTTATATAGGGTGCATGAAGTCAAACTGAATGCGCTTTGACTCCATACTGGAGCAACGAATAACATACTCAGCATAGGAGAAACGTGGTTTTGAGCTATTATCTTTAAAAAATTAGTTAATGTACATAGGTTTTCAAATATGCGAGAAAAATAAAATATATATATATATATTATTTTTCTCGCATATTTGAAAACCTAATTCAACATATTAACACCATCAATGCTATCAAAAATATATCAATTTCCTATACCAGCTCATGCTATATAGTGCTCACTTATGGCGTCAACATTTATATGAATGCAACCACCCTATAGAAACCTAACATTTTAATAATCATAACAAAATTTTAAATAAAACTTTTGTTTATATTTGATTCTTGTAGAATTCGAGACCGGCCAAGAAGACGTATTCTGTCGGAACACTCGAGGTATTTTGTTCTACAGTGTGCCACATCGCGGGTCTGCATTGGCATTAATAGACCCTCCTTTACTGAGGCAATCCATAGAGCTGATGGAGGTGGCTAAAAGTAAGTAAACAAATCAAAATCAAAATTTAATAAATTTAAATTGCAAAAAGAGTGAACTATCAAATTCATAAATTGTGTTGTTTGATATAATATAGACGCCGAAATACGAGTAAAACCCTTTCTGATTCTGAATCCGATATTTTAGATGCTCACTCAGTTATAATATTGTAAAATAAGTACAGTACATACTGCTACTTAATATTATGATTCATGATAAAGATAAAACAAAATCAGATTTTGTTTAAAAGAGGAATTTTCGATTCAGAAAGGGTTTAATTAAAAAAAAAAAATACAAGCACAATGCATACACCTGCAAGATGTTATGAATGTTCAATATTTCTTAAATAATCGTTTATTTAACCAAAAACTGTCATTTGAAATGGGCGATATTATTTGTGGGTGATAATGCAAACTAAAATTCTCGTGGCAATAGTTAGGCACAGTACAATCAAGACATCGGCCTTCTCTCCCCTGGGTTAAAAAAATAATACAAAACACAAATAAAAATACATAGAATAAATGCACAGAAACCCATACTCATAATCCTAGATTTAAATCAGACTGAGTTGAAAATAAATAAATAAATAAATAAATAAATAAATAAATAAATAAATAAATAAATAAATAAATAAATAAATAAATAAATAAATAAATAAATAAATAAATAAATAAATAAATAAATAAATAAATAAATAAATAAATAAATAAAATAAATAAATAAATAAAAGGAATTTTTAATGAGAAATTTTAATAGCCCCTGCAACAACATAATGTAGGCAACCAGTTGCACCAATATGTTGCAAACGTTGCATAAGTAACAGGATACTTTTATACATACAGTATTAATCTGGCTGCATTTCTTTCATTTTCATTTTTGACTTTTTTTTCCCTTTCCACATTACAATTAAATAAATAAAAGTGCGCAAAGAAAATTAATTTTTGTATATTTTTTTCTTACAAAATTGTTAGATTTGTACCTCATAAACAAATCTATAATATATTAATTTATATTATAAAAAGTATGATTTTGATGATTTTTTTTTTGAATGCACTTGGAACAGTCATTTCTCTTCACTTTTTTGCAAGTAACATAGTAGCACATATAGGAACCCTAATGAAATGCATTCCAAATCATTTGGAACACTTTGCAAACAGTTTTCACACCAGGTTCACACACAATTTTTTTCATGGGTATAGTTATTATAATTTATATCAATGTTTCCAGACTCACCGAAAGTTCTTGACCTTCACTCGCGATTCCTGCGCTTGTGTGAACAAGAACATTTCCAAGTAGAGTTCGTCAGTTTCTTTGAGACGAAGCTCACACAAATGTCCATCGTGTTTCTCCGCATAGTGGCACCAGAGTCCGCGGGTAACGTATCAAATTTTTGCCACACTTAAATTACTACAATTGATTAAAGTAGTTCTAGCTGGTTTTACTTGCGAAAAAAATATTACATTTTTGTAATTGCCTTTTAAATTTAAAAGACGCATCAAAGTTTGTTTTGCATCCTTTATTTCATAATAATGATGTTCGTCAACCCTGTTTTCGTGCCCCAAACCACACAAAAATGACGATCACCTAATGCTTTTTAAATGGCATTGCGCATTTTTTGGAGCAAGGAAACAGGGTTTACGAATTTCTTGAATTTTTGTGTTAAATACATATTTGTATTTTATATTTATAAATATCCCTGCAACAAGAATTAAGATAAATTTTCCTGTTAAAAGTTTTGATTATATAATCATAGATCATAGTAATTGCCCGATTAATAGGAACCTAAAAACTATTAAATAACAAAAGGGGGAAAAAGTATATAGGAAAATGATATATTTTATTTTTAGTTAAAAAAATTCTTGTATTTTTTTTAGATCTTGAGTTCGGTGAGCTTTGCGGAGTGCATCTGGACCATCGTCAAATCTGCAAGCCTAGAAGCAGGTAATTATTTAAAGTATTCGTTCAATCAATCAATCAATCAATCAATCAATCAATCAATCAATCAATCAATCAATCAATCAATCAATCAATCAATCAATCAATCAATCAATCAATCAATCAATCAATCAATCAATCAATCAATCAATCAATCAATCAATCAATCAATCAATCAATCAATCAATCAATCAATCAATCAATCCATAAATAAAGCAAACAACCAATCAATCCATAAATCAATCAATCATTTATTTAGTCATTAATTCCCTAATTATTTTTTAAACTAATTTACTTTTTCTTTTAAAAAGTTATTAATTTATTTCTCGTTTGTTCACAGAAAATGTTTCCTCTACCGCAGCTTGACAGATTTAATTCATCGCGTCATCTAAAAAAAACAAAAACCCAATCTGTGATTTTAATTTTAATTTAATGTTAGAATAGAATGGAAGTTTATCAGCCCGGTTAAATGTTTTTAGTTGTATAAGTTGACATAATACATTTGCAAATTTGAAATAGGGAAAAAATGGCTCACTGATTATGCTGCATCGTTTACTAATAATGAAGCAGTTGGAAAAACTTAACTCTAGTAAAATGATAAAAAAAAAAAAAAAAAAAGAAAAAAAAAATCTACTGTTTTGTTGAAAAACTATCACATAATTTTATGGAGCTTATGTGACCAAAGCCATATTGGTTTTTATATAATATTTTATTGCATAACTTAAAAGTTATTTTAAAATATGGCACCATAAAAAATACACAGATACGTTACGTAATTTATGCTGCATTTATGCTCATTCAAGCATAATTATTTGCTATTTTTGGACAGCATAAATAATTATGCAATTCAATGTATTATACTATGTAACTTATATAAATAGTTATTTTAACTTTATTTTTGCAGTATAGCATAATTATATGCTTTGCTGAAAATTGAGCTGGCATAATTATTACGTATATATGTATACATTAAATTTTATAATAAAACACCTTTTTGCTCAACTAAATAAAGGTTAAATAAAAGTCACAAAAACATACACTTATTAAAAGATTTTCAAATTTGCAAATGTAAAAAACAATATTTTTATTTTCTTTATTTAGAAATTATAAAATTTATTTTGTTACTTTATGATATAGATTTTTTTGGTCGTTTATATATTTTAAAATTTAATTGTACGTTAAATTTTATTTATTAGAAAAACAAACAACAATACTACTTACTTATATTAACTATGTAGCCTCAATGACAAAAATAGTTTAGAAATTTTTTGACATTCAATAATTATTGTTGATACATTTTGGCATTTGCTTTTAAGGATTTACCTCAGTCTTGGAAAAATTGAAATATTTTAAAAATGGTTCGAGATTTTTTTTTTTTTTTACTTATTTATTATTATTAGAAAAATTATTATTATCTTTAGAGAAAAGGATGATCTACGAGCAACATTTAACGTGATATTTGAGATTCTATGTGATCAGAGATAGGTTTAAATTTACTTACAAATTATATTTAAAAAAAAAAAAAAATTTTTTTTTTTTAGTTCCAGAACTTGTATTTAAACTACCAGATATTATAGAAATATTTTCATACTCTATTGATTATTTTTTGTTTTATATTAAAACGTCCGTTCTATTTTAAGAAAATTACGATTTATTTTGTTCATTTGATAATTGTTTTTAAATTTCATGTCAAAAAAAAAAAAAAAAAAAGGTTAAAAATTAATTGTGATAAACAAAAATTATATTTACACTCCTGTTGAAGGAAAAAAAGAAAGATAAATAGAGAGAGAGAGAGAGAGAGAGAGAGAGAGAGAGAGAGAGAGAGAGAGAGAGAGAGAGATGTATCGGAAAATAATTGCCAAAATATTTTACGATCACGAGACTGAGGTTAAACCTTAAAAATATTTTAACTTTTAAAAATTAGAAAATAATAAATTGCTAAACATTTACTATACCTGCGTTGCTAATAGATAACGAAGAAAAGTGCATATCAATATAATTTATAAAAATTATAGCAATTTTAAAACTCACTTTTACAAGTACAGTTTTACCTCTAAAATTTCAATGTTTAAAAAGTTAAAATAAGCGATGCCAAAATCCAGTACGTTTCAGAGGTGCCAATTTTAATTATAATTTCTGCTTGTATAGTTTATTTTCTCAGGTTCTACAATTATATTTTACGCTTCAACTTACCTTTTTTTTTTTTTTTTCTGAATACCCCTTGAAGAAAAAAATACCTTGTATACTTGTATAAGTCTAAAGTTCTTTTCACAATGGTGCAATATATTTCCTTTTTATAAAGGTAAAATAAATTTCGTAATTTATACTGCATCTATGTTATTATAGCATAAATGTTGCTCCATAATTGTAGCAGCATAAATATAATTATATGCTATTATAATTTGTACTATGTTACAAAGTTATTTTGTATAATATAGCATAAATTATGTTGTGAAAAACCATCGCGGTTGTATATAAATGTTCAAAAAATAGAAAAGAAAATAGTATATTATACGAATGATTGGAGAACGTTAAATTAAAAGATAATTAAACGCGAAGATTCTCTAATGCATTATTGAGAAAAGAAATCAATTTTACATCTCTACGCTAGAAATTTGAGCCCTTTTCCCAATATCGTATAAAATAGAGAATCCTCGCGTTTAATTATTTTTCAATTTAACATGCTCTAATCAAACTATTTTCTTTTATACTTTTTTTTAGCATTTATATAATGAATAAAAATGTTGCTAAAAATGGTATATAAATAGAAATTTTACATAAAATAATAAATTAATTTACTACATTCAATTAAAAACAATCCTTAAAAAATATTTTCACGGACAAAAAATAAATATGTAGTAAATATACTTGCCTGATTTCAGCAATATTTATTCTTAACAACATAATTATTGTTATATTGAATAATAATTATACTGCATTAAATATTACTTAATATATTTTATAGCATAATTATTATTTATGCAATTCCAAAGTAGTAATTCTATGCTATATAATAACATAAATGAAGCTTAGATGATGTATTTTGTGTTTCTTTAAAAATTAAAATAGAAGATAAAAATATTGAGCATTGTTGTTAAAATTCGTATTATAAAATAATATTCAAATTGGCTTTCTCAAAAGTTTGCTTAACAAAAAATCTCAAACATTCCCACTTGCCAGTAGTGTGTTATTTTATAGTAACGTAATTACATTTAATTTTAGGTTAATATTCTGTTATAGCCTTGTTCACATTAAGTAATGAATTTGCACCAAAATATGTGATACATGTAGATGTATGTGATTATGTATACATGTAACAATGAATATATATTATATAAAAATATTTCAGATATGATTTTCTAGTGTGAACAGGGCTTACTTAGGTAAATTTTATTTAATTATAATATTTAGTAGACTATTTAACAATTGAACAATTTAAAGGTGTATTTACACGTTTTTCTATTCGCAGACACTACAAATATATAAAATTACTCATTAATTATTTTGATTGCTATTTTTTTTTCAAAGTAACAAATTTTTCTGGGGGGGGGGGGGGGGGACTTATTGATAAATCATAAGATGGTATTTATACACATATTATATATCATAAACCCTTCTGTGGCCTCATAAAAACCCGATAAAAATTCTAAAATAACCAGCTTTACAATTTCTACCGCAGATCTGGATTTCATTACTTCCAAAAGTTGCCTATTTTACAATTTTGTAATATTAGTTTTTGTGAGGTTTAACATATATTAAAGAAAGTGTATGTATGATGTTCACTTTTTTTTTTTTTTTTTTTTTTTTTTTTTTTTTTTTTTTTTTTTTGAACTGGACATGTGTGAAATTCTAGTAACAGATGGCTTCGTTCTTCCTCAGAAAAAGAGAGAGAGAGAGAGAGAGAGAGAGAGAGAGAGAGAGAGAGAGAGAGAGAGAGAGAGAGAGAGAGAGAGAAAAAGAGAGAAAAAGTGTATTTTAATTTTATTAGTTGTTGTCTATCTTTTCTAAACAAAAAAATTGCTGCATTAACTTCAAGAGGGTCAACACCTCGCGTTTTCTTTCAAGCTCTTTATATATCTCTAGTATTCAAACCTAGCAAGTTTTCACATTTAAATGCCAAAATTTCTTGTAATTAATATAATATATTTTTAGTAAAATATAATATAGTATATAAAAAAAAAGCAATAATTAAAAATCTATAAAAGATCGTTATAAATACTTGTGTGATATTATGCAAAAATTTAAATTTTCAATCGAAAACTGTTTTAAAAATTTAAACTTGATTGTGAATATTTTTTGTAAAAAAAAAGTATATTAAAAATTCTGAATGAATTAAATATATATTATTATAATAAAAATATGTTGTTTTATTTATTAAACTCTATAGGGGAGTTTTCAGTTAGAAAAATTAAGAACCATTTTTATATAGCAAAACCAAAATAATACTTTTTTTTTTGAAGAATTTTTAGTGTAAAATTTTACTTTCCATATAAAAATTTGAAAATTTTGTTTTCTTATTATTTTACTTTTTGGTCAAAAGAACTAAAAAAACAAACCTTTTTACTGGGACTAAAAAACATTTTAAAAACGGGGGGAGGAGCTTGGGAAATACTTGGGATTTCTAGTGTACTTTAATAGGATGGAAACCGCACACATGGACTAGCCACGGTCTAAATAAAAGGCCCTGTATTCACCATGACAGCCTCGAGAAACCGTGGAAATGTCTAAAGGTTGGTGCAATCACATCAATCATACACCACCCGAATTCGAATGCTAAGCGTCATACAACAAGCCTCGTTCTATACATGTTGTACTCTTACACTTCATATAAACACCCAGCAGGGGCTCGAACCTGTGCTCGATGAGGAGCACAAATATAAGAGGCGACTGTCTTAATCACAAAGCCACAGGAGCTATATACGTAATTTTTTCGGGGTAAAAAAAAAAAAAAAAAAAAAAAAAATGCAAGTTATAAAATAAAAAAAGACCAAATTCCAGGGTAAAATTGAACCTTTATTTTTCTCATTATATTTGACAATAATTTATGTATAATTATTTATAACATTTCTTTTATTGTTGAAATTCACACATATTATATATAATTTATTTATTTTTTAAGGAAAACGTTTTTTTAATAATATATTTATTTTTACAATATTTTTGTTTCTAAATTTGTTTTTCTTATTAAATATGAACAATTTTTGTTTTTTTAATCTATTTTTGTCCTCTATATAGTTTACTAAATTGTACATTATGTACTTTTAGCATTAAATTTTAATTGTTATTTTGAAAGGCAAAATTTTATTGCATTTTTGTTTTATAATATTTTAATTTTGTGAAGCAAACAAATTAAATTGTGCACCAATATTTAATACAACTTTTTAATTGATTTGTTTTTTCAGTTTTGTAAACTTAATATTTTTTTATTAAAAGAATAATAATTTTACAAAAATGAAACAATTTTTTTTGAAAGTTGTATATTACAACTAATCTATAATTAAGTATAAATTAACAACTGTACATAAAAAAAACTTAACAAAAAAAATTTACAACTTAAAAACAAAAAAATTATTTTCTTGCGTTAAAAAAATTCGTAAACTCAGTAATTGTTAATTTAAAAATTAACTCTAAACAATAAATTAAATATTTACAACTATAAGTACAATTTTAATTAAAATTACACCATTTTTATTTTAAAAGAGAAATAATAATTGTAGTTTAGTTTTAAATTTATACTATGAATAATTATAAGCAATTGAATTCTTAAATTCTTTAAATTCTCTCGAAAAAAAAAATCCTCGTATTTGTACACTGGTGGTCATAATAAATTTAAAAAAGAAGCAGTTTTGAAGAGAAATAGAATGAAAACTGAGCTCAATGCTATGCTGCCAGCTTACAAAAGTTTTTTCTTTTTCTTTTTGCAGAACAAATATATAAATTATAATAATATTTTATGAATATGTTTTGCAAGCTAGCAATAAAGCATACAGTTTAAATCAAGTTCTCAAAGCAGAAGCTTCTTTGATGTTAAAATTTATTAAGAACACCAGTGTACATATCTCTTAACTCATCTCTAGCTTCTCAAACCAAGCTTAAAAAAAAAAAAAAAAAAAAAAAGAAAAAAAAAAAAAAAAAGCAATTTTTGGTGTATACATTTACTATAAAACCAATAGAAAAATGTAAAGCAAATTTACTAAAAAAAAAAAAAAAAAAAAAAAAAAAAAATCTATTTTATAATTTTTTATTTTCAGTTTGAGAAGCTAAAAGCTATTTTGTTTTCGAAAAAAAAAAAAAAAAAAAAAAAAGAAAGTATGTTTAAACAAAAATTCAACCAATATTTTTTTTATTCATACAATATCTTATTTTTAATATTTGCTTTTTCTTTTTTTTTTTAAATTTATTTTAATAATATAACTACAAATTTCAAAATGTTAACAATATAATTTCTATAATAATATAATATTAATTTCGTAATGCCTTTTTATATATCATATATTTCATATTTTATACATTATTTATTATTATTAGATAAAAGTCAAAAATGATCTATTCCACTATATTTCTCGATATATTTTATGATGAATAAGAAGGAATCACATGCAAAGCTTGTTTTCTTTTTTCTTTTTTTCTTTTTTGTTAAACTTTGACTAGCAATACGACAAACCATAACCAGATTACTATATCACAAGACTGTGGCACATAACTGGCATTAATATTAAAGTATAAGGAGCCCAATTTGAGGTTTGAGTGACCATAATTAACGAGAGATTAATGGTTTACATTTCGCGGGGTTCTATATATATATATATATATATATATAAAAAATCAATGTGTCACAATCTTGTAGTATAGTAATCTTGTTTTTAATACATTTTTTTTAAATTACACTGAATTATTGTTATTTATAAATCAGCACATTTGGAGACTGTATGATGACTTCCATTACCGGAAAAAAGCACTTTTTTTTTTCCTTCAGATAATAGTAGGCGTTAATTTTTTACTCCTATGTTTTTTTTCCTCCCATTATTAACCCATGAAAATTGTTACAATAAACCATAACAATAGTTCATACAGATTTTTTTTTTATTGTTATTTAAGTATCACTGCTTTAAAAAGTGTTGTGGTTCATTTTTTTTTTCATTTTTTTTTTGTAAACACATAAATAGTAATTTAATTACATTATTAAAAAGTAATCAGCATAACAAAAAGTAACAAATTTTTAAAAGCAAGATTTTAAAATATACTTACAATTCTGTATATTTTTTAATTATTTATTTAATAAATGATATTTGTTTGTTTTTTGAATGCTAATTTTTATGCATATTTTGTAAAAACATGAAATAATATAAAATACCATTTGGTTATAGTTATTAAAAATATTAAGAAACTTTCTTCATTTATTATATTGAGATTATGTTTGCTTTTTCAGACGTTTTATCAAAATAAAGGGTGGGGAAAAAAATGTAGCAGCTTTAAATCATAGAGTTTCCCCCACTGGTTTGCCGTATTGTATATTAGAGATATTAGATATATCTCGTCTTTTTCACTACTTTGGTTATTTATAACTTTTAAGTACATTTCTAACTGAATACCAAGAAGGAATGTTTTACATGAACATAATACAACCCTTGATAACCTTATTTATCAACCAATCAGAAACCATTAATATATAATCAGATATTACTTTTACCCAATCACATTTCCAACATTTTGTATAGCGTATTTAGATGCATAAAATCTATTTAAAGACTATCATGAGTTCATATATGCGACATTTAAACCACAATAAGTAGAGGTTAGTTTAAACCAATAAGAAAAGAGCTTCTATATTATTTTAGCCTATGAGATGCATTATAGCTTAAATCTATTTCATGATTTTTTTTACAGTTAATGTAATGCATTATTTAAGCCTATCATTAGTAATCTTTCGTAAGCCTTAACCAATCAGACGTGACCTTTTTTTCTTTAGTTTCAACAAAATAATAGATTCGATTCAGCTTATCAGATGTGATTTTTAAATTTATTGCCGTTAACACAAAAATTAAGTAGTCAACAAAAATAAATACGTAATAATTACATTAGCTGTAATTCAAGAACATAATTTATGCTGTATTAAATATTATATATTTTTTCATAAATTAACAGTTACTTATATTTGTATAGCATAATTATTTATGCACAATTTTGCAATATTTATGCTGAATGGCATAAATTATGTTACTTATTTTTAACACACAAAAAAATCCTTTGAAAAAAATGCAATGATTTTAGTTTCATTTGTAAGTTTGAAAATTAAAAAAAAAAAAAAAAAAAAAAAAAAAATCGCATAATTCAAAATAGGTAGTTAGAAATTTAAATATATATATGCCTAACCTATTAGCAGGTATAATAATTACAAATTCTGTTATATATACAAAAACTATAATATAAAAACACTGAAATGGTATTTTTTTAAAGGTTTTCAAGGATTGTATTTTTTTTTAAATAACAAATGTTGTTACCCTAGCAACCAAAATATGATTATATTTACTTGGTGTCACTATACTGGTTGCTAGGGTAAATACAAGAAATAACAACGTCCATAGCTTGAAATTATTAAACTTAATGTTACCCAAAAATCTAATTTCATTTCTGAATACAGTAATTTAATTTACCTTATATGGTTCACATAGCCTATGACAACAGTAAATTCTTATCACTTTAGGCTCCGCCCCTGAGAGCATCCATAAAGTTAGCACGGTCAAAACTCTTAACGCTGCAATAAGAAATGGAATAAAGCGCAGGACAGCGGTCAATTTCTCATCACTTTTAGCCTGATAGGATAAGAAATACTATCTCCTATTGGTTGATAATTCAAATCAACAAATAGGAAGCCGTATTTCTTATCCTATCCAACTATAAGTGATAAGAAATTGACCACTGTCCTGCACTTAAAAAGGACCGCTGTCCTAGGCTTAACAGTCAAATAGAAATAATTAGAAATCAACAAATGGGGCCAAATCAAAGTTGATTTTTATGTATGTTAGGACATAATCTATCATTAGAGTAATTATTTTGTTTATGCCTTTAACTGTGTTGTTTTTGATAGATTAAGAGTTAAATAAAAATTTAAATATTTTTTAACTTGATCATCAGGACGTTTTTGTGGTGATAGGTAACTACATTTTGATCACTTTTTTTTTTTTTAAACTGGACGTTGCTATTTCTTGCTCAATACATGTTTATTTGACGTTATTATGGCGAAATAATGTTTCTAGCTATAATTGCTAGGGTGACTGTGCCATATAGTAACAAGATGAAATTATGCCATAGCAACGACATTATTTATTATTATTATTTACGTTGCTAGGGAAGCTTGTGACGTTGCTATAGCAACGATAGTAGATGGTTGGTTTTGATTTTTTTTTTTTTTTTTTAGTTGCTGAGGTTGGTGAGATCGCTAAGGAAATCTTCTGGTGTTAGGATGTGGGAGGAGCCTGTAACATACATGTGGAATTAATTAATATGAGAGAATAGTTTATCAAACGTCTAATCTTAAAAGTGACAGATAACGAACAGTGAGGAAGGTGAATTTTTTTAACCCGCATTTTTTATGACGTTTTGGAAAAGAGTGTTGAAAATTTTTGAGGCGTTATTTTTTCTTAGAACGATTGGAGCAGGGTAAGTATTTTTAATTAATTTTTGAAAATCGACCTAAAAAGCCTGTGACGTCATCAATCGGGCATTTATTTTGGAAAGTATTGACCGTAGAAGGTTCAGTAGCCAGCTTTTTGAAATCCTGAGGACGAGCTGATTTCATTAAACTGGTTACTGAACCTCAAACGATTAGTATTTTCCAAGAAAAAAGTGGACTGATGACGTCACAGGCTTTCTAGGTCGATTTTCAAAAATTAATTAAAAATACTTCGCATGCTCCAATCGTCCTAAGAAAAAATAGCGCCTCAAAATTTTTTAAAGCTCTTTCCAAAAAAATCATAGACTCAACAAAAAAATTTCAATTCACCTTCCTCATTAGAAAGATCAGCCTGATGCTATGTTAAAGACATTGAACAAAATACTTGAAATATATACTAAAATACCTGAAAATCAACATTGATTTGGCTGGAGTAATTGATTTCTAATTTATTGTTTCACTCACGAAATGGCAGATACGGTTTTATGATATCACAGCTCGTCTATTTTACTCGCGCATGGACCAGCAAGCTGAGAAATCATGAAACCACATGCTCTATATTGTGAATGGAGTAAAAGTTACAAATCAATGACTCTGGCCAAATCAATATTGATATTCAGGTATGTTAGGATATTACCCTACCTGTTATTAGATAAGTTTTTTTTGTTCAAATTGTTCAATGGCTTTAAGGGCCAATGACTCTCTATGCTATAGCATGTATATAAACATATGGACTTACCAATGATAACCTCCCAGTTCTTCATGGCGTTGGTCACCTCATATGCACAACGGATCTCAGAGAAAGAAATTCCTCCAACGACAAACACGATACATCTTGGGACGTTCTTCACCGTCTGTGCTCCTTTGTCTTTGTGCCAGTGTCCGTAGCGAGCGCTGCAATGTCAAAGAAAGTTATTAATCAATCGACTCTTTCTGATATTTATATCACAAAATTTAATTTATTTCCTATGCAGAAACAGATTCACCACAAACAAAAGAATTTTGCCCTTGCTAGTCACCTCTATCATTTTCTTTTCTCATAAAGATGGTTTATTTTGACTCACCTGGTGGGTGCATGGTACCCAGAGGTACCCCCCGCTCTCCCAGCCAGGTAGGGGAAGTGCTTGGTATCCAACTTGTCCTCAATACAGTCCTCCATCAAGTCCTTGATGAGTGGAGTCCAACGTGACATCTGATACGTCTGCTCAGTGATGCGTTCTTTACGTGTAGGTTGGTAGATCTTCTTACGATTGCCCTGTCAATCAAACAACATCAGTTTAAGTATAGTTTGTATGCTTTCTGTTTGTATATGAAGTGGTTATATTGTAGGAAACATGTATGTATGAACTTACATTAAAATATTTTGAACCTGAATTTTAAGATAGAGAAACTGTATGATACTAATATAAAATTTAATACTGTATCTGAATCATTGGAGGGAGAAAAAATAAATAATTTTTGTTGTGTATTTATGGTTTAAATTAAATGCATCGAAGGATTAGTCCCCCCCCCCATTTTAAGACATTTTTAACATGTTGAAAAAAAAAAAAAAAAAAAAAAAAAAAAAAAGTTCAGTCAACCGGGGTGAAATTGAAAGCCAATCACAGACCCGCTTTCAAAGTGCTCTGTGTCTAGCGAGATAGGGAAAAGTGAAAGCTTGCACATGATTGAAGTTTCAATTTAACCCCAGTTGAATGTAGCCTTTACGAATGTTTAAACCCTGATTGGTGGTAAAACACTGCACACTAATACATAATACTCACATCTACTACGACGTTGTATCCCAAGTTCTGCATATTGACGATGGTCTGACGTTCTTGAGGCAAGATCTGAGCGTGTTGAATCAGCTTGGTCAGATTTTCCTCGGAGATTCCGTTCTTACTTAGAATGTACAACAAGATGATACGCATCTTATCTGGGTTGGTGACGTTTTGATCTAGGAGGATGGGGACGATGTTACGCATGTGGTCACGTATCTTCTCACCTTCAGCGTCAGTACCCATGGCTAAGTCCTGCAATATCACACATAGCGTTCAAGTAACATTTATAACATTTGTACATACACGGTACTTCACTTGCTTTCCACATTTCTCTATAAAATGGTATACATCTCTCAATTCTACTTGACTAAAAATTCGCTTCATACTTTTTTTTTTTTTTTTTTTCAATTACAGTACCAATTATTATTATTATTAGCCTATAGGCCTATATATATATTTATATTATTGCTGAATACTAATTAGCTTCTGCACCCCCCCCCTCCTCCCACTGGAGCAATGAATGACATTGCTCAGCATAGGATGCACATATCTTTTGGCTATTTTCTTTGGGATTTTTTTTTCTCTCCCTCTCTTTTATTATTATTTTCTTACACCCTATTTTTGAAACCCTAATTCAACCTGTTAACAGCACTAATGCTCTAAAAAATATTGCTAACGTAAGTATGTATTTTTAAACTGGCAAAATGAGTCATTTTCCAATACTGGCCTATGTTATTTAGTGCTCACATATGGCGCTGACTTTAATATGAATGCAACCCTCCTTTAGATAAATCAACGTGGTTTACGTTACCTGCTCTACTTTGCAGAGTTTGTCGACATATCCCTGATAGGTCTTCATACAGTCCTCAGCTAGGTGTAAGTGAGTGGAGTACTTGGAGAGTTCTTTCTGGTACTGAGGCATTTTCTTGATCATCTGACTGAGATCTCGCATGCTAGACTTGTCGCCAGCAGGGACTCGCTTGGAGTCAGTGAACGCCTTTAGGTTCTTAGTCACGCTCCTGTATGACAAATATATATTAGTTAGTCAGTTGCATATAGCCGAGCAGCTGCAATACAGGCTTTGAATTAGAAAAATAAGAAATGAAATGCATCCTACGTGATTATTATAAAGTACCGTAATAGGATTAATATATCGACGATTCCCGAGCATATTGGTAATCTGTGCGGGTGCACTTTTGAAAAATCTGCATGCTCCATGCTTTTCTCTTCTAAAATATTGTTATACCCTTAGTCTGCACAGGTGTGCCATTAGTAGGCTTGGTGGAGATTTTGCGCATGTGCTCAAATTGTATCATCAGAGATTGCAGAAATACTGAAATGCTGCATAGCCCTTGGTATATATTCAAGGAAAAATTGCATTTGCGATAATTGAGACTTGACTTTTGAAAAAAATATATAAGAAATAACCAATACTAAATGAAAAGAAAAAGATAGTAAAAATCCCACTATTATACAGCTGGAAAAATACACGTAGCCTTAATGTGAAAGTAGGCATTAGAATGAAGTCTTAATTTATTTTTCCGTATTATGGTGCACTTTTTCCTATCCTTTTTTTAAAATTTAGTATCAAATAACCGAACTATTAAGTTAACTGTCTGTAAAAAAAAAAGTTGACTCACTGGCTCACGACGGCAATATGCTGATGTCTCAATGTGACCCACAGCTCGTCATTCTCATCCAACAGCACTTCCTTCTCTGGCTGTCCAGCTGTAGCCTCGTACCTGAGAAATAGAACAATCGTTAACATTACATACATACATACTTCAAGCAACTAGCTGTTTTCAAGGTCACCGAGCTATTACAAATGAGGGGTTTATGTTTAGTAATATTAACGCTGTTTGTAAATCCTGTTTTTCTGCACAAAAAAAAAAAAAAAAAAAAAAAAAAGGCGCATTAAATTTGAATAACCATAGTTGATCATCATTTTAGTAGCAGAAAACAGGGTTTACGAACAGCATTATTCTGTTACAACAATAGAAACCTTGCATACACATTACATGATATTGGAAAATCTATAATTTGGTTTCCATCTGATAAATATGGTTCTAAAAAATTAGTTTGCTTTGCTATTTTTTTTTAATGTTATTTTTACAAGAATAGATTGTTGTTGTACGTAGATCCCAGAGTTGCACTAGTGCATTTTAATTAAATGTTCCTATAAAGCACTGTTAAGCCTAGGACAGCGGCCCTTTTTTAGTGTAGCGATAAAGTTTGGACAATGCTAACTTTATGGACGCTATCACAGGGGTGGGATAAGAATTGTTTTAAGAAATGACCGCTGTCTTGAGCTTACACACTCTTATTTTAAAAGTCAAATGCATTGTTGAAACATGAGGAACTACATTCAACAATGCTGTGAGCCTCTCCAGATACATACTTGTACACGTCATTCTCAATGGGCAACAGATCGTACGCCATGGCTTGCAGAGTAAGTTCATGCAAGAGTGGAGACACACAGTCGATACCACGGTCAAGAATCAACAACTGGGAGCGAGCTTTCTCAGGACCTTCTCCCATAGTAGGCTCATCTGCCTTGTAAGCATCTAGCTTCTGTTGTACCATCTGAGCCAGCTCGACGTTCTTCTCAAAGTCACTGAAATCAAGCATCAATAACGACATTATTGTAACAGTTCAATTCAAAGTAAATTTGAGAAATTAAATTCAGCATTACTTATTTGGGGGTGTAAACTAATTTTCCTGTACAAGGTGGACATAACTATTAATTCTCATTTCAACGTGCAACCAGACAATAAAATACTAAATAAAGCCAGGGTTAAAGATGAATAGATAATTAGAGATCCTTACCCGCGATATCTGACGGCTGGGTACTCCCCCAGAGTGGCACACAGGGTGGCAATCTGCTCGGCCATACGCTCCATGTTGGCGACACGACCACTAGCGTACGAGGGGTTGTAGTAACACTGGAATGTCTCAGGAGAGTCCAGGGAGAACACCTAACACCAAAACATCAACGTCAATATTGAGAGGAGTAAATTTTACTACAAAATTAAATATAGTTTATGGCTATCTTTCTGATTTACATACCATAAAAAAAAAGCATAAAATAAGAAATTAAAGTTTTAAAAATTGTCCACTGAAATTTCAAAACATAGGCTACAGTTCTTATTTGTTTACTTTTTGAGCATGCTTGTTATTTGTTGATTCAAGATTGGTATGCTAGCTAATAACACCACGGGTTATAGTTCCCTGTTTGATGACTTTAGATAGAAGCTCACTTTTAAAAATAATTTGTTCTTTCAAATGAACAATTAAAAGAGGGGGAAAAAATGGACTAAAATAATTACTTAGAATTCTAAAATACATTCAAAAATACAAAATAGTGAACAATACCTTCATTAACTTTTCTATGCATGACTTTCAAATTACAATATGGAAACACTATGGTTTTTTTTTTTTTTTTTTACTATAGTGCCTTATAGCTGTATATTCTGTATTAATGTATTGCTCAATACAAACAATTAAATAGTACTTCCATACAGCAATATAGAGTACAATTATGAGAGTGTAATATTGTACCTGGCTCTCGTAAGGCAGGAAGGCGATGTTGATTTCCTTCAATGTTTTGATGTGACGAGCAGCACAAGATTTGCACAGTTCGTTGAACAATTCCTCGGGACACACTGTTAGTACACACAGCACACAAACAAACTGTTAAGATAATATAGGGCATATGTATAGGTGGGGGGGGGGGGGTCATTCTACATACAGGAAATTATGTACTATACATATAGCATAAACGTAGAAATATGTAGATAATTACACTGATGAAAATGAAAAAAATATAAATTATGCTGTATAATTAAAGAAAAATATGTTACTGAAAATGGGAAAAAAAGGGGGAAAAAATGCAAAATATATTAACTACATTTTAGCATAATTATTGTGCATTATTTTTTGTTTGTGTTGAAAGTGAAAAAAATTATGCAGTATTTATGCTGCACATGAGGTGTTTATTGAATGTAATTTATGCTGTTTTATATGCTGCAAAAGAGACATAATTTTTAACAATTAATTAGAGGGTTCAATAATTTAAAAAAAAACAAAAAAAAAAAAACAAAAAAACAAAAAAACAAAAAAAAAAAAAGTCAAAAGGGTAAAAGTAAAAAGTCACACTCCAAGTTTCACAGTTAATAAAAAGGCACTCAAACACCAACAAACACCAGTCCTACACTGCAGACGTAATAAAATATTACCTGGCGTTCTAATGGTAAAAAATTGCAGTTTATTTCTTTTAATGTTTTAATATATTTTGACACTCGGGATTTACAAAGTGCTTCAAATTGTGCCTCTGGGATTGCTGTGAATTGTAAGTAACTTTTAATTACGTACATTAATATCTCATAGGGCAAATTAAAGGGAAGTTATGTCACGTTTATGCTTACTTTAAAAAATTCAATAGTACCACATTTGTGTACATATTAAAAATATATGGTACAAAACGAGTTTTTTGTGCAAGAATTTTTTAAAAACTTAACTAAGTATAAAAGAATACAAGATTGCGTCGTAATTTGCCTTTAAGATATCAAAGGAAAACATTGTGAAATAATAATAATAATTATAAAACACCTACATAGAATAAGTACCTAGAAAAGCATTAAAAATAGTGGTAATTACATTAAAAAAATGTCTCTGTAATTTAAAATATTTGCATGCACAATAACTGCTATTTTTAGCAAAAAAAAAAAAAAAAAGTTTCTTCTAGATAAACATAGAAGAAAGGACGTAAGTTCCGTACCTTCAGTGAAGTAAACGTGAGCTGCGCGGTACATGAGCCTGTTAGGACTGGCAAAGTCATTGATGAGAGCGTCCACTGACTTCTTGCTTGGTGTGATTAAGTATACAGACTCCATGGTAGCCAGGGGTTCTCTCTTCTTGTGGATGTCTTCCACGACTGCACAAATTAGGGGATTACATTAGAAGAAGAAATTGTGTAAACGGTGAAGTTTCAAGTGTTTTATGTCAACAAAAACAACAAAAATTATGCAATTTTTAACTGTATCACATCAAATAAAATAAATAAATAAAATAAAAAATTTTTTGGACATGCAACACTTAAACTCTAAGACGACGATGTGCTTTTTAATGATGAGACACAAAGGATCTCCAAAACTGATTACAATTTTTAACACAATGAAATTAATTAATTAATTTCTAATTACTGTTTTTAATTATATTAATGTTCTAAGGGTTGGGACATGATCTAGTGTTGAAACCCGCAGTAAAAGTTGGGTTCATGCTCTGCGTCATAACATTGAGGACGCGCCCTTACAGTAATACAGTAACCCAAAGTGTGTCTTAATTAAGTGCTGGGGTGCCTACAGCCAAAATAAAGTTGATTATTTACTTAATATAACATCCACAGAAGCCTTTACGTTGTTAAGAAGTTGAGCTTCTAATATAATGAAAAAAAGAAAAAAAAAATAATAATAATCTTATTTCTTACTGTAAAATAGGATATTGTCCCGAGTCAATTATTGATTTATGAATTTTTATTTTTGAGATTATAGTGCTTTTAATCAATTCTTGAAATTCAAACAATGACGTCACGATCGGTAGCTTATACATGCCGTCATAGGAAAAGTTACAGGCCGTGACGTAATTTCGTGACTTTCAAAAATTAATTAAAAATACTTAATGAACTCAAAAATTAAAAATTCACATACTTATTGATTCAAGCTGACAATACCATAACACGCAAAAAAATTACCCTAAATTTAATATAAAATAGTGACAATGCTGGTAAAGCTTTTTTTTTTTAAAGCGTGCAGTTATTTTACATGCTTAGACCAAGTAATTCTACAACTTACTGGTAATTCCCTCTGCAGAAATGTCGTGCATCTTACAGCACGCGGACACCATGCGCATGGCCAGCTGGTCCACCACGAGCACACGCCAATCTACATCTTTAGCATTCTTCTTTGTCTTCTGCTTGATAGCCTCGTTCATAATCTCTGCAAGCAAATACATCGCACGTTATTGTACAATCCTTATGAACATCGTAATTAGAAAAGTCACAAGGTTTAAGTGTATCTGGGAAATTCACACGTTGTCCCTATACTTTTTATTTTAATTTGAAATTTAACACCGGTATGTAGTAACAAACGTAACAAATCCCTGCTCGAAAAACTTGCCAAGTTCTTGCCAAGAACCCGTTTCTTACCAAGAACTTGGTAAGTTCCTGCCAAGAAATAAGTTCTTAGTAAGAACTTGCCAAGAACTTGTTTCAAGATCTTGACTGAGTAATTCTTGGCAAGTTCTTACCAAGAACTTGCTTCAAGATCTTGACAAAAATTTTCTTGGCAAGTTCTTAGTAAGATTTTACCAAGATCTTAGTTCTTGGCAAGTTCTTAACAAGAACTTATCAAGATCTTAATTACAATTTCTTGCCAAGATCCTGGCTAATTTCTTGAAAAAAATAAAAAAAAATCTTGGCAAAATCTTGCCAAGATTCAGTTTCTTGGTTCAATCTTGGCAAAATTTGTAAAAAAAATTAAGATTTCTTGATTCAGAAATTTCTTGGCTCGAAATCTTGACAAGTTCTTGGTAAGATCTTGGAATAGTATTTAAGGGTTGAAAAAAGGGTCAAGGAGTATTGATAGAACATTTTTGATGCCAAGAACAGGTTCCTCATCTCTTTTTACCCCTAGGAACCAAATTTCATATTTTTAACCTTTCTGACCTCTCGACAACCTAAGTCCAAACTATTAGAACTTTATATAACGCAAATAATACAAGAAATCAATAAGAGGTAGAAAAGAGCAGTGCAAGGACAGCCTCATCAGTGATCACCAAAGTCAAGCAACGTTGAGCGAGATCAGTAGATGGATGGGTGACCGATTTTTTTATTGTGCTAGAAATGTTTTTTTATTGATTTCTCTTTACTGTGTACAGCAGAATGTGCAGAATAAATTTTCCTACATTTTAATTATTAATTTTAATTAAAATTAATTAATTATCCAAGATCTTGTCAAGATCTTGACACGATTTTGCCAAGAACTTGACACGATCTTGTCAAGATCGTGACAGGATCTTGACACGATCTTGACACGATCTTGTCAAGATCGTGGCACGATCTTGGTAAGATCTTACACAAGAACTTGCTAAGTTCTTGGTAAGATCCTGGCAAGAACTTGGCAAGTTTTTCGAGCAGGGATACCCACGAGAGAGAGAGAGAGAGAGAGAGAGAGAGAGAGAGAGAGAGAGAGAGAGAGAGAGAGAGAGAGAGAGAGAGAGAGAGAGAATCTTTTGAAATATTATAGCTTAGAAATAAAATAATGTTTGCGACTTCAAGAGAGAGTAAAATTTCAAAATTTCAATAATTCTTCAAAATTTATTTTGAGAGCTGCGAAAAAAAAAATGTTAGCTGCAACTTTTAGTATTGTAAATACGTTTATAACGATAAAATAATGATGTCCTACACAGCTTAATTTTGAAATATAAATATATTTTCACTTTTTTTTTTTTAATTTCAAAGTAATTAAGAAGTTGCAACTTACGGCTCTAAGCATTAAAAAAAAATCAAATTAGTATCATTTATATATATTTTAAATATTGAAAAAAATAATAATAATAATAATTAAATCGAACTGTGCACCAATTTCTTATTTTTGGACCTATGATTATATATGAGGTTATATTATACTTCGTCACACTATGGGCTTATATATGCGGGTACTTTTAAAACTAATAAATCCTTGAATTGTGTGAGTCAAAGGTCACATTTCTCTTGTTAACTTTAATTAGCATAAAATATATATGTTATATAAAATTCTCGAAAATATATGCCATTTTACTAATCAATGTTTGTTTTTTTATTATATAATAATAATATTATTATTATTTATAAAACACAATGTGTGTACAACATACATCTAAATATTCAATTGATAGACCAATCGACTTATACATAATCAGTACATATAATAAGAAAATATCCAAAGAGGCACACCATTATACATGCTGATCAGTGATCATAGCCCGATTTTTTTATTACTATTATACTGTATATTAATATTTTAAATAAATTTTGTGCGTGTGTATTTTAAAGTACTTTATTTGAAACAAAATATTTTGTAGTCACTACTATGGTAATAAAAAAAGGTGATCTTATAAAGTAATTTTATCACTAGGGTGTATGCGCATGACGTCATACTGAATGCGCTTAGACGTCATACTAGAGCAATGAATAACATAAACGTAGTTATTGGCTTTTTTTTTTTAGATAATTACTTTTTATTATTATTATTTTTACTATTTTCCCTAACTTAAAAGCCTAATTTAACCTGTTAACAGCATCAATGTTCTCAAAAATATTGCTAAGTATTTTTAAACTGACATTTTCCTATACCGGTCCATGTTATTTAGTGCTCACATATGGCGTCAACTTTTATATGAATGCAAACACCCTATATATGGACGTATTTTGGACGTAGAGAAGCTGAGCTTTGTTTGAAAAAAAAACAAACAACAAAACAACAAAAAATTTAATTACGAGAGTTTTGATTTGGCAAAGCTGAAATGTTAATTTCAACACCACCCCCCCCCCCCCCCCCCCTCAAACGTTCCTAATTTGAAAGGTATAACATACCGTGATATATTTCATCATTTAATATGCAGTTAGCTTATACACATTTTAAGCTTTAAAATGATGTCAATTTTGATCAACCATCAAAACTTGGAGAAAATTTAACTCCTAACCTCCCCTCTCTAATTGAACTCCTTTCCTCCCTTTAAATTTATTTCAATTACGGTATATATTAGTTCATTTATAAAGCTTCTATTAAAATTTGGGTTTAAAATGTAATTTCTCTTGCAAGAATAAATGACCATTCACAACACTAACGAAAAAATTTGCAGATAAATTATTTAAATCGAGAGAAATTTAGATGGGAAAACTTTCAGTTAAAATGAAATTCAGAGTGTTTTTTTTTTTAATTATTTTTTCCTATACTAAACTAACTTACAAAGTTGTAAATAAATATATTAGCTATTGGGAAGAAGAAGAAGAAGAAAAAAAAAAAAAAAAAAAAAAAAAAATGACACGAACACAATTTTAACATTTTTTTTTTTTTGTATTTATATAGTTAAACTGTACTGTACTATACCGTATACGCTACGATCTTTCAACTTAATAAAATACAAACTCCACGTAATTAGTTTAGTGTCAGCTTTGATGTATGGACATTCAATTATAGCAAACATTAAGATTATTAAAAGCTTTTAATAAAAAAATAATTAACTTAGAATATACCAATTAATCAGGTAACAAACATACAGAACAATCATATTAAAATCATCCGCCCATTAAACCAGAATGTTAAAATAGCCCCACGAGAGAGCGTGAAAATACTGTAAAGTATGCAATTTATGTGAATATTCATGTTTCTGACGTCCGAAACATGCAAAAATTAGTAAAAAAAAAAAATGTGCGGATTGCATAAATCGAAATTTCTGATCACTGCTACGGAGCTACAGTTGGGTTTTGCGACAAACTAATGTTATTTATATAAGTCCCGTCAAACGTTTTGATATATAAATGCTTATGTTTTCATCTGGTCTATTCCTTTAAGTTAATGACAAAACTAATTTAAAGATTATTAATGGAATTATGCTGCTGTACAGCATAAAAAAAAACAGGTTGATTAGCTTAGTTATTTATGCTATTTCAAATGAGCAATCTTTATGCTATGGGACATTAATGTAGCATAAATTACGTTTTCTATTATAATCAATTTTTGAAGACATCAAAGAACTGTTTGACCAACTTATAACTGCGTAGTATAATGATTAAAAAAAAATTGAAGTGCACGTGTCGTGACGTTATTAAAAGTGGGAGAAGGTGGGTGGGTTGAAGAGGGATGGTCAGCTGTTGTATATACGTATGGAGAATAAATCGATACAGTCGAGACGTTGCTGTATATAGAAAACAGTATACTTTTCTTAATCGATCACATTTCTTTGTACATGGCTATTCAAGGGTAATATATATTACCCTTCTAAAAAAAAAAAAAAAAAAAAAAAAGTGTTAAGGGTGTAAAAGGTATTTTTAAATTATCAAACCTTTTATACCGGGAAAAAAAAAAAAAAAAAAAAAACTGAATAATACTATAAAAACGTTTTTTTTTTTTTATTTATTTATTGACAGTTTTTTAAACTGAAATACACTGAAATAACCGTATATTAATATAAATGCACAATATAAATTTCAAAGTGTTTAATGTGCACATGGTTATATATTCATTTGCGATTATCGCAAAATTTACTAAATTTAAACTACACGCAAAGAAATAAAGTGTCATAATAGAGCAATAAATTTGTGTAATTTCGAAATTGCATAAAAAATAGTACCTTATTTTTAGCTTTATAAAAAAGTCATTTAATTTTTTAAACTGAATTTGTACCATTTTGCTGGAAAAATACAGTACCGTAATTAATAAAAATGATTACAATATAGGGTTCGAATTAATAAAAATTATACGTAACAATTAAAAGCAATAAGCTCTGTTCACATGCAATAAATTTATAGAAAGAAAATTTAATGGACAGCAAAAATCTTGAACATTGAAAAAATTGCTTCGTTTAAACATGGCTGTAAAAGTGACTTGTTATTAGTAATGATTATAAATTAAACTTCCTTCTAGAAAAAAATCATGCATAAACTATATTATCATATCCTGTCACTGCAATCATGCACGAGACAAAAATAAATACGTAATAATTATTTGAGCTGGACTATGATATCATTATCCGATTTTCAAAAATTAATTAAAAATACTCAATTACTCTAACTCAAAAATTTGAAATTCGCATAATAATTGATTCAGGACAGTACGTGCCATCTTTTTGAATATGAAATGAAATTACAGTCAACCGGGGTGACTTTGAACACCCATTTATCTCTACTTTGGGCACTAATTTCAAAATTTTGAAACGTGTCATTTAGATCAAAAACAAATTTGAACAATATAGTAAGATTCTTCAAATTTCTAAAATAAGCCCCCAAGACAGAGATAATTGGGTGTTCAAAGTCACCCCAGTTGACTGTACCCCATATTATCAGTTTATTTATTATTATTATTTTTTTTTATGACAAATTTTAGCATAAAAAATTACAAAAATAAATATAAGTAAACACTTTGGGAGCAAATTTTCCTTGTATTATAATTTCTCAGACATTTAAAAAATACAGAGTATGTAAGATAATAAAGCAACAAGAAAACAAATGGGAAAAAATAATAAAAAAATAAACGCAAGTCGTAAATTCTAGAATCTCTCACTCTCTCTCTGTTCCTAGTAAATGATTGACAGGTTTCAAAATCAAATCACGTCAAATATACTTTTATATAATTCCCCTTTTAATTTTAATTATTCAAATGTCACACATTTCAATACATAAAAATATGTAAATTAAAAAGATTTATTAGGTATAACAAAAGTAATTTTCACAGAATACTGTACAACCATACGTAATAGCAGATATAAGTAATCGTGTATTTTTTTTTACAAATTATAATTATAAATTATAATGTAATATTACTTGCTATCTGCTCTATGATATGCATATATGTATACTTTCTACAATTAATGAGGATTTTGTAAATGGATTAATATATCTACAGAAAATGTAACTAACAATACGAAATATCATGAAAATTCTATGTGGTATGTTAAATTACTAAATAATAAAAAATTATTGCAAAAATATAGAGCGGGGTATGAGTCACCATTCTTTGGTGCTCAAATTTTGATGCATTTATGACGTCACAGTACATACCTTACAGTCAATAACATACAGATTCAAATATTACGAATTTATCGGTTAAAATTGACCTTTTAACTCATATTTGATACTGAATAATACTTCTATTCATAATTTACATGAAATAAACTAAAAGTTTTCTATTAACAAGCCTTATTGTAGATAAATTTCATAAAAAACAGATTAAAATGACATATAAAAACAACGCCCCCTTTTACACCCGACATTTAAAAATTATACCATTTCGCCAGTAAATTTAAGAATTTTGTAAAATTTATTTATTATTTTCATGCAATATATATTTATACTTCGTATATACATGTCAATAAGATTCAAGAAACCCAAATAATAGTTCTAAATAATAAAAAATTGGCACTTACTTTGCCCAACCTGTGCTTTGAGCGCCATTTTGGAGACTTTTGTTAAGGTTTCTAATCTTTTCCGCTAGATGGCAGAAAAATATAGAAATTTTTAAATTAGCGGCAATTTTATATATTTTTAGATTATTTTCTCTCTCGATATTTTCCTTTTTTTTTATTTTTTTAGAAAATACGAATAGAAGAAACAAGTTTATGAAAGCACTCTTTTTTCTGGCGATAATAGAAGATTTAACCCATACTTTCTACACCTAATCTTATAATCAATCTAATCTTCTAATCAAGGACTTTAAAAATTAACATACCTGCCGTTGTCACTGTCAAAGAGACCCCTGACAAAAAGGGACCCAGGACCCAGGACACAAAGATATAGTAAATAATAATAATATATTGCTGTCAAATATGCAGGTTGCCACAAGGAGAAAATGAGGAGTTATAGCTTGAGTTCAATTTAGTGGTTGATGTCAGAACCCAACACACAGTGTTGGAAGTATATGTGCTATACAAATCACATTCCCAATATATTTGATGGCTGCAATTGAATAAACCTAGCACATAATAATAAGAGCTCTATGTCATTTTTAACTCCATTTATGTATTTATTATAAAATGTAACACATTGTTTCATTTAAATTTGTTTTATTTGAATGACAATATAAAATATAGGGATAATCATTCCTTTTTAATAATAAAAAAATACATAAATAATACTTTCTCGCTCACTTTTTATTTTTTAATTATTTATTTATTTAAATTATTAATTGACTATAAATTCTGAAATATAATTTCTATTAAATTCCTCTAGTTTTTTTTTTTTTTTTTTTTTTTTTTTTTTGAATTTTCCAGTGATTTTTGATGTAAAAAGAAGAAGAGAGAGATCGAGAGAGAGAGAAAAAAAAAAGCATGATGGTTGTTAAACAACAAAACAAACACACAATTTTTTCACATTGGAATATTTATTGACATCAGTCTTACACACATAAAATATAAGGACATAAATATATATTTGTCCCATAATAATAAGCTAAATTCTACAACAATGTCTCACTTTGCACGTTTTTTTAACCATGTTTTTTTATAATTTTATTTAAAGCAGAATACAATTATTGTTAAAACTCAATTAAATTAATTATCATAACATTAATATATTTAACTGTTTGGAAGCCAACTTGAAGCAATTCTGCTCACATTCTTTTCAAGGTACCGTGAATCTCGTAGTACGTAGAAACGGAAACAGATGTGATCAAATCACTTATAGACGGGCTCAAACCAGTTGCTTTTTTATTAGCGATTGAAAATAGTAATTAAATTTGGCCACTATATGTAAACAAATACTGTAGAACATTGCTATAATTGAGGCAAACAAATATGTTGCTAGGGACATCATCCATAACAACGCATGTTAAATAGGAATAAGTAAACAAAACTCTATTTTACGAGACACATATTCTTCAAAACAGTCAAATTTGTGTGTTTTAAAATTGGTTTTACAATATTTTGTGACAAAAGTGAAACTATGTTGTAGATTAAGTTCTATAATCACATTTATTTCTTACTAAATCTAACAACTTTTTTTATTTTTTGTTTGTATATAGTAAATCAATTTCCCATTGCAAATTTTATTTACAGTAATATATTTTATAGGAATAATAAAAATTATACGAATTCTCTCTAAGCATCCAACAATCGTGGTTTCAAATGGAGTATACCGGTATATCTATATTTTGGGCAGTAAAATAAACATATATATTTAGTAATTATAAATTGGATGCTTGTGGCAGTAGGGGTAGATTTTAACTTGACGTAAATTTTCTAATGAAAATAAATGCATGATTTTTGTGGTTAAAAATTTGCAAAGAGTTTGATTTTTTTTTTTTTTTTTTTTTAGCACACACAGAGAAAAGCAACATTAAATAAGATAATAATAATAATACATTTCAAGGAATGCAATACATAATATACATTCTTTTTAATTAAAAAAAAAAATTATATATAAAAAAAAGTACCTAAACATATTTTGGAGAGATTTTTTATTTTATTTATTTTTTTTTTTTTGCAAATGGAAATAAAATGAGTTTAACTTGCAATGATGCGGTTAGTTCTTGAAAATGAAATAAACCCACTTGATGCCCAGTAATACTTTGAAACAGAAAGTAGGGGGGGGGGGGGGGGGAGGGGGGAACATGCATTTTATAGGTGTTTTTTTTTTTTTTTTTTTTTTTTTTTTACTGAAATATTTACCATGTAACTTTTTATACTTCAGTGCATTCATTTTCCAGAATTTGAAATAAGTATATGCCATTTAAATTCAGGAAACAACTGTCTTTAGGCCTAAAAAGCTACACAGTAAAAATTTCAACACTAACTCAAGTTATAGCTGCTTCATATTCTTACAAGAAACCACGTTAAATCAAAATTGTATTTTATTTATTTATTAACAAAAACATCTGCTAGCACTTTGTTAGTGTTATTTATTTAGGCACCAAGTTTATTTATTTACTTTTTCACTGGACTTTACTTATTTTGTAAAACTTTTAAAACAAGATTGTGATGTTTACATTTTATTTTTTTCATTTTTTAATACTGGAATTTTGAACTTGTTTTTAAGTCATTGATTTGAGAATGTAACAAATGGAGATCATATTAAATGCATAATTTTGATCTTTTTAATAGCCTAATAATAATAATTAAAAATAGACAAATTAAGTAAAAATAATTACTGGTATTTGATTTTTTTTTGCCTCCCCAAATTGATTTTTCTTATGGAAAAACAAATTTTATTACCAAGTTAGCAACAATAAAAAATAATACTTTTTTTTTTTTTTTACTTATATTGTCTTTTTTTATGTTCAAAAGAACATGAAAGGAGGAAAACTAAAAGAAAGTACATCGAACATTGACTAAACCTAACACACGCAATCTAAACTCTAAACATTAAGATTAAATGAATAAAATGCCAACACAGCCCTCCTAATCCCACAATAACCATTCCTATCTAACATTAGACAAGTTATATAAGTCAATTTTTTTACTGTTGGAAAAATTTAGTGATCGTATAAGTTATGTAACTTGATTGGATTTGATCAGAAAATGTAACAAAAAAATGCAACAATATAAATTTTCTAATGCAAGTTGTCTATTAGAGAAATGCAGTATAGAAGTTTATTCAAAAAACAAAATATTCATGAGTTATAGAATTTGTATGTATTTTTTTTTATTGCAATTTTTTCTCCGTTCTGTTTCACAAATTTACGATATTGATCTTTTCACATCAAGATGAAGCTTCTACACTTTACAAATTTGCAATGAATGAACTATCTACACTTTACAAATTCGCAGCTACCTGGAGCTTCTGCTATATAAAACATGTAGGTGAAGCTCCAGGTAGCCGCAAATGTGTAAAGTGTAGATCGTTCATTCTTTGGAAATTTGTAAAGTGTAGTAGCTTCAATTTGACACCAGAAGATCAATATATTTGTAAAAAAAAAAAAAAAAAAAAAAAGCTTTTAAGATACCTCTACCTTGCAATTCCCTAGCACATCATCTCAATCTTCAACTTTTTACCAGCAGACCTTAACCCCCCAGATTAACTACACTATAACATAGCAGGGTCAGATTGAGACCACAAACAGATGCCACTTAGCAACGTAGATACAAAGTAGCCACCTCAAAGTACAGTTAGAGGATCTGACTGATTGTTAGATTAATAGACATGGAAACCAGTATGTTAAAAAAAAAAAAAAAAAAAAAAAAACTAGTGGCCCTGGCAATATAATGTATCATCAGAGAGAATGCTGCTTTCTTTAGAAAAAGTTGGAAATGTCATTGTAAGTGACAGCAGTGTTGCCAAATGTATACTCACAGAACACTTTCAGCTTTATTCACTAATGGAGTAGCAGCCTGTGTTCTGCATTACATTTGGCAACGCTGATGACAGTTTGACCATTTGCTTTTGAGAAAGCAGCACTTTCTCTGGTGTTAAATATATGTCCAAAGCAAGTGTCCATGCAGACCCATGTCTCATATCCAATCCCACCCTCGTAGTAATGTAGTTAACGTAACGCTCTGCTTGTTGCCTTACATGGCACGAGCAGATGCTGCGTTGCTCACGTCGTCGTCACATAGATATTTCTGACACTCCTGAGCCAGGTGACGGATCTCAAACTTACGTGCAAGATAAAGTAGAGCTTCGGCTTCTTCTCTGTTCTCCATGTTCACCTCATCACAGTAGATGTAACTAAAAACAAGTGGATACATGAAATAATTTACCTATACTGCATTATTGGCAGCCTGTGCTAAAAATAATATAACATTTATCACAAAAACATTGTGGTTAACACATTTGATGTAAAAAAAAAAAAAAAAAAAAAAAAAAAAAAAAAAAAAAAAACTGTGCTTTCGACCATATGTATTTTATAAACTAGAAAATTTAAACCGAACTCTGAATTTCCAACTTAACGTAGAATGAGACGGAATTGGACCAGATTGCTAAAAAAAAAAGAACTACAGTATATTGCACAATAATTTTTTTGTACATTATTTATTTCCAACAAACCAAACCCTGTAATTTTCAAATAAAATCGTTTTTTTTTTTGTTTTTTTTTTTGTTCTGAAAAAAGTTTTAATAATATTTTTAAATTTAAGTTTTTAATTTTCCTAATTACGCTAAAATTTAAAATTCCACATTCACATGTTATTTTTAAAGTGGAATAACTTGCCGTACTTATTTGATCTTGTTTTCACGTTTGACATACCTAAACTTTTAATTACGATTTCTTCTTTACATTGTGTTAATATTATAATTAACAACCGTCTTGTTTACGAGATATCAGTTGGTCACCTACCCACTTAAATATATATATTTTTTTAATATTGGTACTTACTCTAGCATAGCTTTGAATGCAGAAGGTTCGACATCTGGCAGTGGGTGAGGATAAGTTGTTATCTTGTTATCTCCATACACCATGCCATGCAGCTTGTTGCTGGTGTGAGACAGGAACAACTTGTGGCATTTGATTTCCTGACAATCATAATATATCGTGGGGTCACAGAGATGTGAGAAAGAGGATTGAGAGCAAAGGTAAAACTATAGGTAGTCACTCAATAAGTACAATAGTATGCTCAAACTCTCAATTTCAAAACTTTCAAATGACTGTAGCACATACATACATATCGATGGCTCCGCAGCAAAACTGAACTAACTGTAGTCTCCGCCCGCCTCAAATTTGGAACATCTGCGCTCTCTGCCTCTCCTGAATTTGAAGCATCTCTTACCAGCACTCCATTACAGATGCTTCAATTTTGAGAGAGGCGGAGAGCACAGAAGTTCCAAATTTGAGGCGCGCGGAGACTACAGATAACACAGATAACTACAGTTTTCCGCGGAGCCATCGATATGTAATAATAATAAAAAAAAAAAATAGCAAACAGATAATTGTGGCAAGCATGCCGGTGCATACATACCATAACAATCTGCATAAAAAAAAATCAGCCTATTAAAATGCTTAGCTAAATTTTAATTTGCAAATTGTTAAGCGGAACATGTAAATAGGTACCTATAGTACAGTGTGTGAAAACATCTTTAAAATAGAATTGAGAGTATAGAGTCAAGGTTATATAATTATGGTAGGTACAGTACCCAAGTTTTTGCAAGCCACCCAGAATTGAGCATTTTTTATTTATTAAATTTTTTTTTGTGGGAAAACTACTAACAGCTAAGATAAGAGTAAATTTAAGGTGGGGGGGGGGGGGGGTAAATATTTTTGAGTCACAAAAAAAATCTACAGCTCTTAGGATGACATATTCCTGGAGTAAAAAAAAAAAAAAGTGGGTTGCAGAAAATTATTACAATGCTGAAAGCCATACATACCTTCTTCTTAGCATCAGTTCCGACTAGGAAAGAGCAGTCGACCCACATTTCATTCTCCAGAATATAACGATTACGTTCAATGGGTGTGGTGCACATTAACTGCCATGCATCTGCATATTTAGTCTAGAACACAAAACACATAAAATATTAGCCTTATTATATGCATTAACATTAAAAATAATCAGACATCTTAATTAAAAATCAAATTTAAACTAAAATAATAGCAATAATACAAAATTTATTAAAATTTCATATAGTACAGGGCTCTATAATGTTAACTTACATTAAATTGATTAATTAATTAAATTAAACGATATAAAATAATCATTTAAAAAAAATATATTTACCCAGTGTGTGCTCTGAGTTTCAGGAACTCCTATCTTTAAACGAGTAAGAAAATCCATTTGCTTCGACATTTTGAATAAGATATTCAATGAAAACCTGTGTTACGATTAATAATCAGTACTCTCACGTCTTAACTAAACTCCCAGGCTCTATATTTGCAGAATTATTTGTAAATTACTGAAGAGCGAGCTAAAAAATCAAACTTGTTTCAGCCATGCGCAAAACAGTCAGCTGAAATAAACAAGATGGCCGATAATAAAGTTGATTGGTTGAAAGTTATCACGTGACTATATCATATGCCCATATATGGTAAAAAATAAATATAAAAGTTAGCGGTAATAGTTTGAATTTTTTGTTTTTGTTTGAAATTGTGTTGCGTTGTGCAATATAGAGTTGTATTGATTTTTTGATTAAACTTTGATTTAATTGAGGAGTATGGTTGGGAGGGGGGTTGCATAAAAGAGACTATATGATTGGTCGTTCTATGTTTGTTTGTTTAAGCCACAGGTGCCTGGATTTCTATTTTTAGTAAAGTTATATAGCACAGCAAATTGCACTGCAAATTCTAGATCGCTCTGTGCAAATAAGTGCAATATTGCACAGTTGCACACTGCACTCTATCATATTGTAACCTCAACAGAAATCAATATGAAAATTATGCACCTGGAATAGAAGCTACGGGATTTCACTCTATAGCAATACTCAGCAAAATGTTAATTCATTGGTCGTTATGTTTGTTTTGTTTTGAGTAAAAATGTACCATATCTGGAACTTAGCAATACTCCTTGAGTTTATTGATAAAATAATATCATTTTATAAAAATATTGCTTGCGTAATCGACCATATATTTTTTTATTATTATTATTATTTTTTTTTTTTGCATCATAAAATGATATTTGCTACCATTTTCTCTATTTCATCATAACTATATAAGTTTTAAAAAATGCATTTAAATATGTATTAATATTAATATTTTACTTTTTTTTTTATCCTGTGATTATTTGCAGTTTATTTGCAATTCTTATTATTTATTCAATTTTATTCACTTATATTTACTGTTCGTGCTATATACAAGAAAAAAATTGTTATGCTACCAGAGCTGCATGTGTTAAAAAAAATGTAAAAAAAAACTATTTTCTCTCTCTCTCTCTCTCTCTCTACTCTACTGTACATAATAACATTATCCTGCAAAAAATTCAAAATCTAAGACCAAAAAACTATATAATTATATAAAAAAATAAAGTTTTGTAGCCTAACTAAAAAAAAAAAAAAAAAATGTAATTACTAATAATTCCGAGTTCATATTTTGTATTATGTACTATATCTTATATTAAATTTGCATTGCTGTTGTTGAAATAAATATTAATTTTTTATGATTTTTAACGTATGTGAATTTTAACAATATTGTTAAGTCTAACATTATTAAAAAAATATAACCTAATTTTAAAATTCATTCCTTTAAAATAAAATAAAAATCAGTGGCACAAAATCATGCTGTTCATATACACTGTTCTCTGCTAGTAAAATGACGTTCAATTGTAGTTATTCAAATGTAATGTGCATTTTTTGAAGCATGAAAACTGGTTTAATGAACAACACTAATGTTACAGTATGTAGTCAAATAAGTAAATTTAAATAATAATAAAAACTAATTTGCTTCTATTACTTCCTATTTATAATTTTTAGACTGATATGAATCTAATGGAAGCAAGAGAAATATGTCAGGATAGAAATTTGTGGAGGTCTATCACAGGGTCAGGCTAAAAACCATCTATGTTGTTGGCTTACCCCAAAAGGGACTATATCATCATGATATATATGTATGTAGAATAAGGAAAATGTGTTTATAAAAATTTGCCCAAAACTTGATTTACACATATATTATATTATTTCTAATACATATTTTTGAAACACACATAAAAACATACAATTAATATTTTTGACTTATTACCAAAACTAAAACATTTAACCAAAATTCATATATAGTAAAGATAACTCACATTATATGGGTTATATAATTGATTATCAAAGTGATCAAAATATTATACTCATTGATAATAATAAAAACTTTGAACAAATAAAGGTTTACATTTTTACCTGTATTACGTTTCAGACGTACGGAAATAGCTTCAAATAGAAGACATTGTAAAAGTAGGTTTAGTGAGAAAATAAAGAAACTGAGAGCTCAACAATAACAGACAACTATGTGTTCCTGTCTTGATTAAAATGCTTTCTTATGAGAAAAGAGACAGAGAAAAAAAAAAAAAAAAAAAAAAAAAAGGACAGGGACACAAAGTCATCTGCCAGCACTTTTTTAGTATTGTTGACCTCTCAATTTGTTCACTCTCTTAATAATAACCTACTTTTGAAAACCCTTCTTTTGTCTTTGATTCATCCACACATTAATATTACTTTCATTATGTTTATTTTCAGAAATACAACAACACAAAAATCAATAAAGCATTGGCATATGATTTTTTTTAATCGATAAGATCTTTAAAGGCGTAAGAATACCTTGAAAAAAAAAAAAGCTTGTGTAATATCCTCACAAACCTGAAAATCTACGTTGATTTGGCCAGTCATTGATTTCCAATTTATTTTTCATAAAAAAAAATGGCGTGAGCGTGCACTGACGTCAGAGCTTGCCTGGTCCATGTGCGTAAAACAAGCGAGTTGTGACGTCATTGCCCGCTTGCGCCATTTAGTGAGTGGAAAATAAATTCGAAATCAATGACTCCGGCCAAATCATGTTGATTTTCAAGTTTGTTAGGATATTACACAACTTGTTTTGTTCATGGTGTTCTACGCCTTTAAAACATAATTTTTGAATAGTCAATACACGACTTTCAGAATTATAATTTTTAATGTTACCACTTCAAGTTGCTAAATAAAATTATATAGTTGCACATAGTAATTATAAAAGTTGCATATCAATTTTTTCAGTTTAAATTCCAGACTTTTTATTTAATTCATTTAAAGATCATTTTGCATTTCATTCATTTCATAAATTGCTAATAACAAGGTTAATGGAGGGGATTGGGGGGAATGAAATTGGCATACTGAATGCCACATTAAAATGCCATATATTCTAAAAAATAAGATATAATTAAGAAAAAGAAACCACTGCGGTTGGATATAATAAATTAAAAGTAAAGGAAACCATTGTGGCCTTAGCATTGCGAAGAGATGAATAGATTGAAGAAATGGGTGGGAAATCGTGCTAGCACAGAGGTAAAATATGGGATACCTTTTGGTACAAACTACAAGAGTATGTGTGTATGCCTTCATCAGTCCTTCATAAAAAAAAAATAATAATAATAAAAATAATAAAAAAAGGAGATAAAAAGATAACAAAAAAGTTTTTTTTTTTTTTTTTTAGTTTGAATGAACTGACAAAGGCACATGCAAACAAAATGTCTATCTCGTTTTTTTGTCACGACAAGCAAAATGTCTTGGTATCTTGTTTCCGAACGTTATGTAGAAGGCGCTCGAGTTACATATTTTGCTTCTGCTGACAAAAAAAAAAAAAAAAAAAAAAAAAAACGAACTAGACATTTTGTTTGCAACAAATTTGACAAACTCTACAAATGTGCCAAAGGCTATTCAAAATGTTTATTACCTCTGTGCTAGCTTTCACCAAACTAGGGACATCTTTTCACTATGATAAGACCAGCACAGGTTTTCTTTCTATCTGTACCTTTTAATTTATTTTGAAGGGGAAAGTCTAGTATAGCAAAGATAGAATTTTACAATCTTAAGTCAGAAAATAAAATAAAAAAACAAAATCAGATAAAGGTATCTTGGCACAAGTAGTGTTAAAAAAAAAAAAAAAAAAAAAAATTATAGTACCCTAATTTTGGTTTAAATTAAAAAAAGAAAATTTTGTTTATTTAAAGAAATAAATATTTTGTTAAGACACATTTTGAAATAAGACAAATAAAAAATATTGCAATTTTGTGATGATTAAAAAAAAAAAAAAAAAAAAAAAAGTTTTACACATTCACTCTTTTCACATTCACAAAATAATATTTAAAAAATAATTATACATAATAATTTTGCCCTCCTCTTCCCCTCTTATTTATATTTTTTAGATGTGTTAATTAGTATAAAATATTATGGAGGTTTTTATTTTGAAAATAATGAAGACGACATCAACATGCAGAAAGGGTACACACAATATTTGGGATCATAATATAGACCATTTTGTAAACCATCCTTCTAGTTTTTTTTAAACTTTAAAAGAATTTAAGGAAAAAAAAAAAAAAAAAAAAAAAAAAAACTAAGGGGCGATTTGCTAATTTTTTTACAATGCATTTTTATTTTTTAAATTTCCCAAATCTTAAAGAATAAATAAATAAATAGGCAAAAAAAAAAAAAAAAAAAAAAAAATTATCGAATGGTACCACTTCCATATGGCAATTTTCCAATTACATTTTTTGACGGTTTTGAAAAGGGACTATACACTTTGTGTTGTTTGTTTATTTCAAATGGTCTGTATTATCAGTATTAGAGTTTTCTATATAAGGTACATTGTATGAATGTTTTTATTTATTTATGAAATATCACTAAATTTTAACTACAGATGGGAAAATTACTGAAAAATACCAGATTTCATCTAAAAAAAAAAAAAAAAAAAAAAAAATGTTGTTTCATACTTATTATTATTTTAAGACTGAAGTACTTTTTTAATTTAGATGTCATTTAGGTGCCAAAATAACTACATTGATCAATGTTTAATATACATTTACAAAACCTATTTTAATTTTAATACTCTTTTGTTAATTATTTTAATTCCTCATAAAAAATAATAATAATAAAACAGTTTCATGAGAAAACACTAAAAATGCACTTAAAAATGGAAAATCTTGATGTGGCAACTAAAACACCTTATGATTTTAAGATTACAATAAAAGTTTCTACAAATTAACTTATTTCATTATTGCAATTTTAGTAATGGAACTTATCGGTTTAGCGTGTAGGGTAACGCGGGGAAAGATAAGGGTCCCCTAATTTAACATTACGCTTATGAGAGAAAACTTTTTTTTTTTTTTTTTTTTTGTTGAGAAAACTATTCCACCGATTCCGGAGATATTTAAATGAGGCATATTAGACATACTTTTACGTGTTTTAAGCCATAGAAAATTTTTAAGATTTTTGTAAACCGATAACCTCTATTAGCGTTCTTGTCTTGGTACATGTCTTGGTATACGAGGAATAAAATTGCTAAAATGAAAAAACAGGTCAAGTTCCAAAGAAAGTGATGTGAAGAAGGAGAATATTTACTTAAGATGAGAGACAGAGGAGGGGCTGAGGATTTAGCTTGGACGTAAAAGTAAAATATTTACTGTGCCCTGGCTGCCTGTTGTCTTAACAATACATAAATCTTTTCTTTGATCCAATCCTTGTTGTAAGGAGCGTATGAGTTGGTCGTCTTCTGGTAACTGAAATATCAAATACATGCAATCCATCAATCAATCAAAATGTGGAAATATCTTTGTTTACATCTATGTTACAAGTTGATGGGAATTGAAGACATTGCAAAAGTAGGTTTATTGAGAAATTAAACTCAAGAGGCAAACAATACTACCAAAATGATAGCAGACAACTTTAATGCCTTGTTCACAATAAGCCTTTTCTAATTGCAATTGTTAGTTATTTGAACAATATAACATGCATTCTTAAGGAGCTCACTTAACAATTCCAATTAGAAAAAGCTTGTTGTGAACAAGGCATAAAAATCTTTCTTATGAAGCAGCTATAACTTGAGTTAGAATAATTTTTCAGTGTTGAAGTTTTTAATGCACGGTAACTTGTTGAGCTCTTAAGCTTTTGTTTTCCTGGATTTCAAGTGATTTAAATACTGTCCCTATCCCACCTAATTGACTTGAAATCCAGGAAAACAAAAGCTTTGATGCTCAGCAAGCTACAGTAAAAATTTAAGCTCCAAGAAATAATTCTAACTTGAGTTATAGCTGCTGCATTGCCCTATAAGAAAGCGTGTTAAATTGAGACAGGAAAACAAAATTGTCTGCTAGTACTTTGTTAAGCCTAGGATAGCAGTGCTTCTTACAATTAGACCTTTTTTTATCGCAGCGATAAGAGTAATGCTGTTCGTAAACCCTGTTTTCTTGCACCAAAAATTGCGCATTCCATTTGATTAACCATAGCTGATCGTCATTTTAGGGGCAAAGAACAGGGTTTACGAACATCATTAGTTTGTACTGTACTAACTTTATGGACCCTATCCCAGGGGCGGAGCCTAAAGTGCAATAAGAAATGACCGCTGTCTTGAATTTTAGTATTGTTGGGATGTGATTTTGTTCATTTTCTCACTAAACCTACTTTTGCAAGTCTTCAGCCTTGTTCACAACAAGCTTATTGTGAACAAGGGATTCCTCATTGTGTACAGTAGTTTATACTTACACAAGACAGGACAGATCTGCTAACTGATCAATAAAATCAAACAGTTGTGAGATATCGTATGTGATGCTTGGTGTGTTTGGGTTTTGTCGTTTGAGATGTTCCTCATAGATTTTGCATACTCCCTCCATACACTCGTTGACACTCTCGTAATCCGAGTATGTTCGAGTCTCCGGCTTGAGCCCAGGCTGCACTAGCAGGATCGTGTGCGACTGCAACAATATCAAATACTAATATGAACATCACCGCAATTAACATACAGTATCTCATCTTAATAATGTTAAAATATGCATAAAGACACGTAACAACTGTATCTCTTTACGTGTTTTAAGCAAATATACCAGTAACCTTTAATTACGCGAGTTGATGATCCAAAAAGTACTATATATCAAATTATGTGTGGTATATGACCACACCAGTAATGGACTACAGTTAACCGGGGTGAAATTGAAACTCCAATCATGTGCAAACTTTCACTTTTCCCTATCTCGCTAGACACAGAGCACTTTGAAAGCGGGTCTGTGATTGGCTTTCAATTTCACCCCGGTTGACTGTAATAAAAGAACAACTGTTTTGAGGCAGACTTTAAATGATTTTAACCACATCCACTTTCATTTCTAAGTACTGTACTACCCATTCGCAGTATGTTCAAACGGACGCAAATGTGATTAGAATTGCTCATAAAGTCGGTATCAAAACATCTGCTTAAATTCTTCTTTATTAGTCACAATCCTCTCTTACTTTTACTTTATACCCTTAAATTTTAAATCTCAGGGTTCAAACTCATAGACATTTCTTTGAGATTCTTACAAAAATGAAAAAGGATTTATGTGGCGCTATGAACAACTTTCAAAAGTAAGTTTAGTTTATATAATATATATATATATATATATATATATATATATATATATATATATATATATATATATATATATATATATATATATATATATATATATATATATATATAAAAAAGGGGGGGGGGGTTATTGGTTATAAATATAACACACATAAATTTTGTATTGATGAATCCTTATAATCCCCATTTTGAAAATTTTGAATTCTGTAAAATTCAGAATTAACAAATTGCAACTATGTTTTTGCAGTTGTTTTCGAAGTCACACAAATTTCGCTATGCTCCGTGAAGACGATATCACAGGTGGACTAAATATTGCAATATTCGACCATTGATGCATAATATGTACATACATATGTATGTACATATATGTATATGTAATGTGTAAAATTGATATATTATCACATAAGTTTAATATAAAAACTTATCAGAAATATAAATAAAAACAATTTATTTATGTATACATTTGATTCTAGAGTAAAAATTGTACAACTTTGAAAAAACAACAAAAAATACTTTAAAAAATAGCACACCCCCTGCTCGATGCATTGGGGAGTGACAGAAACGCACATTCGTCGTTAGTATACAATTTAACGATATTAAAGGTAGAAAGTTGGACTTTCAAACATTGAAATATATTGAAAGGGTATGAAAAAACATGCATACTTATTTAAAAACATTATTTGTGTAAATATTTAGTATAAAACCGGTAAAAACTAAATACGTACGTAGAAACTAAAATAAAGATCAATAATGCATGAAAACAATCACATATTACTACTTTAAAAAAATTGTAAATTTTTTGATTATTTATTTTAAACTTACCATTATATCGTTAAATTTCAGTTTTAATACAATAAAATAAAGTATTAGAAGATAAAAGCCCTAATTTAATGAAAATTAGGCTTGATTACAAATTGTTTGCGATTTTACGATTTAATAAAACAGATGATAATCAATTTTTTTGCGCATAGTAGCCATATTGAATTATGAATCGAGGGAGTTTTCAAAAGTTTTATAGACTTTGTATGAAAAAAAACACACACTCTTTTTCGTCCTTTTTCTTATAGACCCCTTGCACATCCTTGCGCTTTGTCGCCATGTTTGTGGTGCCTAATGCATTGTCCAGCATAGGGGAAACTTCGTTTTTTCCTAATTTTTCACATAAAAAATCGTTTATTTCCACTCAACAAATTTTTCTCATATCCTTCGAGCTTATTAGTAGCTAGAAATAAGGCTTTGATTGAGGTTTGAAGCTTCTTTTGCTATTAAAAAAATAAAAATGATGTTTTTCCTATACTGGCCTATGTATTCCTGACCAACAAAATGGCGGCTCTTAAATATGAGTGCAAGCGGTCTATAGTATAAGTAACAATTCTTTTTAAATTTTAATTATTTTTTAATTATATGGACTAAATTAGGGTTAAAAAAATTACTATTGAAAATAATATATTAAAAGCAACCAGCGCAAAATAGCCTTAAAATACAATACAAATGCTTGCCTTTGCCGTGCTCTGGAATATTTATTTAAAAAATAATATACTAAATATACTATTTTAGAAGTTATAAGGACCAATGGAGGTTATTGGTAAAGTTTGGGGGAAGAGCTTAGTGGCCTTATATCTTTTTATAGTATTCTCAGATCATATTTTTAGAGATTTTTGAGAAAATGCTGCTCTAGCGACAGCGGATTTTTTTTTTAAATATATTTTTTTTAAAAGGAATAGGACCTATAAAAGTGTTTAATAAATAATAAAACGATGTATATATTTTTAGTAATAATATATTTATTTCAATGGCATTCACAAGCAAAAAAATACATATTAAAACAAAAAAGATAAATACAAAAAAATACGTAAAACATACGTTGATTTTTTAGTTGCATTTTTAAAGGGAACGGAAAACATTATGTGCCAGAATTTATGGCATAAAAAAAAAAAAAAAAAAAAAAAAAAACAGATAAAAGGAAAAGGGGATGCAATTTAAATATTATACATAACTTAATAGCTTAAGAAACTATATTGTAGTTTTTTAGTATTTTTTTTTTTTTACTTCTTTTTTCAATGTGAGATATAGAACTATATAATAACTATAAAGTATATTTTATGGTCTTTTAATTTTAAAAACTCATCTCCAGGGGCAAAAATATTTTTGATGGCAAATTTATTTTAACAAAAAACAACCTTTTATATGGGTACAGTATCATATGTAGTAAAGAAAGTTTTTTTACTACATAGGAACATAGGTATTCTTATCCTTTCTTTATAGACTATAATGTTAACTGTCACAGTAGCTATACAGTATATTATCTCATATACTGAGAATGTCAGATCAAATGCTCGCCATAATTGCGACTGGGTGAAGTCTGCAGAACTAGAAGCAGTCATTTGAAGTAACATTACGCGTCTAGTTCTGCAGGATTCACCCAGTCACAATTGTAGCACGCTTTGATCAGTTTAAGAGATAACCTACTGTATAATATACTGTGGTTAACTGTTTTCTATAAAAAAGTACAATTAATTAGGAAAGATTAAACCATTTCAGTTTTAATATGTAATCAAGGATAAGAGAAACCTTACAACGGTCAGGTGATGAAAGCCTTGATGGCACACATTACACAAATATCTATGAAACATCTTAGTTAACTTGTAAATATTTGTGTAAGCTGTGCCATCAAGACTTTCACCAAGCTACAGACCTCATTGTGGTAAGGCGCTTGCTGGTTTCACCTATCCTTTCTATTATTACATGTTTTCTATAATTTTTGTTATTGCTATCAATTATGGAACCCAGTAAACCATTATGGTTGGATATGATTAAGTAAAGGATATAGGAAAACAACAAGGGCCTTACGACTTAGTAAAGAAATTATCTAGAGGACTTTCTAGTACTATCAATTTGAACATTTTTTTTTACTGCACATTCTGTTCACCTTTATAAAAAAAAAAAAAAAAAAAATTTATTGTGGATTTTTTTTTACCTATGTAATAAAGAAACTATTAAAAATAATTAAAATATTTTTCAAAAAGATTTCTAAAATAAAAAAAAAATCTATACTTAAATGATTAATGGTGCTTTTAGAAAATGCAATAAAAATTTGTTATCTTTGGAAATGAAAATAAATTAATATAATAAAAAAGAAACCACAAATAAATCCCTGAAAATTATAATTTCTATACAAAAAGAATTGAGCATTTCAAAAATAAATCACAACTGAACTTTGTATACCTAATATTAAACCATGCCAGTAAAATCTTACATGAAAGTAAAATAATTCACGATTTGCATTTTTTAGAATTTTTGCCATTATTGCAAACTTAGTGATCCAAAGGCATCCTAAAGTGAAGTCTTCTTTAGGATGCTAAGTTAATATAACTCAAAATTGTTCTTATGGAAAAACAACCATGTTTGCATCAACCAAAAAAGAAAGAAAGAAAAAAAAAATCAAATGCAAGGAGTGAATTATAAAATAAACCAAAAATACTTTTGCCTCCCTACCACGATCCCTACACTCACATTTTACAACATTTTCTTAAAAACAGCATTTCATTTTTTAGCAATATAACCCAGTACATTCCTTTTTATTTTTTCACGTTAATTTGGTTGCTATGACAACAAACTTATGGTAACTAAGGAAATATAAACATAAGCGTTTCTATGGAAACAAATTAATCAACAAACTTTTGTTTTTAACTCAAAAAACAAATTACCTGTGAGGTTGTGAGATATAAGTACAATTTATGAAATTTTCCCATAGTTTAAAATAACCTCATCAAACAAATGGGGATTTGGTTCCACTTATTTTGTTTTTTCCCAGTTGATTTTTGGTAGAAATGAGCATTAAATTGTAGCTTTTAATTGGATAAATAAACTTTAATATCTGTCTCTTATTTCATTACTTTTAGTTCACTAATTTAGCCACTATATATAAATAAGCAAAGCAGTGGCGCTTGTTCAGGCTACTCAAAACCCGTTGCTATATAAGGTGATATTGTCCATAACAACGCATGTTAATAAGAAAACAAAATTTAACAAATAAAATCTCTCATGTGATGGGCATTCTATAAAAATCAAATTTGTAAGCTTGTTTACTTGGAGAAAAGCTCTGGTATAAAATATAGGAAGCATTTTATGATTTAAAAAAAAAAAAAAAAAAAAAAAAAAGTTGCTAATTTATATTTGCCACTGTTTGTTTTGAAAGTAAATATCAGTCTTCTTTACCAAAATTGAGTATACCCAAGTGAAACTGCAACTATGACTTAATAAGGACAAAATGGCGATTTTAACTTTATAACACAATTTCTCCGCTGAAAATAAACACTTTTTCAGCCATTAAGTTTTTTTTTTTTTTTTTTTTTTTTTTTTTTTTTTTTTTTTTTTTTTTAATTATTATTATTTTTGCATTACAAAAACCAACTAAGATAAATTTAACTAAGAAGGAACAAGGTCATCCCACAGTTTGATGAAAATCTTGCTAGCATAGATATAATAAACACACTTGAAAGCTTTTGGCACTAAACTCCAAGAGAAATTGAGGTGCCCAGTTCATTTATCCAGAGGATCATTTAGAGTTCCTCCCTGACTCTGCAAGGACTGACAAAGGCACATAAACACTGCTTTCTCTTGGAATTTAGAGCCAAAAACTATCCAATATGTATATCATCTCTGTGCAAGAAAGATTTTCATTCAACTATGGGACTCTCTGCATATTGGTAAGTCTCTTACTAGTTTATTCTATCTTTGTCTTTCAAATTAATCAAAGTTCAGATATGGGTATATTTTTGTAATACAAATTATTATCAATTAGAAAAAAAAAAAAAAAAAAAAAAAAAAAAAAAAAACTAAATTACCAAAAACTGCTCATTTCCTCTGCTAAAACTTTTAAATGTTGTTCTCGATTAATTCCATTTTCATATAAAAAATCAGCCACTTGTCTTGATTATGACATAGACTTCAGCTAACTTGGGTATTTAGACATACAGATATGTACAAAACATTTACTTTTATGAGGGGAATACATTACTGAAAGACAGGGAAATATATATATTTTGTGTCTTTTGTTAAAAGAGTTATCAATTTGGTAAATATGTGTGAATAGTTTGAATATTCACTGGAATATTCACAAGTCTCTTCATTTTTACTCTTACTCTCATCCTCTAGGGGCTTTACAAAAAAGTCAGAATATACTGTACGTAGAAATGAAACAAATTGGTGCCACATTTTACCGCCTTATTTAAGGCGCATAATTTGAATAACAAAGAATGAAAATAGGCTTTTAAGACACCAATGACAACAAAAACGTGTCAGTATGATCAATATACAATAAATTGAAATCAAGCAATTAAACACAAGAATACACAATTATAAACCTCAAATCACGAAAAAAATGACTTAATAAGGCAGTAAAAATATGGTAAAATATTATTAAATAAAGTATATCGCCCTTGTTGCGTCCAAAGGGCGTATTTGCATTCGACTACTTTCACGTAAAGAGCGTACTTGCATTTGGCTACTTTCAATGCTGCCCGCGCATCCGCCTTAAGCTTAACATGTAAAACCTTGCAAGTACGCCCTTTGTGGGAATGGATAAAAATGCAAGTACACCTTTTGTGAGTCGACCTTGAAATGCAAGTACGCCCTTTGGACGCAACAATGTCGATATGCATTTCTATCGTTCTGACTAAACGTAAAGCACTTTACCGATGTAATGCAATGCTGCCAAATACACAATATTCCAAATAAGGCTAATGTATAAAGAAAAAATTTTTTCATTCACTTTCGGGACATAAATTTTAGTTCTGTGATACCATGTATACAATTTAGAATGCAGTAAAAATAGAGATAGTATTTTGTTACCACACAATTATTCACCACAATTGACATTGAAGAGATAGATATAGCAGTATTTTAGTTGCAATGGAAATAACACAGGGGATATATAGGGTGGTTGCATTCATATTAAAAGTCAATGCCATAAATGAGTACTAAATAACATGGGTCGGTATGGGAAAATTGCAGTTTAAAAATACTTCGAAATTTTTTGTGAGAGAATTGATGCTATTAACAAGTTAAATTAGGTTTTCAAGTATGTGAGACAAATAATATGTAATGACAAAAAAATTACTTATTTTGCAAAGAAAATATAGCGAACACCCACGTTTGTCCTAAGCTAAGCAATGTTATTCATTGCCCAATTATGGCATCGAAGTACATTTATTATGATGTCACACACCCTATTGATTAATATAAAAAATCCTGCAGGACTAGCAGCTAATAAGGGGGGTGGGGGAACTATCACATTAACAATAATTATGTTATTTTTACATAGTACATCCACTATCACAAACATTGCAAAGGTCCATATTTATGGTCCACTTTTTACACACATTTTAATACCAACATTTTTATATCAACCATGTTTTGTTCTGTAACCATGAATGAAATGTTTTAAAATTACTATTAATTTCATTGATAAAATACACCTAATAACTTTACTATACATTTAAAATAGTAACGTGTATAGAATATGATGTTAAAAAATTACAAATAAAATTATAATAGTAGGAGATTTTAGAATTGAATTTCTGTAACTTTTATAGAAATCAATATTGATTTATATGTAGCCTTCAATGAAATCAGATCTTCACCAGGATTCTATTAAAATGGTTACTGAAGCTTTCATCTAACATATAAATCAATCAATATTGATTGATACTTCAGTATCCAGTTAATAGAAAGCAGATCAATAGAATTCTAGCTTTTATATAGAAATCAATACAATCAATATTGATTGATGCTAGCAGCTTTAGTAGCCAAATCAATGAAATCAGCTCATCACTACGATTACATTAAACTGGTCATTTAAGCTGCTAACTTACATAGAAATCAATATTGATTGATACTTAAGTTAAATGTTAACAACCATGGTTACAAAACGCACTAGAAAGAAGGCTACTTATGACTGAAAAGTTCATTTTCTGATTCCTCAAGTTCGTTATCAGAAAGAGAAAGTCTCCTGACTTTACTTTGTTGTGTGATACCTCCCTCCATGATTGCTGTACCAACTGATGGTTCAGATACATAGCCTGGACCTTCTTCTCCTTCCTCCTCTTCATCATATTCATAGTCACTATCAGAGTCTGCAAAAATTAACAAGGTTTGTAGTAAAATTTTAATACATATCGTCGTGGCCCCGCTATAATGTCTAATGTCCATTTGACCTTGAAAAATATTTTTTTGCTGCAAATGACCCGAAATGGAAAAATCCAAATTTTGGGGTCGATCCGACGATTTTTATTTTTTCAAGGTCGTTTGGACATCGGACAATATAGCGGAACCTCGATGATATCTATTGCTATACACCTATTTCTTTAACTTTACCTCTGGCCAAATTCCAGTTACCTGTTAAACTCAGGTAAGGCCTTACTTTGTACAGCTCTGGCCAAAAGTTTAAGAACTGGGCAGCAGTGGCCTCTGCGTTTTCTCATATAGTGTGGTTGCGATTGCCTATACAAATCATTCTCAAACTTTTGGCCAGAGCTGTACAATCAAATGAGTGGGCATCTTATGGCTATATGATACTAGCCTAACATACGCCCAGAAAAGCAAAGTCATACTTTTACACTAGTAAAAAGTGGATGCATTTTTTATTAGTTACTGTACCTAACACTAATTTTAAAATCACATATTTTTTTTTCTGGAATAAACAAGCTTGAACCGAGTTCTATTTATTTGATTTAAAATTCACTTATTTCTCCCTCCTTCACTCTTGCAATCAATTAGAAATTCAAATATTAATATAACTACAACAAAGAACAGGAATTAACTGTACAAAATAGGTACTAATTGTAACATTTTTTTTTTTCAAAGTAACAATAAATAAATAAATAAATGTCGCTTTAATTGATAATATTTAAAAATAAAACATTGAAAGGGCAAGGTTTAAGTCTGACACTCTTACTCTTACATCAAATCCAACATTTAAACAATAGTATAAAAAAATCAAATGCAATGCTAGCAGATGAATGTTACATACCTGAAGGTGTCTCCTCGTGATACCTAGGCACTTTACAGACCATCTGTGCAAGGTCCGTGAAAGTATAGTGAGGACTCTGCTCTGGCAAGCTGCGCTTCTGTGCGTGTGTACGTAACACCGTGGCTAGGTTACATGCACTGTCGTCTATTGGTCTGCCCGAGGTGAGGGGGAGGGCCACTCCTGCTTTCAACAGCCCAGTGAAGTAGGTCTTACCACATAGGTAACCCACGTCCTATAGACAGTGAATCAAGTTAAAAGCAAAGAAATATGCAAGTGGATATACTAACAAATAAAGGTAAGAAATACATAAATAATATCAAAATACACCTGTTGTAAATAATAATAATAATAAAAAGACGATAAATGCAAAAATTTTGAATTTTTAAATTTAGTTCATTTGCAGGGGGAAAAAAAAAATAAAAAAATAAATAAGCAGACAAGCAAACAATTCAGTAAATCTCAATGTTAATAATTTACCTTGATCTCATCAAAACTGCCAAACTGCAGAGTCTTGTATTTGTCAATGGGAGGACGAATGTACTCACAATAGTCACTGTTTTTCACCTCCTGAACAAAATACATGATGAGAAAATAAAGAAAATACACACAGAATTGAAAAATGGTGACAAAACTCATCAAATAATGCAATAATTATATTAATATGCAAAATTAAGGAATAATAAATCATTATGGTTAAGTTGAAAATCTAAAAGAATAAAAGGGATGGAGGAAACCAGGAAAAGGGCTTGTCATAGTGAAGAAAGTCCTATAGTTGAGGGAAATCTTTAATCTTGCTAGCAAAAAGATAAAACAAACAAACTAACACATACTACGTATGTGGATTGCTTTTGGCACTAAACTACAATAGGAAAATGGAGTGACAAAAGCTATCCAATATGTGTTACATTTTTTTTTTTTGTCGCTGTGCTAGCAAGATTTTCATCTACTGTGGGACTCTCTTCACTATGGTAAGGCCCTTGCTGGTTTCCTCTATCCCTTTCTTTTGTATTAATTTTTGTATCAATTATATTAATAAGGGAAAAATAAGCTTTATATAGCAAAATGTCTGATTAAAAGATTTGATTGGGGGGATGTATATTTTTGAGTGTATATTTATTCAGGTAAAAAAAAAAAAAAAAAAAAAAATAACAATAAAAAATTTCTTATTATTTGTAAATAAGAATTTATTTTCTTTCCATTACTAACCTCAAGTTGTCGCACACACGATACATACGCCAGTCTAGACTGAATATCAGGCAAGTTAGGTACTTTGACTGGTGACGTAAACGGTATCCATCGTTTCCATAATAACCACCAACCAGAGAGAGTATCACCGTAGTTAGTGAGATCTTGATCATCTTGTGAGCCGACGTCGATTGCTAAGATATGTTTAGCACCTTGGCCACGCATCACGTCAGCTATGTGCACCAAACAACAAGCATGTTTATAATAATGTAATGTGGTGGTTATTTCGCACTTAATGAAAGTGACGTCACATGCCCTTATGAATAAGTACATTTGTGGGTATTAATTAATGAATTTAAAATTATAAGGGCAATGAAAAAAGAAGAAACAAATCGACTTCTAAAGCATAGGACAGCGGCCAATTTCTTATCCTATCTGACTAAAAGCGTTGAGAAATTGACCGCTGTCCTACACTTTAAGGAGGTAGGAGAGCATAGGCAACAGCATGGTATTTTTAGATAGGAAAACATCAGCTGCTATCCAATATTGCTGAATATTTCTTATGATCTGAAAATTTTACTGTGCAGACCCCTACCTCCTTAAAGGCATAGTAATTTTTTCTATCATTTATAAATTAAAATAATAATTAGCACACTTAACTTTACTATTCATAAATTAGACACAAACTAGGTTGATTTCTATTTATTTTCATTATGATAGTTGAGTTTTTGCTAATCTAACGTCATGTTATTTTAAATTTATAACTTTTAAATTTACTCTGATTGGCTGATGAGGCAGAGTCACATTGTGGATTCAAAATATTGTGGCAGTGATAAATAAACTGTCACAATGAAAATAAATACAAAATCACGGTGCGAATGTCTAATTTTATGGATAATAAGATATGTTAATTATTATTTTAAACGTATCTATAGTTTATTTGCAGTGATTATTATATTTTTTAGTAAGTTTTTATTTTGAAAAAAGGTTCCTAAAGAGCATCAATAAAACTGCTATTTTTTATAATATTGGAAGGTTATCTTTAATTAACCCCAGTGCTTGTGAAATAAAATAAATACATACAAAACAAATTTAGCAATTAAATTTACATTTGAGGATTTTTTTTTTTTTTTTTTTTTTTACAAATTTTAATTTAAAAATAGAGATAAATCATTATGTTTAAAAAAATATATATTTTTAATATTATTCTGTTTTTTCTTTATTGTCTCTTTAAATTTTAATTAAATAATTATTGTAAACTTAAAAAAAGTATATCACTTAAAATTATAATTGTTATTGCTCTTTCTCCCACAAAAAATTAAATAAAAATTATAAGAAGAAGAAGAAGAAAAAAAAAAAAAAAAAAAAAAAAAAAAAGAAAAAGAAGAAAAAGAAGACACAATTAACAAATGATTGGCCATCATCATTCTCTCTCTCATTCATACATTCTCTCATTAGTCACAAGCATTTAAGCGCACACAATTAAAAACACATAACCTAAAATTATAGTAGACACTAATGTATAATGGATGATTATATTTTGACTGGTGACCCAAAACTTGGGATATGCTTGGGGTTAGGTCTTGTCCCTAGAGATTTGTGACAATGGTAAGAATTAGAGCGCATGTATTGAAGGACATGACCCAAACTGTATGTCCATGAGCTAAAGTGATACCCAAATTATAGCATAACCATATCATGACCTAAATCTAAATATTTAGGACATGACTCAACTCTTAGAACATAAGCTTGCGGGGCAAGACCTAATATTTAGGTCATGACCCAAAGTATGACCTAACTGTTAGGACATGACCCAGAAAGTGATATAATTGTAAGGAAATAACCCAGAACTAGACCTAAATCTAAATCTTAGGACATGACCCAAATCTTAGAACATGATCTATAATAGTATGAGCCAAATTTGACAGGTCATGATGCCCCAGGTACTGAGTCACTAGTTAAAATTATATCACCCAATGTTACCTGGTACATTATTGACATAGCATCCATCGATGAGTAAATGTCCATCTCTTGGGTCGCATACTGGTGGGTAGACACCGGCGATTGTCATACTTGCACGACAATAACGCCATAAACACCCTGTGTGCATGGTATGTATGTACACACACATAAAACACCTAACATCTTACTTATAAGCCTAGATAATATAAATAAAAAAAAGTCTTGCAGCAGATTCTATATAATAATCAGCAAATTCAGTTTTTTCCTTTTTTTTTTTTTTTTTTTTTTTTTTTGTTTTAAATTTTTTTAGTAGTAGTAGTACGTACAATGAAAATGCTGTTTGTTTGTAAACAAAGATTCCTATGATCCAAAGACATAAAAATAAAAATGTGACTATACCTATTTAAAAGGATTTGGAGGGGGGGGGGGGGAGGAGCGGGGGCAGGGGGGCTTATAAGGCTGGTGTGACGTCACGTGAATTGTTTTGCCCATAAGATTAACATTGCTTTTTCCGGAACGCATGACGTCACAGCTGCTAGTGAGCCCTCCCTGGAGCAGAGGAACAGGTCATCTAACAATCATATTTCTGCTACACCTAAGGTTTATGTCAAATCAGGAAATTTCCATCAATGATGACTTTTGCTACACTAAAAAAAAAAAAAAAAAAAAAAACTAAACATTTTATGTTTAAAAATATAATACTGAATCCTAGTGAAGGTATGGTGTAAATTAACTATGCAATGATTTATTATTTACATAATTACGTATTTTATGCTGTATTTAGCATAATATATATAGCTGAAATTGGGCTAACATAATGGTTACTTTTTACTGTAATAGCTTCTTCACCTGTATTTCGTAAAACTTGCTTTTTTTGTACTCACAATGTATGTTGATAATCATGATTTAATTGCATTGTTACAGTATAAATAATGTTTTCTCCATGTACCATAGATCTGTATTATATTAAGTTTCACATACCCCCCCCCCCACTTTTGTAAGTAATTCACATGCTAAAAACTTAAAGCTATAAAAATCATACAAGCATAGGAGGTTAATAAAAGCAATGAAGGCAAAGAATTAGTGCAGCAGCATCAACAAAATCTCTCTCATTCACGCAAAAATACATTATAATTATACTGTATACTCGATCAAGATTTATGTACTATTCAAATTATCGCGCTAAATTTTCAATTGGAAATTCAATAAAGCTATTTATATGATTTACCGACTATAAGATTTTGCACATAATTTTCAGTTTAATAGTACTGCAGTGATAATAAAACATTTAATCATTTAAAAACTCGCGCTATGAGAAAAACACGCACTGAATTTAAATGGTAAAATTATATTACTATCTCAAATGTGTGTACGTTAAATTATAAAAGTGCAGGTACGTGCAAAATTATAAAGTCGACAGTTTGTAAATTGGCTTTCTCGTTAGAAAAAAAAAAAAAAAAAAAAAAAAGATATAGGTAATAACAGGTACATGAATTCTGTAAATCATAATAGGTAAATACGCCTGGAATAGGTATTAATGCTGTTTGTAACCCCTATTTTCTGCTCCTAAAATGACGATCACCTATGGTTATTCAAATGCAATGCGCATTTTTTTGGTGCAAGAAAACAGGGTTTACGAACAACACTATTGATATACTAGTCACCTAAGCTAGGTATAAAATGTAATCTAAGCTAGGTAAAACATACCTTTATTGTAGTATGCTTTACCTACTCAGATATTATTTTAGTATATCAACATTTGTTCCAGGCTAATGCTAAAAACCTATTGCAATTATACGATATATATACCTGTCAGCAGTAGCTTAAAAAAAAAAGTGCTTTTAACTTGCGTTAATGGCTTGGTTTGTAAACTGATTTTTTTTTCTATGGTGTTCCGAAACACGAAAAAATGAATAATATCGCATGATTTTTAAATAAAATATTCCACATTTTATTTTAGGGTAAGATAACATGTTTACGAACACGTCTAATACAATTATTATGAAAAAAAATATTCACGGAGAGCAAAAAAAAAAAAAAAAAAAAAAAATGCAATCTTTGATCGAATGTATACATTAATATGTTTAACTATGGCCAATCATTATAATAATTAATATAAATAATTAATTGAACGCAGTAGGAGAGATTACCTGGTAAATTGTTGACATATCCACCATCCAATAAGAGATGACCATCAGTAGGGTCACACAGTGGAGGCATGTAACCCGATAATGACATAGACGCACGAACATATCGCCATAAGGAACCTATATACACATATTATATAATATAACCAAAAGCTAAAATAAACATAATTATAATGATGAATAACTTACGCTACTTATAACTTAAATTTAGTATTAAAAAAAAATATAATACTTTTATTATTTAATGCAAAAACTTATGTTTGTAAATTCATGCCGTAGACGTTAAAAATCGTCACTTATAATTAAATATTTAATAGAAGAGTAACTAACTTCTAAAATAGATTTCGCAAAGAAAAAGAAATTTTTGGGTGATTCTGATAACTCAAAATCTAAAACTTTGAGACAGTACAGCAAAATTTTAAAAATGTATAAGCTCCAGGATTATTTTTAAATTATTTGTAAAAAGTTAGAAATAACACATACTTTTATTTTGTATTTATGCCATAGCATAAATATTGCTAAATTTGACAAGTATGTAAATAATTAATATTTATGCTCTAATTATGTAACATATTATACTGTATAGCAAGTTATAATTAGAAAATATTGCTGAAACTGTTTATTAAAGGCGTAGAACACCTTGAACAAAAAAGTTGTGTAATATCCTAACAAACCTGAAAATCTGATTTCAGCGAAAGTAATTTATTTCTAATTTATTTTCGATTCACAAAATGCCGCTGGCGGTCACTGACGTCACAGCTTGCTTGTTTTACGCGCGCGTAAACCGGGCGAGCTGTGACGTCAGTGATCGCCAGTGGCATTTTGTGAATGGAAAATAAATTAGAAATCAATGACCCCGGCCAAATCAACGTTGATTTTCAGGTTTGTTAGGATATTACACAACTTTTTTGTTCAAGGTGTTCTACGCCTTTAAGTATAATTAAATTGGTATGTCTTTATTTTTATCCAGGCACTGCCTGGATACTAGTATAAAGATAAAGATTTTTTTTTTTTTTTATCATCTACACAACAACATTTAACCAAAAGACTTGAACAAGAAACTATTAAAGTATAGTTATTTGGTTATTATTATTTATTAAAGGCATAGACAACATGAAAACACAAGTATTTAAATCACAAAACACTTGATGGGACTTACATAAATAACTGTAGCGATGATCAGAAAATTTTGATTCATGCAATTCGCACAACATTTTCATACTAGTTTTTGCATGTTTCTGACGTCATTAATAGAATATTCACGCAAATTGCATACTATATACAGTTTTTTCACGCTCTCTCGTGGGGCCACATTTTCATTCTGGTAAAAATTATCATCAGTTTTGTAGATCACATTTTGTGTTTAATGATTTCAAAGAACATGTTGTTTCTTGTTTTCTATGCCTTGTTTATTTTAAATTTCTTTCCAAAATAATTAAAAATACTTTTAGTACTGTAGTAAGAAAATGCAAAAAATTTCTGTAGTTACTCCAAATTTTATGATCTTTTTAAATATACTATTAAAAATTACCCTAGAAATATTATATTTATTATTAAGTTCCAATTTGCAAATGGCCAAAAAGAATGAGAAATTAATAAAATCTAGCCTCAAAGTTAGAAATAAATGAAAATCCTTTTCTTCACGCTAATCACTACAAAAAATACATAAAAAGTATGTAAGAAATTTTCCAAAAAGTCAAGGTTACAGTTGTATAGTCGATTCTGTTAAACCTTGCATAAGTGTTAAAAAAAAAAAGTGTATAAAACAAAGAATATATAAGAGAAGGAATAATTATAGTAAGAAAAGGAAATAACATAAAAACATAAAAATAATTAACACACAATTAATACAAATAATATATAGAACACACATTGCTACAAGATCTAATTTTACGTATAGTAGGCCTAAAATACCTACTTTAATAGCATTAAATATATAAGAACTGAAAAATACAGACGAAACACGTACGGTATACTTTGTTTGTTTTCAACATTTTACTTATTTTTATAATATGTTTCATACACTGAAAAAAATATGTTATGGTGAAAATTTTCATTGATCAACAAGTTAGGTACAGTAATAAAAAATTACAATAATAATAAAATGAAATTTTGACAGCAATGAATTTGAAGTAAGATTTATATTTTGTGAGATTTTTTCTTACAATTTTTTCAGGACAATTATTTTTGTCACATTCTTAAAAAAAAAAAAAAAAAAAAAAAAAAAAAAAAAAAAAAAAGCTTTTTTTTTCTTCCCCAAAATGATAGTACATTTAATCATTAGTCATTTTATAGTTACTAGGAGCAATGATAAAAATCACTGACCCCCGTAAGCTGCGACGCTAACTAACTAGTTAAACCGTAGTTAAGTTGTTATTTTGATTGTTGCAACAATTAAAAAAAGATAACTAAGGTTTAACTAGAGGTTGCAGCTTACAGCCCCTAGTTATTTTTCTTCTTCAAATAAACATTAAAATTTTCAAAATTATTATTAAAAAATCTGAAAAAAAAAAAAAAATAATAATAATAAAATAATAATAAAATAAATAAATAAAAGTTCAAACTAAAAAAAAAAACAAAACAAAAAAAATGCTAATTCTGAAATAAGCTAATTTTTTATTTTTTATTTTTTTAAGATTTTTTAATAATAATTTTGAAAATTTTATTGTTATTTTGAAGAAGAAAAATACCTAGGTGATTTTTATCACTGCTCCTAGTAACTAATGATTAAAGGTACAATCATTTTGGGGAAGGAAAAAAAAAAAAAAAAAAAAAAGGCTTATTATTATTTTTTTATTTCAGAATTAGAATTTTTTGTAAGTTTGAACTTTTTTTTTTTTTTTTTTTAAAGCCTCTGATACTATAAGCGAATCAAAATTACCAATTCATAAAAACTGCTATTATTACATTTTTAAATAACTTTTATATAGTTTCTCCTTATTAAATTATTATTGTTCACCACTATTTATGACTTGTGGCAACACATTTTTTTTTCAGTGTATTCATGCAATAGTTCAACATTTTTTTAAAGTATCCCCATTACAATTTCTATTTACTTATTTACAAAATTTAATTATTGATTTACCATTCACCCCTTCATTCATTTAATTATTTATATTTATGATTGGCCACCTTATCACCCAAACACCCTCTACTAGCTCTAAAATTTTGATGGATGAATTTGGTATCAAATTCTGTGTTTAATACAAGACTTTCTTTCTTTTTTAATTGTTACAAATAATGATCATAATAATGCTGTTCGTAAACCCTGTTCTCTGCTCCTAAAATGACAATCCCTTTTGGTTATTCAAATGGAATGCGCATTTTTTGGTGCAAGAGAACAGGGTTTACTTAACAGGTTTTAATGCTTTATTTGTTAGAAAGCTTTTATGATTATTAAAATTGCAACAATGGAATAAATAATTTTGAAATTTGCATTTTTATGATGTTTTCTCATTATATATTAAAAACATTTTTTTTTTTTGAAACTTTAGTTGCCACAGCAAGTTACAACACTGCAATCTAATCTCAATTAATTTCATTTATTTAATTTTTAAAGCAAATGCAACAAAATTAACTGAGGTTTAACTACAGATTGCTATAACTTATGACAGTTAAAGCTTCTGAATTTTGTGTTGCAAAAAAATAAGAAAAAACATCTTTATTTGCACATTTTAATAAAAAAAAAAAAAAAAAAAAAACATTAAAATTTAGAAAAAAGCATTTTGTACAGAACAATTGAAATTATGCACTCAGCCAATGAAAAAGTATTTACATTTTCTATATTGTTTTTACAGAATAAATTGCCAATTATGTTGAATCAACATTTAGATAGAAAGGACTTTATGATATAGTTTGCAATAATTAAGCTTTGAAAGCAACCTTTGCCATATTAAACAGAACGAGGTTAGAGGTCTAATATCTGCAGGTTTTGCCAAAGAAATTTTACATTGTAAAGCTAATTCTGTCAGATAACATTGATAAAATTTTCAGGGTAGGTCACCATTGAAAAAGGGTGTCAAAAGTTGTTTAATTTTTAACATTAAAGCCCTTGTCAACTTACTTTTTGTTTTTTATCATTTAGAATACTAGATTGATAATTACCATACCTTATTACCCATTAATTAAACACCAACATGTTGATTTTGTATTGATTTTCATTTTAGAGGTTATTTCACGCATCTGACATCACAATGTACCAATGGGTTTTGTGATAGGGGTAAAGAACTTGAGGGAGGAGCTTAAATTTATCACGTGACCAGAGCGGTGACTGTGATTGGCGGCGGTACATTATGATGTCAGATACGTGAAATAACTGTCAAAAATAAAATAAATGAAAATTAATACAAAATCAACGTGTTGGTGTCTAATTCATGGATATTAAGGTACGGTAATTATCAATCTAGTATTCTAAATGATAAAAAGGTAAGTTGACAAGGGCTTCAAGCTTTTTGGTCATAAAATTTTAAAGGCAAGCACTTCAAAAATTTAGGTGGTGACATGTCTGGGTTCCTTAAGTTCCAAGGTACAAGCACAGCTATCATAAACTTAGCAATAAAGATGATGCTGCTTTGTATAGAAAGAGGCTAAGAGTTAAGTGGTACGTTGCTAGCTTGTGAAACACCTTTGCACAATGTTTTACAGTTGTTTTGCAAGCTGGCAACACAGCACTTAACTAGATTTACAGCCTATTTTTACTATACAAAACTGTCAACATTAATGATAAGTTTAAGGTGGCCAAATGTGTACAACTATGGAAAAAAAAGAAGTATTAATCACTTTTTTTATCAACTGATAAAAAATTGCCATTAAAACCATTATGATTATTATTTTTATTGCCATTAAGACCTCCTTCCTATCTTGAAAAGAGGGGGGGGGGAGGATATTGTATGGAAATTGTACCAGTTATTGGCAGATAAGGCTTTCTTTAATGCAATACACAAAGAAAAACAACCTCAAAAAAAAAAAAAAAAAAAAAAAAATCCCCACTAGACATTCTGATTTGCTGATAACTGATACAAAATCCATACAAGAAACTAGATTCTCTAGGCAGAAGTAACATAAAGCATACACACTCTAGTTTGGAAAATAACCTAGTTATTGTGTATAGCGTGATGTTACATCTGCTAGAGAACCTCAACAGAGAAGCGACAACCTCATATTTTAGGCAGACCTGCAATACATCTGTTTTGAAAGTCCCACTAAAAGTACCCAAACTGACAGTCGAAATACTCTTAGCCAATGAGAAAGCTCTAATTTTGTGGGTAGCCAATCATTTAGCTTAAAAGTTTGGGTACTTTTTAGCGGACCTTTCAAAACAGATGTATTACGGGTCTACCTAAAACATGAGGTTGTCGCTTCTTTGTTATAAGGTTCTCTATCTGCTAGTGGGCGCCCCCTAAGGGTGGGGTATACTAGATATAAGGTATAAGCTAGGCAAAGGTAGTAATTTGTTTACTGCACTATATGTAACCTGAATGAGAGAAATTGAGAACTATGTAATTTATTTTGCTGATGGGTGAAAGGAAAACCAAAAAAAATAGAAAAGGATTCCAAAATAAGTTAATTATTTGCCCATATATAAACTTCAAAATATCATAACTATTTAAAATACCAAAACCTTTCTTTTATTTAAATAAAAATACAAACAACTAATTCTCTAATTCATGCTTTCTATTATACCCTATTACATGCTGCACTAAACTAATGAGATTTATAAGAAATCCATCACACCATAAAGTGAGTATTAGACAAGGGAAGTGAAAATTATTGAGTGATTCTGACTGCACAAACTGTAATTTCAACCATCGTTATTATTTAAGCATTTAAAATTTAAAGCATTAAAAAATAATAATAATAAATAAAAAAAAAAAGGAGACAAACAGTGCTTTACGCTCAATTTTTTGATGAAGTCAGAGGTAAGCTTTTATGGTTTTTAAAAATTATTTACTTTGCTTCCAATACTCAAAAAAAAAAAAAAAAAAAAAAAAAAAAAAAAAAAACTAATAAATACAGTCAAAATTACAACATGATTTTTACCTTCCTTGTTTAATCTTTGATTAATTCTAAAGGATTTTAACTAATTATTAATACAACTTCAAAATCTGTAAATTTACATAGAAAACTCTTCTATTACCAATCCTTGGTACATAATTAGCAATGATTAGGTACTGTATAAAAAGAGTTTACTATATATTATGTAAATAAATAGTCCCCTTACTAATTAAGGAAGTGTAATTAAAAACAAGTGTTATATAGTTTTACCACGAGTGTTAAGCTTGAAGAAAAATTAAATGGCATTACTAATTGAAATGACATTATTAAAATGGGGACATGTAACACATTTTACATAAAAATGTTCGTAAAATTGTTTTGAAACAATCTAGAGGAGAGGGGGGGGGGGGGGTGATTTTTTTTTAATTGTTCTATTTGGAAAAATTAGGATGAATTTGTTATCATAAATATAAAATAACTTGGTACAGCTGCAAACTAAAATGACAAGTGAACTCAATTTTACATGATCAAACCCTAAACATTACATAAATAAAAAAAACAGGGGTTACGAACATTGTACAGTAATTGTGTTTTACAAGGAATGGAATAGGGGCAGATTTTTCTACTGGTAAACAAGCTCACTATATAGTTTGATTGTTTTAAATGTCAGTTTTATCACACTCCTCTGAACTATTATTACTGTATTACTGTTTACTGTCCTATATAGGTACTGAAAACACTCTCTTCATCATGTTACTTTTTTTTCTTTTTCCTTTTCCTTTTTTTTTTTTTTTTTTGCCATCAAAAATCAGAGTTATGGTAATGTGGCTTGCCACCACTGCTTAGATAATTTGATGAAAGGAAAAAAAAAAAAAATGGCACAACATTGTTGTAGTAAACATTTAAGCTACATTACTAAGGAAGTTTTTTTTCTTCTCCCCCCCCCCCCCCCCCCCTCAAGAAGAGTTTACTGTAGCTTATATATGACCAGTTTTTGTTTACATTTCTAATTTAAACTCTGTTGCTATGGTCGATTTTCTTTGTTGGTACAGAAAAATTGAGGCTACCATAATTGCCTTATTGACTAATAAAGGAACAAATGTTTTGAGGCCGACTTAAAGTGATTTCAGTCACATCCGCTTCCGTTTCGACGTACTGCACATGCGTCGTACGGAAGCAGATGTGACTAAAATCACTTAAAGTTGTCCTCAAAACAGTTTTTCCTTTATTTGTCAATGAATTATTTACATAACTACAGTAACTAACTTATTGACTAACTTTAATAGTAAAAAAAAAAAAAAAAAAAAGACGTAATAATTTACACGCACATAATTTAGACGAGCTTGTTTACCAAGTAGAATCCTCCAAGTTGTCTAGAAAGCAGTTAAAAAGTACATAGTTCCAAGTACTTACCATGGGTATGAATACGCATAGAGCTAGCAGAGATGTCTGTTGTGATTGTGAAGTAAGGCAGCCACAAGTCTTCAATGTGTGTATCACCAAACGTGCTCTGGATTGTCTGGTTGAATCCTCCACCAGTGAACATTGATGTCGCAGGGTACGTCAAGTCCCACAGTTGACGTAGCCAGTTAGTCATTTTCTGATGATAGCAATTGAAATTAGTGTACATATTAATATTATTACATTGGACTTAAAAAGTTTGTGCTAAAATCTTAATTTTCACATTTACATTCAAAGTGGACTAACTTAAGATAAAAAAAAAAAAAAAAAAAAAAAAAAAAAAAAAAAAAAAAAACTTGTATGTCCTAGCATAACAAAATATTAACATTGATTTGACCAGTCATTGATTTCTAATTTATTTTTCATTTACAAAATGTCAAATGTGGGTTTATGGCATCATAGCTTGCTTGTCTCCATGCTTGTGGACCAGTGAGCTGTGACGTCATAAACCCACATCTACCATTTAGTAAAGGAAAAATAAATTAGAAATCAAAGACTCCGGCCAAATCAATGTTGATATTTAGGTATGCTAGGATATTAGACAAGTTTTTTTTTGTTCAAAGTGTTCTACGCTGTTAAATATTTCCTGGTGTTTGTATATTGTATTTGACGTAACTAAACTTTTAAGTAAATTTTCTTCTTTCCTTTAATTTTATATTTCACAGCCATTCAGTTTGATAAATTTCAGCTATGTACCTCAAGTGTAGTTGAAATAAAAAACTGCTAGAGCCTAGTTTACCTTAGACCACTCTCTTGCTTTCTGTGTCATGGTGACCATGTCTTTCTCCATGCACCATAGAGCTCCCATGAAGGCTCCAATACTAACACCTCCTACCATGTCAATGGGAATACCAGCCTCCTGTTAACATACAACAATCATAGGTATACATAATAATAATTGAATTAAAAAAAAAAATAATAATAAATAGAGAGGGGAAAGTGGGAGAAAATATTTTATATAAAATGTTTCTTTTTAAAAACTTATTTATGTGGTTGAAAAAATAAAACTTTAAAGGTAAATTTAAGTTTGTTATTAATTCGCATTTTTTTTCAATAGGCCTATTATTGTTGCTTGCCATTTAACTTTATGTAAAACAATAACTTGTTTGATCAAAGCCAATATTGGAAGGTATAAATGACGCAACTCATTAAGACCACACATAAATCACATCACATGGTGACTAAAAAAAAAATAATAAAAAAAAAAAAAAAAAAATCTAATATATGTACGATAAGTAGTTTATGTAGTACTTATACTGGTAGTTTGTAGTTGTTCCAGTTTTCAAATTGCTTTTTATAATGAAGCTCGTCTAAGGACGATATGACTTGTACTTACCATGATTGCTTTGATCATGCCGACATGTGCTGCACCTCTCGCACCTCCCCCACCTAACACCAGGCCAACTGAAGTACCTGTCAACCATCGAGCCAGGCGAGAGAAGTCAGAGTGGATGTTGGGAGCAGAGACGAGAACTTTGCTGTATAACTCAGCCTGGAATCAAAATATAATACAAATAAAGTTAAGTTGGAGATTTAAAATAACATTAATTAAAGTGTTATATAGGAAATACACACAGGTACTAGACAGGTGTGTTAAAGGACAAGACCAGAGAAAAACATAAGCATTTATATCAAAAGACACTTGATGGGACTTACATAAATAAGTTTAGTTTGTCTCAAAACCCAACTGTAGCTCCGTAGCAGTGATCAGAACATTTCAATTTATGCAACCTGCACAACATTTTCATACTAATTTTTGCATGTTTCTGACGTCATAAACATGAATAGTCATACAAATTGCATACTTTACAGTTTTTTCATGTTCTCTCGTGGGGCTGCATAAACATTCTGGTAAAAATTGTCAACAGTTTTGAAAATCCCATTTTGTGTTTATTCATTAAAAAGCACATGTGGTTTTATGTGGTCTATGGCTTTAAGGAAAATATACATCTGTGGTTGGATATGATAAAATTACAAGGCTAGAGAAAAGTAGCAAAATGAAGTGAGTTTTAAGTCTGTTTGTTTGTACACTACTTACGATGAGGTTTTGTGACCTGCGTGAGAACATTCTCTTTGGACATTGCAGGTGATGATGTGAAGAGACCCAGGTACGATTGTTGAGCCACTCCACTGTAGATCTAGGCTTAGGACCTCCCTCTTTGTGCAGCAACACTAGCTCCTTCTGTGTACGCATGCCCAGTCTCTCTACCTCCTTCTCCATCTGTAACATAGACACAGTCATTTAGAACACAATTAAAAAAAAAATGTAACAAAATACTGTGCCACCCGAGACCTTGACCTCTCCAAATAACTTCTAATGTGGTAAGACCATTGCTGGTAATTCTATCCTTTTCTTTATTATTGAGCCTAACTGCGATGTTTTTTTCCTTAAATCAATTTTTTCTATGAAATCTTATCAATTATTAATTACTACACAGTAGATTATTCCTAATCTACTGATTATAATTAAAGCACAAACTGACGTAACAAGACTACATACTTTGCCGACGGCAGGTCCACGATCAGCCAGTCCAACAATGAGAACACAATCAGCTTGTCGAATACATCTCTGACTCCACGCTGACATATTGTTGTCACACTGATAGACAACAATGCGATGCTGGTCCTCTTGTTGAGCTAGCCACGACGTCAGTCTATACTCATTGTTAGGGTCAAGGATTGTTGAGCCGAGGTTCTTACGTATCACATCAGAAGTAAGGCGTAAGCAGGAACCTGGAACAGTTCAGTGTCACATTTAACTACTGCACCAAGGCCAGAAAATTTTTAAATTAGGGATAGGTACTAGACACACTTCTACACACTTGCCAATTTTCCAAAATTTTCTTAATGGAGAGGTGAAAAATTTGGAGCTTTTTATAGTAGGTAAATATTTTACATTCCTTTATTTCATGAGCATTAACACTTTTTACAAAATTTTGTGCAAGTTGGCCAGTAGAAATAATTAAAGGCGTAACATCGATATATAAATGAGGGTCTTGTGTTCAATGTTTGTATAGTGATATGAACTTTGCTTCACTTACCAATTGCCGAGATGGAGTGATAGAGCTCGTAGGTAAAGCTAGAGAGAGGCACATCATCAGACACGGCTACCACTGCGACAGTTGACAAGTTGACTTGTGAGGGACGTGTGTCAAGTGCACGACCAATACTGGTGCTCGGCTTTTGCCACGAACCTGCATCAAACAGTGGGTAAAATATGAATGGAAACAACTGAGTTAGGAAGTAATGTAATGTATTTGAATTAGGATGCAAGTTTTATTGTTTTTAAATACGTTTTTATACTTTTATTTTTAATGATTTGATTTTTTTTCTTCTAATTTTTTAAGTTTTTTTTTTAAGTTTTTTTTTTTTAAATGTTTTATTTTTTATTATTATTATTTTTTTAATATGTAATTTTGAAAATGGATACAGTAGGCTATATTACACTTTTGATTGACTTATTAATGCTATTTGTAAACCCTGTTTTCTGCTCCTAAAATGATGCTCAACTATGATTATTCAAATACAATGAATGATAAAATGCGCTTTGGGGGGGGGGGGGGGTGCAAGAAAACAAGGGTTAGAAACCAGTCAACTAGTGATAGGCATATACCTACTGTATATAAAAAAAATACTTCCAATATTTCAAAAAATCTATAAAACAAAAATTATATGAATGAAAAATTTTACTGTCTGAAAAAAATGACAACTTTATTTGAAAAACTTATTTTACACACACATAAATGTAAATAGATTATTAAAAATATAAATATTTTACCATATATCCCAAGTTGAAATTGAGGATTATTAGGAACATAATATCAAAACACTTGCTGTAACTCACCAAGAATACGATGTCCTAACAGATTGATAAGTCTTGTAACAACAATAGGGAACCGTAGTTTGATTGCATTGAATAGTCCCTCTGGTAATTTGGCAAGTTCTGTGTCTCTCACTGCCATTACTGTGGTGCTGCGTTTGGTCTTCGTCACCATCTCAACCTACACAACAACATTAGTTTGTATTGATTACCATACACGTGGTTTTATAATTATCATTAATATAGTAGCACCATGTTTTAATGATGTTTGTACAAATTTATCAGGTAAAAAAATATATAGGGTAAAATAAAGAAAAAAATAAAAATAAATAAAAAAAAATTATTTTTTTTTTTAATTAAAAAAAAATAATAAATAAAAAAATTGAATTCTAATACACATCTAATAGCTAAATATTTCATATGCACTTATAAATCAAGTTGGTAATTCACATATATATCATCCAGTGGGTTGACTTTGCTCCCCCTGAGTAAAGTCCCTAGAACATACCAAGTACTCTCTCTCCATAAGAATTATTAACAAAAAAATTTCATTGTTGAGAGGTCAAGATTCCCATTTAACTGCATGTTATTCAAGTCAGGTTTTCAATGGTTTTGGTGAGAGTACCTAGTATTTTCTAGGGATCTTGCCCCTGAGGTGATTTTGGCTAAATTTTCAAAAAATATTTATGCTTTAAGTAAAGCTCATGGAAATGTGAAACAAAACTAAAGCTTGATATTTTGAACAATCTTTTAGTTGTTATTTCATGTTTGTTTCATGTAGTTAGGCATTATTATAATTTTTGAAAATCAGGCTTCAGTCTCCCCACTTAATTGATGGTACAAAGTGTCACAATAAAAAACACTAAACCTTTTTAGAGTCATCATATTAATTAACTGAGGAACCATGATGATAAGTATGATAAAACCTAACTTAAAGTATATGACTTACAATTCCCACGAGATCTCCCTTGCCGTACTCTCCTACAAGTTCCTTCTTGCCGTTGTTATGCGTGATAACAGACCTGAGACGTCCACTCAGTACGATGTACGTACAGTCTGACTCGCCATCTTGACGATACAATGCACGACCACTCTCAGGGAACACCCAGTCCAGGGCAAAATCAACTTGACGTACAAAGGGAGAAAGGCGACGTACTACAGTATGTGCTACGTGGAGGACAATCTTAGGACGCTCTCTCATGATACTGTTAACATTAAGAGGAGGGATTAGTGGTTTGTCAATGAGGGCTGATACTGTAACTTCATAACGAACAAAATTATTTGATTTTTAATGTCAATTTAGTTGTTGATAACAAAGCAAAAAAAAAGTTACAGAATTGACCTCTGGATTTTTTTTTTTTTTTTTTTTTTTTTTTTTTTACTGCATTTTCTTGAAGATGGAATTACGCTAAATCGATCGATATGCTTTGAGTCCATTAAATGATTTTAATTACTGTATTTTTTTTTTTTTTTACATTGTGATAAGGTGTAACATCCAGTAGCTTTTGCAAGAGTGTATGCAATATATAATTACCTATATATATTATATCAAAATGGATTCATTGAATAAATATATATAAAAAAGAAGTAATAGTTTGATAATTATGATACTTACTTATAGAAAGTATTTTTGCTAAGTAAAGCAATTCTTGTGAAATGTTTTGCTTTGATGGTGAAAAAACTTGGTTCACCAGTGAGCACAGCTAAACCTCCCACAATTTCACCTTGGTGTGCGGTGAACATGTGAACGTCACCTTCAGCCTCGCGAGTCACGGCGTTACGTTGTGATACTGTCAGAGTGCCGGAGATGATGTATAACAATGCAACATCCTGTAATGTGAACAGTTTTTAATGGGACAGAAAAATGATGCATTATAAATGGTTTTAGTTTCTAATTGTATCTGAGATTTTTATTTTTAATTTTTTTTTTTTATTATTATTATTTTTTTTTTGGTATGTGATAGTTTTCTATATTATGCAATGCACACCCTCACATACACTACTGTACATACAATACTCGGCCTCTGAGTGGTTAAAGAAATACTGTCTTCAAAAAAAAAAAAAAAAAACTCAATGATAAATCATGAATGGGAAATATTATGTCCCTTAACACTTCTGTACTCTCACAAACTGGGGAGAAAACTTGTAAAGTAGGCAATTTCTATTTGAAATTCATGACGCCATGAATTCTTAAAATTACCTATTTTACAGGATTATTTTTAACCCCAGTTGGTGAGAGAACAAAGGAGTTGAGGGTCATAATAGGTGTATAGGTGATATGGTCCCATATCATGAGTTTTAGCTTTTTGATTTAATTTTTTGAGGCTACTAACCCTTCAAGACAGCTGAATTTTGTCACATGAGCCATTTATTACTTTCCTGATTCAACATGCGTTGTTATGGACAAAATCCCTAGCAACAGATATCTCAAAGAAACAAAGTACTTTACCTTATGAGAATCTTCTTTCATTAGATAAGTCCCAGTAGGTACATCTCTCAACTCCACTTTGCCTCCCTCAAGCACACTACGATCGTCCAATCCTAACTCTCGTACGAAGGCATTGGTGGCGAGTTCTATCAAAGTCTCTTCATCACATGCATCTGGTACTGTGCGTCTGCGTGGGAAACCTTGCTGTACATCTGGGGCCTGCAATACAGTAAGAATACACTCATTTAATTTACTTATGACCAATTTTATGATATATATTTAGTGTTTTTTTAACAATAAATAATAATAATAATAGTTATGAGTTGTTTTACTTCACCTGAGGTGACATGAAGGGATCATGATCAGGTACCATGTCAGGGGGCAATGACATCTGTACAGATGACCTTGACCTATGGTGACCTCTGATTGGCACAGGTTGACTGGAGGGCATACTGGTGGAGTGAACATCTGGTGGAGGCATCATTTCACTGTCATCTATAGCAACATAAATAAGTAAATAAATATATAAACAATAAGTAAAGAAATCAGCGGATCAAAGTTTAAAACTATAATAGACACAGTCATTATTATTACGTACACTATATTTTATTTAAAAAAAAAAAAAGTTAGAAGCTTTTTGCAGATTTACTTCAATAAAAAATGAATTTAATAATTAAGTAAATGATTAGTTATAAAATAAATGACATTAAAAATATGACGCATAGAAATTTAATTTTAGATTAAAAAAAAAAATAAAAAATAAAAAAAAAAAAAATAAAAAAAAAATAAAAAACTTTAATGCAAAGTGCGTGGAAAGACTTTTGACCTAAGTTTTCCCCTATTTAACATCATACAATTTAAATGATAAATGCATGAAAAGCGACTTACTTTTTAGATAATTTTTTCAAGGAACATTAGTTTTTTAATTATAAAAAAGTAAAAAAAAAAAAAAAAAAAGAAAAAAAGGGGGGGGGGGCTTCAATTTACAAATTGCAGTCACACTTGCAAAATTAATGCAACAATATAACGAGAGGTACTTGATGACACAACAATAAATGACATTTAATAAGACCCACCTTGCATGTCATCTCTGCTGATGACGGAGTCTCGTTGTTTATTCTTGACAGGTGACGTCACAAAGGGAGAAGTTTTCCTACGTTGATGCATGCCCTATACACAAAATACAATGTTAACATAGAAACTACAGTATGCATTATTAAAAAAGCACGGTACACATGATTGTCATCAAATATTTCCCTATTTAAAAACTTGCGCTAAATTTGAAATGTTATTCTCATTAATGCTCAACGTAAACCCTGTTCTCTTGCACCAAAAAATGCGCATTCCATTTGAATAACCATAGGCGATCGTCATTTTTGGTGCAGAGAACAGGGTTTACGAACAGCATTATTATGATACAATTGTTCGTAAACTCTCTTTTCTGCTACTAAAATGACAATCAACTAGTTCATCAAATGGAATGCGATTTTTTTCTTCAATAAAACAGGGTTTACGAACAACACTGAGTGCGTATGTTTACTCAAAAAAACAGAAAAGGCAGTGCCGGAAAAGGAACCATGTGACGGTAAAAATGGGAGAAAAGTTGGTACTAGCAGCAAGCTAGGCCTGAGCTACCTCCCACATTTACCATCACATGGTTTCCTCTTCTGGCACTTCCTTTTCCGCATTTTGTTTAACATAAGCAATGATTTTTTATGTTTACTCAAAATGCAGAAAAGGAAGTGCCGGAAAAGGAAACCACGTGACGGTAAAAGTGGGAGGTAGCTCCAGGTAGCTCAAGGTTAGCTTGCTGCTGGCACCAACTTTTCTCCCACTTTTACCGTCACGTGGTATTCTCTTCCGGCATTTCCTTTTCCGCATTTTGAGTAAACATAAGCAATCACTAATAATGAATCTCATGTGAAACAAATGCTCTGAATTTAAATGTTAAAATATATGATCAGCAGTCATATGTAAAGTACAATAAAGTACCAACATTCACGATTATGTTAATATTTTTTATTATTATTTATTGATTTAATATAATGGTACAATATATAGTTCTATATAAAATCTATGTAAAAATTGCTTAAACAATAAATAGAAGTAAAAAAAAAAAAAAAAAAAAAAAAAAAAAAAAAAAAAAAAACGATGTTATAATAATTAATTATAGATAGTAATACTATGCTCTCTATTTCTAGAATATTTGCGTAACTCATGGAAAAGTTTATGAATTAATTTATAAAATATTTAAAACTATATAAAAATTACTAAAATATGAAAGTATTTAAAATATTTAATGTATTAATAAATAATATTGCAACAAATAAAGAAAATCTGCACACTTAAAGGTGAAAAGGAGAGAGAGAGAGAGAGAGAGAGAGAGAGAGAGAGAGAGAGAGAGAGAGAGAGTAGACAATGAAATTTATAATGGGCCTGAATGTGATAAAATCTAATACAAAAATCATTTAAGAAAAACGACATGACGAAAAAAAACATATTTTAATAAAATATCGGTCAGTCAACACTTACAGCAATTATTTTCACTATGTAATAAAATAAGCCTGAATGCTTCAAAAAATAATGGTTTTAAAATAGTGATATAGTGCATGCAATCAGATTTATTGCATATATTGTTTAAAATATATTGCTTTGTGTGAACAGAACATGTAACTTCAAAGTCTAGTTTACACAGTGAAATTAAACTATATTGACATAACAATTTATCCATAATAAAAATTTAATGTAATAATATTTGAATATAAAACAATAATGCTGTTCATAAACCTTGTTTTCTGCTAACTAAAATGACGATCTATTAGGGCTATTCAAAATGCAATGCACTTTTTTCTTAACAAGAAAACAGGGTTTACAAACAATACTAATAAAAAAAAATATTTATAATAATGCATAAATTTCAAATGTCAAAGTAGTTTTAATTCAGGAACCAGAACCGCTTGAAATTGCTCAAAATCGGTTTTAAAGACCCGCTTTTAGTTAACTATTTCAAGGACCGATTATTAAGACTCAGTTTTCAATAACTGCTTTCAGAAACCGGTGCTTGAAGCCATAGACCACATAAAACAACAAGTGCTTTTTAATGAATAAACACGAAATGGGATCTTCAAAACTGATGACAATTTTTACTAAAATGTTAATGTAACCGCACGAGAGAGCGTGAAAATATTGTAAAGTATGCAATTTGCGTGACTATTCATGTTTCTGACGTCAGAAACATGCAAAAATTGGTAAAAAAAAAAAAAAAAATGTTGTGCGGGTTGCATAAATGGAAAATTTTCTGATCACTGCTACGGAGCTACCGTTGGGTTTTGAGACAAACTAAAGTTATTTATGTAAGTCCCATCAAGTGTTTTGTGATATAAATGCTAATGTTGTCATGTTGTCTATGCCTTTAAGAATCAGTTTTCAATAACCGCTTTCAAAAACCGGTGCTTAAGAAACGCATGTTCAGAAACCGCGATTTTAAAGAACCCTAAAAATTGGAGACGGTTCCATTCCATGATGATATAGCAATGATGATTGATAGAATGAGATATTTAAGTTTAGGTATGAAATTTTAAACTTTTAGATTTGATTACGTACATAAAAACATTTGACATTACAGTCAAGCGTAACAGATAATGCGAACATTAAATAAAGCAAGCACATGCAACATTTTAAACAACAAAATAGCTACAATACCCGTTTTTTCTTCTTTGAATTTTGGCAGGCAAACTTTAAAAAAATATTATCAAATAAATGATTAAAATAAATTATGTTATTTATGCTGCATTAATATCCTATTGCATAAATTTGGAAATAACATAAATAATTATGCTGTATAATATTATAATTTTTATCATTCATAATATCGCTAAAATTATTTTGTAATGGCTGAAATCGTGTTTACCCTATCACACTGAAAATAATAATTTTCTGTTTGTGTATATAAATTCTTAATGAAGTTTTATAATTTATTCACTTCAAAATTATGATCAATCATGATTTACACATTATAATATGAAATTGCCTTTTTTTTTTTTTTTTTTTTTTTTTTTTTTTTTTTTTTTTACGAGGTTAAAAAATACAATGAATGAAAGATATACATCATGTATAAGAATGAAAATTGTAAATTAGAGTGCCAAAATTTGAACACAAATAAAAAGCTAAACAAATATTAAGCTATAAGCAAGCTATTGACAGGCAGAAAAAAATTAAAATAAAATAACATTATTAGAAGATAGAAGAAGAGTATTTTGAGACATTGACAAAAATAGAGAAGTGTAGTATAAAATTATGTTGTAATTCTGACAACATATTTGAGTGTTAGTAAACTTTTAAGCCATTGTGATTTGAATGTGATATAATGCAATAAAAAAATATTTAATAATAATAATAATAAAAAAAAAATTACAGAAGTTTCGTTAGCAATAACGATTATAAATCTTGAACTCTTTGCTTATAGAGTTCCTCTCTTAGTTCTGTTCCTTAAAGTCCTTGTCAACTTACTTTTTAAAAATTTAGAATACAGATTGATGATTACCATACCTTATTATCCATGAATTAGACACCACCACGTTGATTTTGTATTTATTTTCATTTTAACGGTTATTTCACGCATCTGACATCACAATGTACCGATTGGGCCGTGATAGGGGTAAAGAACTTGAGGGAGGGGCTTAAATTTATCCCGTGACCAGAGTGGTGACGGTGATTGGTGACAGTACATTGTGACGTCAGATGCGTGAAATAACTGTCAAAATGAAAATATATACAAAATGAAGGTGTTGGTGTCTAATTCGTGGATATTAAGGTATGGTAATTATCAATCTAGTATTTTAAATGATAAAAAAGTAAGTTGACAAGGGCTTGAAAGGTGTAGAACACCTCGAACAAAAAACTTTTCTAATATTCTAACATACCTAAATATCAAAGATGATTTCCAATTTATTTTTCGTTCAAGAAATGGCAGATGCAGGTTTATGATATCATAGCATTCAAGAAATGACGTCAAGTTTATGACGTCACAGCTCACTGGTCCACAAGTGTGGAAACAGGAGAGCTGTGACGTCATAAACCTGCATCTGCCATTTTTTGAATAGAAAATAAATTAGAAATCAATGACTTTGGCCAAATCAACATTGATATTTAGGTATGTTAGGATATTAGGCAAGTTTTTTGTTCAAGGTGTTGTATGCCTTTCAGTTTGTCCCAGGCTAAATAAAAAAAAAAAAAAAAAAAAAAAAAAAAAAAAAAAAAGTTCAGAAAATAATAAATGACTGTTTTAAAAGTTTATGTTAAATACAAATATGAAGTCAAAATTATGTAATTATTTTATATACGCACTTATCTATTGCAAAATCAACATGACGATTGAAATAAACTTGCAAAACACATACACAGATACGAAAATATTGTAAATATACGAGCTAAAAAAAGATAACATGAAGCAAGCATAAAATAAAATATTACATGTAAACAGTGAGGCGTGAAATAAATAAGTGTATAAGAACTCACTGAAAAGTTGGTATAACTATCCATGGCCCTCGGGTACAAAGCAATATGCTGTAAAGTTATACAGTACGGCTACAATCAGTACTAGCATAATGTTAATCATAGCTTAAATATGCGATATTTCTAGCTTTTTTGTAATACTGGCAACCAGCGACAATACTCTTCGATGGCTCAGAATAATATTGTTTTAACTGAAAAGAATTTTCATAGGAATTTCAATGCTTGTCTCATGTAAACCAGACTTTATTTCATATGAAAATATTTGGCAGTTATGACAATACTGTTCCCAGCTGTATATCAATGCACGGTAAGAAATGAACTACATAATTTATGCTGCACATATGTCATTACATAGCATAAAAATGCTAAATTATAAAAGCATAAATAATCATACTGTAAAAATATCTGATAATTATTCTCTGTAAAATAGTTATTATGCAGTATAGCATAAATTATGTTGTATTGAATAAATTGTGCTGAAAATTTGTTCTTTATTTTTGTCCGTCAGTATGATATTGACTATCAACCTGGATATAGTCTTATAGAGGAAGTTCAGGGGTTACAACATGGCTTCTTCATTGTTAGATAATGATGCCCCAAAACTCTTTTGTAGCCCCATGGTAGCCCCACAAACTTGTACACATCCTACGAGATATGCAACATGCTACAACATTTTCTAAGCCGTAATTATGACGTAAAAGATTCGGGACGCGTTGCATATCTTGCAGGATGATCATGAGTTTGCCAGGCTAGGGAAGGGCTTTGTATCATCATAATATGTTTATATATGATATTATGTGAGTTTATGGACAGTTCTTCTTATTATCTAACACTGAAGAAGCCATGTTGTAACCCCTGAACTTCCTCTTTATTGCCGCTAATATGTAACCACTAGCTATAGCTTCCAGTTACCTGTTAAACACAGTGAAGGCCCTATTGTATATCTTTTGCAATAATGAAGTTTCAGTTTCATTTGTTCATTAGTACGAGAGTGTGTACCGACACCATACCAACAAGTTACAAAGCATTGAGTATATCAGGTCTTCCGGATAGAAACGTCAATATAGTTTTTGTGCAATGGGACCTGGAATCTTACCTGTTCTTTTTATAGAGCTCATATAGTCGCATGGCAAAAAAAAAAAAAAAAAAAAAAAAAAACTACTACGAGATCTCTAATTGGAAGAACTGATAGGGGAAATTCTTAAAATACCGACATCTGTGGCAACATTGCACAGGCATCAGCCAGTGAAGCAGGGGGGGGGGGGGGGGGGGACTCACTAGCAGCTGTGGCATCACTTGTTCCGGAAAATGCAATGTTATCCTTATGGGCAAAACGATTCACGTAACGTCACAACACCCTAGTGAGCTTAACCTGAACCAGGAGCAGGTGACTCAAAGATATCAGATAAAAGGAGAAGGAAAGACGAAGAGAGGAATGCAATGTTGCCACTCATTTCAATTGTTTGTAACTTAGTCTTATGGAGTCAGTACATTACCTGTAGTTATCATTATTATAAGATTAAGGTAATAGGTGAGAGGCTGACAAATTGAACGGTCGTGAAATATAAAATTAACATGAAGTAAAGATGAAATGTTACAGTTCTTACAAGTTTATAGTTATGTCACACATATTCAAACATGATCAAATATTGAAGTGATTCTACTTTAAAAATAACATGTAATTATGAAAATTCAAATTTAATTTTTTAAATCAAATTAGAAACTTCTTTAAAATAAAAAATAGTATCATACTTTTTTTATTTTATTATGATTTTTTTTTTAACTTTTTTTTTTATTAGTTTTTTTTAATTTACTCTATTTTATTTGAACATTATAGTGCAGTACAAATAATGCAGAAAGAGTTATTGTGCAAACAAAGTAACTCTCTTGACTATTTCCGCTCCAAGCCAGTCACCCACTGCCTTGACCTTTGAACTTACTATGTAGAGACTGCTTAGGTCACTATAAAAGCTAAAGATTGCACTGACACTACCATACTGTTTCCTTGATGTAGCTATTGCTATTATATAGTTGCATAGGAGAAATCTTGTTTATTTTTAAACAATGATTGTTTGGTTCATTTTAACTATCCTATGTATATATAGGCCTATATATGGTCTGCCTTTTTATAGTGTCTCAAGTGCTTTAAGCACTTGTTAAATTACCGATTTTGGTCTGGAACTTTGAACTATCAACTATGATAAAAAAAATATATACATATATCGATGCCTCCGCGTCAAAAGTGAGCATCTACACTTTCCAGATTTCCAACAAAACGACTATCTACACTTTCCGAGCAGCGCTGTAACTCGACTAGCGGCCATTAACTTAACATTGCAGATGCTCGTCGGCGGAAATTGTAGATATGTAGTCGTTTTGTCAAAAATCTGGAAAGTGTAGATGCTCACTTAGACTTTTTTCATATATTGATTATGAAAAGTACTAGGTGATTTTCTAAGGCGTACTTAATTTGAAGTTTAGGAAGTAAAAACCATTTTTGGTTTGAATATTATCAAAGGAAAGAATAGGAAAACTAGCAAGCGCCTTACCACGATGAAGTCCATAGCTAGGTGAAGATCTTGAACTGCTAACAGTTAACACAAAACAACTGTTTGAACTATTTCACTGAGCCATCAAGATCTTTACCTAGCTTTGGACTTCATTGTGGTAAGGCGCTTGTAGGTTTTCCCTTTGATAACAATTTGTTCCTCATAGCTAGCTGATATATTTCTTAAACAAAGCATATCTATATAATACTGCCAAATATACAACCTTGCAGTAACAATTCAGCTCAAATCAAACTGTAGAGCAGCACTTAAAAGCTCAATATGAACAGCTCAAAATTAACCTCATGCATTAGTTTACTAATAAAAATATATTTGATATAAGGGAGAAAATCATATTTAACTCCCTTTCTTTTTAAAGTCTTCTTTTGTGTTAGGATGCTTTAATGTAAGTGCTTTTATTCTAAGTAAGCTATATACAGTATTAAGGAAAATGAACCATCAAGGTTGAGTACGATACATTTGAAAGAAAAGGATAGGAGAAACCAGCAAAAGCCTTGCCATAGTGAAGAGTGTCCCATAGCTTGGTGAAAATCTTGCAAGCACACATTTTAAATAATAATAATAAAAAAAAATTGGATAGCTTTATTAAACTCCAAGAAAAATGGACGGTGTTTTGCCTTTGTCAGTGCTTCCAGACTCAGAAACTATGAATTAACATTTCTTTTTGAGTCTGTGAGGACTGACAAAGGCAAAACACACTACATTTTTCTTGGAGCCAAAGGCAATCCAGTGTGTTAGTTCTTTATCACTGTGCTAGCAAGATTTTCAACAAGCTATAAGGTTTGCGCTAGTTTCTCCTATCCTTTTCTTATAATTTTGTTATACTGTACTTTAAATGCTTATAATTTTGGTCACTCTCATAAGCTGTCAGCTAATACTCAACCCCCTTACTCCAATTTTTCAAATATATACATTTTTGTTTCTTCCTGCTATCAAATATTTTTTTAATAGTCAATTATGTTTCAGCTTAAAATTTCTTAATTAACTCTGATGCATTAATTAAATTAAAAGATGTAGGACTTACAGGGTTGACTAACTCTGCACTCAGTCCCAGGTGTTGATGTAAGGCGGTGAATGTGACTCGTTGAAGTCGCACCATGATGACTTGAATTACACGAATGAATGTGTCTGGGTACTCCTGCAAAATATATACAAGTATTGTTTATATTTGGCTTTTAAATATACCTACAATAAAAATGTTTAAGAAATAATAAAACTAGGAAAAAAAATGCAGTTTTTCTAATTTGTAAGCTATACACTTTGTGGTGAATCTGTCTCTCCTACATTATTCAGTAAAACATTTTTTTTTTTTTTTTTTTTTTTTTTTGTATTTATTTTGGTACTTTTGCAAAATTTGCACACACACTGTTGAAACATATTCTCCTCGTTCCTTCTTTTTGAAACATCTACATTATTCACCACACCTGCTATGGTATACTCTAGTACGCTAGGCCTGTAACGAGTTTTCAATAATAGGTGCGACAAAAATTGCAGATGTAAGTAAAGGGGAGAATACACATGTTTCAATAGTGTGTGCACAAATAGTGTAGTAGTACTAAAATGCCACGTAGCCCCTGATATATAGAAAATTTTCAGCAGAAATTTAAATCATTAAAAAAAAAAAAAAAAAAAAAAAAAAAAAAAAAAAAAAAAAAAAAAAAAAAAAAGCTACTCCTTAATTAAAACCCAAAACATGATGAGCATAGTACAGTACAACTTACTTGAAAAACATCTTGAAAAGCAGCTACAGGCAATCTCAATACAATAGAATCTTCCACTGCTTTTGCAGACACAGTCTTGTATGGACTTGGGTGACCCTATGATAATAAAACAAAAATTAGTAAAAATTGATTTCATTGCAACATAAATCAGCTTTCACAATGGTTTTGTTTAAAAATGATTGCTTAAAAATCATAGGAGTTATTCCAATTAAAATTTCATTTTACAAAAGTGAATGAAGTTAAGCCACTTTATGACAATACTCTATGTAAATGAATGTTTTTTCATTGTTGCAATAAGGTAAATACACCAATTTATGAGGAGTCTGTTGTAAAAGCTGCTTAAAGGTATGAGTCTTTAATGTTAACTCATACAGATATACCTTATTGTTCTACATAACTGTATATCAACTGTATATTGCTACCATTGAGGCTAAACTACACTGCTACTGTTGGCAGAATTGCTTACTTCCACTCATCTACGTTATCACAATGGTCATAGAATCACGCAACTAAATTATAGCTACACCAGCTAAAAAACACTTCTACATAGGAAAATAGATGTAGAAGTGTTTTATACCCGTTGTCCTGGTAAATGTAGATGCGTGTTTCTATGTCTATCACGACTAACCTAGATGGGTGAAAGTTAACAAACAGGCTAAAAGTAGAAGTGTGGTTTAGTTGCAATAGCATCAATATACTTTAACTGACCCCTTCCCTTAATGTAATTGATCAACAATAAGTCAAAATTGTGTGAAAACTCACCGTCAACACGTCAACAAAACTGAGTAATGACGTCACACTCTCTCCTTTCTTCACATATTTCAACGTCAATGTAGAACCATCATTGCCTGTGATGTAAACATTTATCAAACCACTCTGAACGACATAGACATTCTCATCAGGATCACCTGCAAATAAATTAATAAAATATTTAAAAAAAATCTAGGCTAAAGAAAATAAACACTGGCTCAATATTTGCAAAAAAAAAAATAAATAAAAATAAATAAATATGTACAATATGGATTACCCAAGAACAAATTGAGTTACTTGGCTATTTGGTCTAAATTTATGTTTATTATCATTTTCCTTTCTTTCAAATGCATTTAGTTTCCGCATTTTTCCGTTCATGTAAACCACAAACAAGTTTTATATTGGGGAGAAAAAAAAAAAAAAAAAAAGTTCTTGCATTTTTTTTTTTTTTTTTTAATACCAAATGCTTTATTTGATTCAAATTCACTCACCAATTTTGAAGAGATATGAGCCAGCATGTAAGTTGACAACTTCTACATGTTTGCACAAAGTCAAGAACACAGGTTTCTCAAAATGACCAAACACTCTGCAACACAAGGTAAATAGTTAATGGGAGCCACTTTCATATAATACTGAACATTATTTTAATATTAATTAAACATGTTTCTAGGAATCAGAAAATTCTAAAAATTTGCTGTTGGAAATTTTTTTTACCCGTTTTTTATCCTTTTTATCCCCCCTAACAAAGGTGCTAACAAAAGGTGCATTAATTGGGGTATATTTGGGTATAATATATTGGTAGCAGTATTAAAAGGAAGAAGAAAAAAAATGCTGCCCAAAGGTTATAGAAAAAAATAAATAAATCAATGCACCTCAAGTTGTTCGATTTCCATGAAATATCATAGACTTTCCTCCGCAAGACTATTTAAAATCAATTTCTATTGATACTTATAGTAACTCACCTAATACTCTGCAGAATGTAGAGTGCATCAGGTGGTACTCTACCATCATCCTGAGCACTGTCTTCCTCAAGGTACTCTGAGGGAGGTTCTAGCACCTGTTAGGTCACAGCAAAACATCATCAGTATTATTGTGTACAACATCACTGGTAAGCAAAATATTATATATCAGTTTAACTACTAGTTGGATCTAGAAAAACATCCCTTTAAATTATGATCACTGAATTCTTAGTTTTGTACAATTGTAAAGAAAACACAATACGCAAAATCAAGAAATTCTATTAGTTTTTTTTTTTTTTTTAATCCTCTTTTGATGATTGGTCAAAATAATTCCTTTCATATAAATTGGTTATGGTCAAAGTACACTAGAAATGTTCAAATATTCTAGCCCCTTCAGATTTTTTTTTTTTTTTTTTTTTTTTACCCCATTGTTGAGAGGTCACGATTGCCTGATGTTATTTGATTGAGGTTTTCAACAGCTTCAGTGAAAGTACAGTAAACTCTTGATTTTGTGAAGTTCCATTCTGTGAAATTCTGGATTTTGTGAAATGTTCAGTTGGGTCTGCAGCAGACTTCAATATACGCATGGCAATGTTAAAACTCTCAAATTCGTGAAATTGCCATTTTCTGGGTTCCTTGTGATTGCACAAAATTAAGAGTTTACTGTATAACTACTTGATATTTTCTAGAGACTTCACTGGTCTTAGGATTTTGTACATTTATTATTATTTTCCTACATTTAAATACATACCTTAAGTTGCAAAGGAGCAGATTCTTTCTTTAAATTCAAAAGACGTCCTGCAATTTTGATCAGTTTCTTCCTACGACCCTGAACTCCTGAGCCCGAGATACTTTTGACCTGAAACACAAAATATAGGCCTATACATCAGTCAAAACAAACAATTATCTTACATTAGTCATCACATCATATCATAATAAAAATTACGGAATATTTTAATTACCAAATCAAGTAATCTACATGCTTTTATCTCTTGCTTATCAGTAATCAGGCTTATTATTATTTAAACAGTTTCAAAATCCTTTGTCTGTTGCTATCATATTTGCAATAATTTTTAAACTACTGTAACTTATGAAAACTTTATAGAAAAGCCCACAATGATCCAAACTACTATTATAGTAATTTATTTATATTTTAGAAGACAAAATATTACTTTTCTGAGCATTTTGCGTCCGTAGAAGAGAACTTTGTCTCTTTTGCGAAACCTGGGCCGAACTCCAACTCCAACAAATTCTTTTACTTCGGCAGGAATCAAGTCTGTAAAATATACAATAAAAAATGTGACAAATTATCATTAATAATGTACAGCAAGCCTTAACTAGCTGCCAACTAACTGCTATTGGGCAGGCCACATGTTATTGGTAGAAAGTTTTTTCCCCCACATGCAATTGGACTCTGTATGAGAACCTCCCCCCCCCCCCCCCCCCCAAGTGACTTCTTCTAATATTTGTGGTTGACAAATAACTTATAGTACAATTACCATACATGAAGTCAACCAAGGTGACTTTGAACACTCACGTTGACTACTTCTACTTGAGGTACTTATTTCAAAAATTTGAGATGTTATCAAGAACAAAATTTGGACTAGACACCCCAGTTGATCGACTATCACTATAAAGCCTGTTCAAATCCCAAACACAATCAGGAATAAGTATTTGCACACATCAGTACTTAATACATGAATAGTAATTGTATTCAGCATGCTTGCCGCAATTATCGGCAGTTGTTTGCTGCTTTTTTATAATATGTTCCCTTCCTTTGAGAGTTTTGAAATTTTTACAGATAAATAATTGTTTACTCATCTATTTTGAGAAAAAAAAAATTTAAATCCTTGCAAGTGGAAGTTACTTTAAAAGTTAAATCTGCCCAATAACTTGTACATACTTAGCATACATACTTTTGTTTCTTAAACGTGTAGGTATGTATGTGTACTAAAATATATTTGATTTTGTGATACATTTTAGCTATTTGATTTGGGGGGGGGGGGGGGATTTTCTATTCAATTCCCCCACCCCTTGTTAAGAATCATTTTGCACAAACATTATTGCAAAAAAGTCTGATGAATTGAAGCTATCATACGTTACCTTTGTTTCGCCATTTTCTAATGCCCAGGACGATCAAGGTTATCAAAAAAGTCAGCAAAAAGAGACTGAGAAAATGTACCTGTAAAAAAATAAATTTATACATAATGATAATTAGTAGTAGTAGTAGACATAACAGTACAAAAACGGAGTCACTTCATACCAGTATGTGTACATCAGTGTACATACATGAATACCGGTATATAGATCATGCTTGTTTCTTACCTAGGAAATGTTTAAAACAATAAATTTAGAAGTTTGAATTCAAATAATATAAGTAATTAGATTCAGTTTATATTTATTTGGTAAGAGAAATAAATGTGTAGCAGATAAAAATTATGACATACAATATTTGTATGACAACGCAAAACCATGAAAACGTCGAAAGATTACATATGCTTTTTTTTAAGTCATTAAAATTACGACGAATATAATAATACATTACACGCCGTATTGTTTGAACTTTGGTCTTTCAATACCTAAATAATTATAATATGATATGCATAAATAATCAGCGAATTTATTGATTTGTTTACATTATTACCTTGTGCTCAAGAAAAAAATTGGTGGTTGAATCCCAAGCACCAAAAGTAAACTCTTGTAGAAAAGTACCGAAGTTTGTTATAAATTCCTTCATACTTTAACTCTTCATCACAGTCTATAATAAAATTGAATACAAATGACGCAGTGATTATTTAGATCACGTCATAATACAATAAAGACGAATAACAAAAGACTTCGCTTATACTTGCGAAATAAAACAACACCCCGCGATACCGCGCGACCCTCCCGCGAATCTACAGCTGGCCTTGTTAACCTTTTGACCTTCCTTTAACAATGAAAAAAATATATACATATAATTTAAATCTATCGTTATTGTTCAGTTTTTTAAATAATAATTTTTCATCTAGATATCTATAAAAAATTTCTACATTTTGAAGTTTTTAGATAAAATTTGAAAAAGTGTCTATTTTTATCAGGTTGGTATTCCAAATTCTCTAAAAAATAAAAAAAATGAACAGCGTAAAGCCAGCTGTCATGTAACGAAATGGCGATTGTGTATCACAGTTATTGATTTCTAATAATTTCATCATTTTTTTACAGATTTAAAGTTAATGTGGTGTTGAAAAAGACATTATAAAAATGTCCTCATTAACTTCTAGTAAGCAAGAGTTCGTAGTTGGAGCAAAATATCGTCTAGTTCGTAAAATCGGAAGTGGCTCATTCGGGGACATTTACTTGGGAATCAACATTACAAATGGCGAAGAGGTAGCTGTCAAACTTGAATCTGTAAGAGCTCGTCATCCACAGCTTCTTTATGAAAGTAAATTATATAAAATTCTTCACGGAGGAATTGGAATTCCTCATATAAGATGGTTTGGACAAGAACGAGAATACAATGTTCTTGTAATGGACCTTCTTGGACCATCATTAGAAGACCTGTTTAACTTCTGTTCGCGACGATTCACAACAAAAACAGTTCTCATGTTAGCAGATCAAATGATTGGACGAATTGAATATGTCCATTGTAAAAGTTTCATTCATAGAGATATCAAACCAGATAATTTCCTTATGGGAATTGGTCGTCATTGCAATAAGCTCTTCTTGATTGATTTTGGTTTGGCAAAGAAATTCCGTGATTCTCGTACTCGTCAACATATTATGTATCGTGAAGATAAAAATCTTACTGGTACAGCTCGTTATGCGTCCATCAACGCTCACTTGGGTATTGAACAAAGTCGAAGAGATGATATGGAAAGCTTGGGTTACGTATTGATGTATTTCAATCGTGGATCTTTGCCATGGCAAGGGCTAAAGGCAGCCACAAAGAAACAGAAGTATGAGAAAATTAGCGAGAAGAAGATGTCCACACCAGTTGAGGTGCTCTGTAAGGTAAGATAAATTGTACACCTAATTGCACCATGTTTTGCAATATCTGTACATACATAAGTATGTATACAGTACGGATACGTATCGTATGTGAACGCATTCACTATTGGATTCAAAGCCAGTAGCCTCATGCATCCACTAAATTGTAAAATTCTACATGAATTACATGCTTATGTTTATTGATATAAATTTTTTGTAAAAAATATATTTATACACTTCAAGATTGATTTTTAGGTTCAGTACTGCAGAGTATGTATGTATGTATGTATATGTACATACTAACATACACTCCGATACAGTACAAATCAGGTAACGAGGAAAAAAATAAATACAGTATTATATACATATAGTTACAAGTTGCAATGCATGATTAGGAAAGTTTGTGTAATAATTTATACATAATCAAAAATTAAATAAACTAAACCAGAGACAGCAAAAGTAGGGGGGGGGGAGGTAATTTCGAAATTCAGCATGAAACTAGAATAATAGGTGTAATCGGTTATAAATATATTTTTTTCTTTGAACGTTCTATGGAGTAACGTCCTTTTTGTTATTATTTACAAGATTGGTGTAAGAATTTACTCTAAATATTGCCACAAAATTAGTTCTTCAATACAGTACTAAAAGATAGGAAAGTAGGGGTCCTCATATACTTTTTCTTAGCATCCTATGATTGACTAGCATGCTCCGCCAATTAACCATTAACCCCATTACTGTGAACGTTTTTTTTTTTTTTTTTTTTTTAATGTACCCTAACTTTTAATGCAGTTAGATGCCATTGGTTAATTATTATTGTAGGTACTCTTATTACACGTAAATAATATTATTATTTATTTATTAATTAGTACCTACACGTTTATACGGGAATATGCACAGGTTAATAGTTCTTTATTGGGTTTAAAATGGGACTCTACATTGTATATAATATAAAAAAAAATTGACAAAAATAAACAAGTAAAAGTAACCCAACGGGTAATGAGAAAAAGGCAAAATGACTATAGGTTGTACTTTTTTTTTTTTTTTTTTTTGACAAAAATGTTAAAAATTTATGTTTGATTTTGCAGTTCCCATTAAAAAAAAAAAAAAAAAAAAATGCAGGTTTGCAATCAATGTGTGGTATGCAATGATTATGTTTTCTCGTTGTTATCCACCAACGTAAAACAAGATTTTGTAAACTTGTAACAAAATCACTAGCAAACTAATTTAGCAACATTCTGTCTCGGTACCTTTTTTTTTTTTTTTTTTTTTTTTTTTTTTTTTTTTTTTTTTTTTTTTTTTACCGTGGTCATATTTTATTATTTTGTAGGTTTTAAACTCTAATTATTTGTTACATATTCCAAAACTACTTTTAAAGCAGTCTTATAAAAATGTGATCTTTGACTGAAAATAAATCAACAATGATAATAATTTTAATAATGAAAATTTAAAATGGGTGCAATAAGTTTATCGTAATTTGTTTGTAATATTTAATATTAAAACATTAATTTTGTCAACTAAAAGCAAGCAAAATGCATTATAGTGATTCAGTACACTTTTGTTTACATACAGAATGATTTCAAAATTAAAAATGTATCCGCTTGCATTAAAAAACAAATTATAATAATAATAAAGGGTCCCAAATCGACTCTTTCACATTGAACGGAGCTGTTAATTTTTTCATTACTCGTTTTAGTTGTAAAAGATGATATTTGTTCTATTGTTGCATGCGATAAAGTGATATATATTTTTCATTATAATATTCAGAGAGAAAATAAAAAGTTTCTCAACCAAGGAGCTAGTTAGAAAAGCAACTTACAAAATTTTAAGCAATATTCTAATGATGCGTATAAATTTAAGTAGAGGGGAAGGAGTAAGAAAAAAATTACAGAGAAAACAGGAAAGATGAGTAATACAAAACCAGAGACTAAAATGGAGCAATAATACCAAACTACTTTCGTAATTATAATTTTTATTGTTTTAAATTTATGGTGATCATAAATAATTTGCCCCTTAAAAAAAAAAAAAAAAAAAAAAAAAAATGACCGCTGCTTTTTTGCAACAACGAAAAAGATGAAAGTCGTCCATTATTAATAATTAATCTGCAGGAAATGATTTCCTTTTTTAATTTAATTTAATTTTTTTTTTTTTTTTTTTTTACTAAGATGATAGCTAAGATAATCCTTCTTATAAAAATAACTGTTTCCGGTGTTCTTGAGATTTTTTTTTTCTTTACTTTTATTATTTTTAGCAACCTGCCAACTAAACTAACTAATATTAAAAGCAATTTCAGTAGAGTAATTAAAAGAACTTTAGAGCCCGCGTACTGTACACTGGTTTAATTTATATGCCACCGCGTATTTCAGCGAAGTGAATATTTCCCGGAAAATAATGTAATAAATTAAATGTAGTGTGTTACGTATCGTTACGACAATTTTAAGTTTTTTTTCCTGGTATTAATTTGTCATTTTCCTTGAATTGATTCAATTTTTTGAGGTTGATTTAAAATGCTAATTAAAACTTTAGTCGTTCATTTCTTGCATCCTAAAATCAAAATATTCAAAAAGCCTGTTAAAAACAAATTAAATAAATAAAAGATAATTCAATTTGCAACAACTTCAGGGTGTTTTTATTGAATTCAGAAATTAAAATAATACGTTTTAAATGTTTTCTTTCTTTCTTTCTTTCTTTCTTTCTTTCTTTCTTTCTTTCTTTCTTTCTTTCTTTCTTTCTTTCTTTCTTTCTTTCTTTCTTTCTTTCTTTCTTTCTTTCTTTCTTTCTTTCTTTCTTTCTTTCTTTCTTTCTTTCTTTCTTTCTTTCTTTCCTTTCTTTCCTTCTTTCTTTCTTTCTTTCTTTCTTTCTTTCTTTCTTTCTTTCTTTCTTTCTTTCTTTCTTTCTTTCTTTCTTTCTTTCTTTCTTTCTTTCTTTCTTTCTTTCTTTCTTTCTTTCTTTCTTTCTTTCTTTCTTTCTTTCTCTCTTTTTCTCTCTCTCTCGCTGTAACTATATATATTTTTAATTCCTTTTCCTTTCTCGTATTTTTATTTTCTCTCTGCCGCGTTCTTCTCTCCAATATTGACTTTAACGGGGACCTCTTTTACGTAGATATTATAGTCTACCTATATGGTATTAGCTAAACACTTTATACTTAAATTGCTAAATGATTGTAGGCTTTTAAGTTAAATGTTCATATTTTTGCTTTTAAGTTAAATGTTCATATTTTTGCGAGAGCACGCCATAGCAAAAGCCAAAGCGGGGCTCCGGTCCGATATTGACTAAATTAGGTCAATGACATACATTATACGTTCGCCATGCCATACGCCTTGTCTTTGAATGTATACCGCCTGCCTTATACACCGAAGCGAGCGTATACCGTCTCTCGTCCCGCGCCTCACCTTAGCTCTCGCTCTCTCACTCTTCTTATAGCGCCGCGCGAGCGCCGAGTGCGAACAAACGAGACACAGTTGGCGCCGTATCACATCAATAATTTATATTGAAAGTCAATTATCAATATGTACTATATATTTATACATCATATTATACGTATTGGACTCTAGATTTTGTCTTTAAAATGAGTAAATGTATGGGGTTGTTTAATGCAAGGACATTATCGATTTTAGTCACCTCTGTTCTATCCTTAAAAAAAATTAAAACAAAAAAATCAGAGCATTGATCAATACAGAAACAATAATACTAAAAAAAAAAAAAAAAAAAATGGATAAGCATATTTATTTATTATTAATTAAACATCAATATGGGGGTCTAAAATTAGTACGTACGTACTTTTTTTTTTTTTTTTTTTTTTACACAATATTTTTTTGAAATGAGCAGGAATAAAACCCATCTAGGGCCAGGTCAAAACTGAGTGCAAAAATCGCTTCCTTTATAGCCGGAAAAACAATAAAAATTGCCGTGTTTTTAATTAATATTCTAGACACCTATGGTCAATAAGGTACTCCCCCCCCTCCTTTTTTTTTTCTTCAGACAGAAATTTGTAGGTAGCTATAGTTTTTGCTTTTATGCCGCACTGATTGTATATCAATAAATAAATAAAATATTAAAAATTAATTTATAAAAATTCTATTTTTTATGTGTCTATGCAATATACGTAGTTCATAACTTCATAATATATACTATTGATATAAAAGAAAATAACGGGTGGGTGCGTGCTTCCAGCAAAAAAACAAAAAAATATAAAATTTACCAGCAAATGTTAAATTTCTATGTTTTAGCTAGTAGGTTTAAAAAACCTGCTCTAAATAATATTAAAACATCGCTTTTATGTATATATTACAAACTGCGCACTATATAAAGTATCGTAATTATTTATTATCTCCACAAAAGCCCCGTTACCAAGCTCATACAAGTGGTTTTGGCAGTTGTGTTTGTTTACATTGAAAACTAAACGACACATTAGCGTTGCGTTATAATATTATTATAGATAATAAACCGCTGTACAGTACGTTCTCCCTCCACTATGATGTTAATAATGTTTAATACACCGTGGTGGCTAGCCCGTGCTGCCTCCGCTCCGCGTGCATCAATGAATCACGTTTTGTTAACCTCGTCACTTGACTCTGGTGTCACGTAATATCCATATCACAGATAAGCCAAGTGAAGCAGTGAGCGGTAAAAAATAAAAAATAAAATATTGTATTTCAAGTACAAATCACGTATACGTATAATATGTCACTTGACCCTGAAATTTTAAACATGCTAGTTAATGGAGAAATTTTTGTGCGTAAAAATCAAGGTTAAAAAAGCGCTGTTGTAATATTTTGTGTACATCAATAGTAAAAAAACAAAACAACAACAACTATCAATACTGTATCTGAATAAAATAAATTTGTAATAAATATACTAGTTTAGCAATATTTATTAATATAATAACATTATTTTCTGCTTGATATTATATATATATTTTTATTATTTTATTCCAGTTCGATAGCATAATTTCCGATCTATATACCAAAACATCAAGGATGCTTTATGGCATTGTAAATTTTTTTAACATACACACACGCAAAGTAAATTCTTAATATTTATTCAGTTTTCAATTTATGCTATTATGCAGGGTTCGGATTAAACCCGGTTTTTTTAATAAAACCGGCCGGCAGGTAAAACCGGGTTTTATAGCCCGTTTTTTTTAATAAAACCCGGTTTTTTAAGTATAAAAACCGGTTTTTTTAATTTTTTCCTAATTTTCACAATAATAACATAAAAATAATAAAATAATACACTCGCATATTTTTTAGTCATTTGAAAAAAACAACAACAAAAAACCACATCAAATATCAATTTTATAGAGGTTTATTTATTCTTAGTAATTATAGTAATTAATACAAGTAAATTAAGAATTTCGACTGTTATTATTTATTAGCGAGCGGAAAAATAGTCTTTATTAGACTATTGGGGGTTTTACTTAATATTTCCACGAATCACACGATTTCAAGCCTATATACAAAATTAAAAAAAGACTATTTCGCGAATATTTTAGTCTCTGAGACTATTTTGGACTTTCAAGACTTTTCGGACTATTTTGCCTTTTTTCGATGTTTTTCAATATTTCTGACAAAAATAACGGAAAATTAACGTAGAACGTGACCGACTTGGACCGGAAATCGCTAAAAGTAAACCATATTTTAACAATATATATTTTTTTAATTATTTACTTCCAACATGTTTTGTTGGAACACAATAATTTTCAAATAAAATTGAGTAAATTTAAAATATTTTTTATTTTTATTATAATTTTTTTTCGAAAAAAGTTTTTAATTTAATAATAATTTTAATTTTAAAAAAAAGTTTCTTATTTGACTACAAATTTCCACTCAAATTTGCATTTACACATTTACATGTATTGTTATCTTTAAGGTGGCGAATAACTTATATTTGATCGTGTTTCACGTGTTTGACATAATTAAATTTTTAAGTACCAAAGCTTCTTTATTTTGTGTTCATACTAATTCGCCTTAAAAAAAAGTTTTTAGTGGTCTCTGGAGATTTTTCGATTTTTTTTTTTTTTTTTTTTATTATTATTATTTAGACAATGCTATTTTAGACCGATGTAATTTTTTTAGACTATAGAACTTTTTTTTAAGGCAATCCTAGAGACTATTAAGAAAACAGATACTGTAAATTCAGACATGTAATACTATTAAATAAAGTCACTAATGAGCTATATAAATTTCAAAGACTATTTTCCGACTATTTTATTATTTTTAGAGACTATTTTTAGACTATTTTTTAATTTTGAAGACTATTTTGGTGAAAAAAGAGACTATTTTTCCGCTCTTTTGTTAATATAGTATTTTGGCTTCTTTTTTTCTTTTTGCTTTTTTTTTTCTTTTTTTTTTCTTTTTTTTCTTTTAAACCGGCTTTTTTAAAAAACCGGGTTTTTTAAAAATCTTATTGCCCGGTTTTTTATAAAAAACCGCCCGGCAAAAATCCAGGTTAAAAAACCCGGTCGAACCCTGCTATTATGACTTAAATGCAGCATTTTTTTTTTCTTCTTCTTTTTCTCCATCCGACATTTGTATTATAAATTACAGCTTTTTTTTTTCAATTTGTTCCTGTACAGACCTTCTAACATACAATTTTACGCAATTAACGTATTAAAATAACTATGTACCATGTATTTATAGATAGGGAATAACTTAGATTTAAGTCTCGATAAGAATGCTTTGTAAGTCCATAAGGTGGTATTGTGTAGTAAAATTGTATATTATCACACAGTATGTGTGCATAATGTTTTTTCGTTCATATCTCCGTCCGTAGTTGTAGCCTTCACAATAATCGTAGTTTGAAAATCAACAAACATTGCGACTGAGAAATATTGGAAATCAATACTATGTTCAACCTTACCTATACGGGAAAGTTAACATTTCTAATCTAAGGTTTCTCAGACGTCATTTTACACAAATCTAAATTTTCTATTAAGTTTTTGTTACATATTATTTTTGCACGGGAAGTTAATGACAGAAAATGTTACAAGTACAGCTCTCTGAACAAAAGTTCCCGACCTGGGCAGCGACGGCCGCTGCGTTTTCTTATAAAGATAGCATAGGGTGGTTGTGGGTTGCCTATGCAAATCGTTCGGGAACTTTTGGCCAGAGCTGTACATATAATTGTACAAATAAAATTTAATCATTGTCCTTATTTCTAAAACAAAATAAATTTGTGAAACTGTGAGGTTTAGGCTCTATTTGGCATCTTACCTTATGAACTTGAACACGAAAGAAAACAATTTTGAATTTAAGTGAGAATGTTTAAAAATTTAAGACGATAATATATATAAAAAAAAAAAAAAAAAAAAAAAAAAAAAAAAAAGGAAAAAAAGGAAAGGAAAGAAACAAAACGAGAGAGAGTAAATAAATTATGTCCTTTATGCTGCAGTGTCTCATATTTGATAGAAAAAAAAGGCGTATTTTATGCCTGCATTATGACATAGCGTAATGGTGCATTCTCATATTTATTTATTTGTTGTAACTTTGCGCAACAAATTGTTAAATAACATTTTTTTTTTTTTAACGTAAAAATGATTAACTTGCTGCGCAAATTAAAAACAAACATAAATATGTGAATGCACCTTGTGACTTACGTTGTCTAGCTGTTGAAGTTATATAATTTTTTAATAAATTTGGCTTAATTCGTGCTATAGCATAAATATTGTGCAAATTTACGACTTACATTAGACATAATTTGATTGTTGATTTGTCAATTTGACAACAATTAAAATAATAATATTTCGTTAATTCGATTGTTTGAGATAAGTGTGATATTCTGGATTTACAAATAGTTATGGTGTTAAACAATACATTATGTGTTCGTAGCAAGAATAAATATAGAGCTAAGTACTAAAAATAAAAATAAATACTTAATACTATTCATTTATACAGCTCTGTATGAATATGAATGGATATTATTAAGTATTTATTTTTGTCCGCGTACTTCAATAAAACACAGCAATAATATAATAATAAAAATACGAATGTAAAAGGGTCGGAGAGAACTTATTTCGGTTGATACTGAAGCCGTGTAAATGAAAGGAAATCAATAAAACAATATTATGATTACCAGTTGAAAGAAATGACAACAATTGTGGGGTGTCCCCCACCCCCCTCCCTCCTACTACAAAAAACTGTATAATAATAGGTTGTGTTTAGCAATTTACCTACCCCCAACATGACATTTATTGAAATTATCTATTTATATATTTTTCATTCATAAATTTTTTATTCAATTTCTTCAACTATTTAACATTCTCAGTGTTAGTGTCATAAATAGGTCTGGTAAAAAATTAAATTGATTGGAAATTGTCATTAAAAAGAGGGGGGGGGGGATGTAAGAAAGAAATGATAAATTGGCTGTAATTTTATTTTTATGAACAATTAAAATTGAGGTTAATTTAATATTAACTTCAGTTTTTTTTTTTTTTTTTCCTTCTTTTTTTTCTTTCAATTCCTGTAGCCATGATACACCTGCAAGCGCAATGTGAGTTAACACAAATGTTGAAGTCACTAAAAGTTATAATCTCATTGCATTGAAATTGTGATTCATCCTAAACATTAGTTGTATTTTTGTATACATAAGCAACTGAAGGTTGAAAATGAGATAATGTGTTGATGTGTTATGACATAAGGTTGCCAAGAAAATAAACTTTCTTTTCTTTTCTTTTTTCTTTTTTTCTTTTCTTTTTTTTTTTTTTTTTTTTTGGCAGTGCAAAATTATGCAATGCCAAGCTGAAATAATTTTCAACTTTTTTTTTTTTTTTTTTTTCTTATGGTGATGCGACTGATGAGTCTTGGTAGTTTTGACCATTGACTTTCAGAAGACAGTAAAAAGATAGAATCAACATCTGAATTTTGAGAGATACAAGCCTTCCATCCACAACCCCCAATTTTAATGTATTTGATAATTTGTTTGATATATGATTTTCTTGTTTCCAGGGCTTCCCTGCTGAGTTCGCGATGTATCTGAACTACAGTCGAGGCCTGAGATTTGAAGAAGCTCCTGATTACATGTACTTGCGCCAGCTGTTCCGTATATTGTTCCGTACCCTCAACTTCCAGTACGATTATACATTCGACTGGACCATGTTGAAACAGAAAGCCGTGATGGCTTCCTCCAGTGGTGGTGTAGCTGGACCTAGTGGCACAGGAGCACAGGGACTACCTCCTTCAGGTGAGAACAACACCCTCTTGCAGTAGTATGCTAGTATGAACTCACTTAATGGCACACAATCGGACCCCCACCCCCTTTTTTTGCTGTTCTTTAAATGCAGAGGAACCTAACCAAATTAAATTCTACTAGGAATTTTCGAATAAAGTGAATATTTTTTTTTGTAAGGCTCAACGTTTTTTTTTTTTTTTCTTCCTCCCCAAATGGTGATTTAATTTAAAGTTTTAATCCAGGGTAACTAGTGGGAATTCAATTCCAAAGAGAGAACTTTTGCATTAGTGAATAAAAAAGGAGAAGTCGGTTTCTCTGTTCTTTGGCACAAAACTGTTAAATACCGTTGAAAAAAAAAAAAAAAAAAAAAAAAAAAAGAATCTAAACAGTGTTTTTCACCCTGCTGCCACTGTACCACAGAGCAATGAAAGTACCTTCTTTTTTTATTCACAAACTCTCTCTACAAAAGTGAACTCCCATTGAGGGTAGCTTTCAGCCTATGCTTAAAAACAATACCAACTTTGATAGCAACGTACAGTCAAAATATGTGTAGATATTTTACCTCTGACCCCTTTCCTCTTTTGAATCAATTATTATTAGAAATTGCTTAAAGTCAGCATTAAAACAGTTGCCTCTTCATCAGTCAATAGTGAAGTGAACATAGTCATGTCTTTCCATGCAAACCATTAAGAGTGCCATTAATTGAGTCCATACCATAATATAATATGTTAATAAGTCCTGTATCTCTTAAAACACTCCAAAAAAATAAAAAAAAAATAACAAAATGCATTCCCATTTCTAAATTCTTAGGCGATTTTAGTTTCCCGCGTTACTCTATTTTGTCAATTAATTTTACCACATAGATAGCTAGATAAAGCGTCAAGTAACATATGAGGTGATGCATTGTTTTCATAGGTGACCCTAAGAAGTAATGATGCGACCAATGAACTAGCTGATCACAACCACACTAGGCAAGCAAGCCACCTGCAGAAAAACTTCCTGCAAAAATAAATAAATAATAAAAAAAATAATATTAAAAAAAACATTATAATTATACAATTATCATTATAACATTTAATATCTTTTTGTTGTAAATAAAACTAATAATACAAAAGTTAAAAAGTAATTGGTTTGCTGTGTATGTGTGGGGTGCTTTTGGTGTATGTTTTTTTTTTTTATACACATACTTTTTTTTTCTCGATAGATTTTTTTTTTAATGTTATATATTATTTACCAATCATGTGGATGCTTTATTAATTTGTCAAAATTTGTAAGTTTTACATTTATATTGGTAAGCTGAATATAATTTTGGTGACGAGCTAGTTTCATTGAAGTGGCTACTGAAGCTGCTAGTATCAATCAATATTGATATTAAAGGAGCTTCAGTATTCAGTTTAATGTAATCCTAGTGATGAGCTGGTTTTATTAAACTGGCAACTAAAGTATCAATCAATATTGATTGTTAAATTAGCTAAATCTGTATGATTCACATTGAAATCAATAAAGATTGATTGATTGATCTTTTTTTTTCTCATCCCACCTCACCCCCCCACATGATTGGTAGGGAGTATGTAGAATGCTTTGGGAGACAAATTGAATTATGTAAGTAAATCAAAATTTTATGTTGAATTATTCAAAATTTGAATCTATATATATTTAAGGAAAAAAATACAAATTAAAAAATATCTTTAAAAAAATGTAGCGTAGTAAATACAATAAAAATTAATAACTGATAAAAGTTATGAACTGGCTCAGAGTTACTTGCATATTCAGGTAGAGCTAGAAGTTTTTTATGTTGCCCTGAAGACAAAAATATTATATCTCAAATGTTTTGCCCGTAATAAAGTCTCAAACTTGGCTAGGGCACATAATGAGAAATATGAACTTAATTTCTAACAAACTTATATATTTTTTAAGTAATTAAGTTTAAAAGATCTCATTACGTGTCCTGTAAAATGAGCTACAATAGCCAGTTTTGAAAACTTATTATTGAAAAAATATTTTGAGGTACAATTTTTCTTCCTTTTTTTTATGTAAGGGTGGCATGAAGAACATCTTTCTCTACTTAAAAATACATGTAACTCAAAATCAATTCATAACTTTCATTAATCATTAATTTTTATCATAACATTTCTTTTTTTAATTAATTTTCAAAGCATTTAAATTTCATTCATGACAAAATAAAACAAACAAAAAAATTAAATGTATGTAATTTTTATCTATATGTTAATTAAATTAATAAAGCCAAAAGGTCACTTTTGTGTAATAAAATAAGAGTAGACCTAATTAAAAATAAATATTGTGTAGCTCATTTTTTAAAAAAAAAATATAGCTCACACATTATTGTATTACAAAAAAATAATAATAATAATAAATAATATTTAGTATTTAGGTATAAACATATATAAAAAAAATTCTTTGCATGCAACCATTAAATTTTTTTTTTATTAGTTAGATTTTTTTTCTGGATGTAGAAAAAAAAATGTATTATTGTAATTTTAAGTGGAATAAAAGTTGTCATACGAGCCAAGAAAATTATGAGTTGTTTACTTTTTAGATCTAGATTGCATGCTATTATTATTATTGGGGGCTGTCTACTTTTTTTTATGGGACTTAAAAGAGCAAAAGCTTCTAGTAAGGGTAATACACATCTAATAACTTATTTTTGTAACAAAAAAGAAAAAAAAATTAAGAACTGAATTTATGAAATAAATTTAGAGTTGAGTTTAGAATATAAAAGATGTAAGTATTATTCACATCTATTTTTAAATATATTTTTATTTAGTTAAGAACACCTGATCATGTCGTCACTACCTGTTTACGATGTTTATGTATGGTTGATCTTTTGTTTTTTCTTCACATATAGACCTGAAACGAATGAATGGTAGTTTGGATATGAAGTAAAATGCCTCATCAGCAACTTTTTTCCTGTCCTAAACAAACGAAAAAACAAACAAGATCAACCAATAAAAGTATTGTTCTAGTAAATCGGCAGTTGTATTTTATTAAATACCTTCACCCAGGGTCGGACTGGCACTTAAGGGGCCAGAAAAGAGGGTGTAACACCCTAGTTATGCCCCTTTTAGGATCTTAGGGCCCTCCATATAAGGAGGGCCACATCCGCTATTGCAGACTTGCTCTTATGGCCAGTCCGAGCCTGCCTTCACTGCCAAAAAGTAGCAAACACCTGCCAATAATTGTGGCAAGCATGCCGATAACTAGTACAATTACCATATAATATAATAATATATTATTATTATTGTTCAAAATTTTTTTACAATATATTTTGCAGAACTAACTTCGTATGTTAAAATAGCTGGGGTTTGTCCACTTTGATATAAATTCCATAGTATATTCTATATTGAACCACACTGCAGGCACTGCACTAAGTTACTGGAAGAAAAAAAAAATAGTTAAGATGTGTATTACCATACTAGTTGTAATATATCGATGGCTCCACGGAAAACTGAACTATCTATAGTCTCCGCGCGCCTCAAATTTGGAACATCTGCGCTCTCTGCCTCTCCCGACTTTGAAGCAGCTCTTACCAGTGCTCCATTACAGATGCTTCAATTTTGGGAGAGGCGGAGAGCACAGATGTTTCAAATTTGAGGCGCGTGGAGACTATAGATAGTTCAGTTTTCCGCGGAGCCATCGATATTTAAGTTTTACATTGGCAGAGCATGCTTTGGTGTTGATAGTAAACAAAAAAGTCAGTGTTTTAGTCTTAATGTAGGCAACACAATGCAGCAACCATCAATTACTTTCTACAATGTTTAAACTAAATTGATGGCAAATCTTATTGGTCTTGCAATACAAATTAAATTTGGGAAGAAACAAAACATTTAATTTAAAACTTTTATATTTACAAATAAATTACTAAAATGACCCAAAAAATGTTGAAAAAAATAAAAGTACTTTTGAGATATTAAGAAAAGTAAACCATAGCAGTTAGGTTTGATAAATTGTTAAGAACAGGATAGGAGAAAGCAGCAAAAGGGCCTATCTGTATAGGGTGTGTGCAAGACGTCATTCTGAGTGCTTTTTGATGTTCTTGAGCAATGAATAACATTGCTCAGCATAGGACAAACGTAGTTTTTGGCTATTTTCTTTGGGAAATTAGCTATTTTTTGGTTATTTTTATTTTTCTTGCATAATTGAGGTACTAATTTAACCTACTATAACAGCATCAATGCTCTCAAAATAATTGCAAATTTTTAAACTGGCAAAATATGTGCAATTTTCCTATACCGGCCAATGTTATTTAGTACTCACTTATGACGTCAACTTTAACATGAATTAAGAGAGTCTCGGTGAAAATCTTGCTAGCACAGAGCAAGATTTTCACCAAACTGTGGGACTCTTCAATATGGTAAGGCCCTTATTTGCTGGCTTCTCCTATCCTTTTCTTTAAAACTTCTCATTGTATTTAATTTTTATTGTGATAAGATGTGAAGGACTATAAGCCATATTGGTTAGGTATGATAAAATAAAAATAAAAGAATAGTAGAAACCAGCACTGGTCTTACCATAATGAAGAGAGCTCTATTGACTAGTAAAGGAACAACGGTTTTGAGGCCGACTATAAGCGGTTTCGTTCACATCCGCTTCCATTTAAAAAAAAAAAAAAACTATTGGCTTGTGGCCAGTGGCCATACAATGCAATCAGGTGGAGATTTCAATTGATGCAAAATTCCATTTAAATACAAAACATGTTATTTCCATATGCCAATAGTTTTTTTTTTTTTTTTTTTTTTTTTTTTTTTTTTTTTTTTTTTAAATTTTTAAGGACTGATATTTGATGGCATAATACACTCCATCTCTTTTGGAGTTTATTGACAAATATATATTTCCAATGTGCTAGTTTTTTTTTTAGTTTTTTTTTTTATTATTAATTATTATTATTATTAATTTATATATTATCTGTGCTAGAAAGATTTTCACCAAACTATGGGGCTCTCTTCACTATGGTAAGGCCCTTGCTGGTTTCTCCTACCTTTTTCTTACAACAAATTAGTTTTTTACGTCAATAGGTGTATTCAAAATTTTCTCCGCTATTTACTTGATCTAGTAAAATCGGATCTGAATTTTTAATAAAATAGTTAAAATCAGATCTGATTGTAAGAAAATAGTTCAAATCAGATCTGATTGTAAGAAAATAGTTCAAATCAGATCTGATTGTAAGAAAATAGTTCAAATCAGATCTGATTGTAAGAAAATAGAGTCCAAATCAGATCTGATTGAAAGAAAATAGTTCAAATCTGATTGTAAGAAAGCAAGTAAAATCGGATCAGATTGTAAGAAAGCAAGTAAAATCAGACCTAATCTGTTAGAAAGCTAGTAAAATCGGATCTGATTTAAACTATTTTCTTACAATAAGATCCGATTTTACTTGCTTTCTAATAGATCGGATCTGATTTGATATACTTTCTTACAATTTGGATCTGATTGTAAGAAAATAGTTCAAATCAGATTCGATTGTAAGAAAGCAAGTAAAATCAGATCCAAATTGTAATAAACTATATAAAATCAGATCCGATCTGTTAGAAAGCAAGTAAAATCAGATCCGAATTGTAATACACTATATCAAATCAGATCCAATCTGTTATAGGAAAGCAAGTAAAATCGGATCTGATATTGTAAGATATAAACAATTAATAAGTTTAAAAAATATATTTAGAAAATAGTTTCATGATATAGAGATTAGAGCACATTGGATTAAAAATGTAATAAAATGAAACGATTCTTTGATTTATATAGTAAAAATTAGAGGATCTTTGCGATTATTAAATTTTCAATCCAACGAGCTCTAATTTCTATAAACTATTTTCTAAATATATATTTTAAACTTAGGCCTATTAATTTTTTTATATTTTACCAGCAGATCTGATTTGATATATCAATGCAACTATTTTCTAAATATATTTTTTAAACTTTTATACCAACTGCAATTTTTTTTTCTTATGCATATAGATACAATAAAATAAAAAAATATATAATGAAAATTAATTTTTAAATTATGTGTGGTCTATGGGTTTTAGGTGGCCGCTAACATACAAAAAACAGGCAACTAAGTCATGATAACAATGAGGATGGTGAGGATGATGGTAAGGTTGCGAGAAAGAAGAAGAAAAAATAAACAATAAGAGACCATAATAATAAGGCTCTGTGCATTCTATAATTAATAATTAAAAATACAAACTTAAAATGATTTAATTAAATAATAATAATAACAAATCTTTAATTGTTAAGTGAAACTAAATAAAATATATGTGTGTTAAATATAAATATAAGATCTTGCCGAGATATTAATGCTGAGGTTTTTAAAGTTGTATATATTGCATTATGTGTGCTAATTAAGTAAAATGTACTTATAGTATGGTTGATAATGAGGAAAAAAAATAATAAATAGGAAATAATATACTTTTATTGCATATTCTAAAAAAGGACATTGTTTTTATAATTGATTGAAATGCAAATTTTCTTATTTAATTTTGAGTTACGTTAAGTATTTTTAATTAATTTTGAATGTAGTTTAATTTGTTACTTTATGCATGTGGGCATAGGAAGAATTAAGTTACCAAAATTTTAAAAATTAATTAAAAATGCCTTATAGGTACTCAAAAATTAAGAATTCTCATATCTATTTTGCATCCACAATGTCATTTTTTAGAATATGCAATAACGTTACCCCCCCCCCCCACCTTTTTAAGAGTCTTCCTCATTGGTTATCTAACACTTTAGGCAAACACACTCTGGGGTCATGGATTTGCAATTATGTCACTTTTTGTATCATATATGACCTTAAATTTAGGATGTACGCTGAGTCATATTCTGAGAGTTTGGTCATGCATGAGATTTCATGTCTTAAAGTTTTAGTTTTCACTCCCTCAATCATGTCCTAACAGTTTTAATTCAATCCTATAGGTCGCGTCTCTAAAATTGTATCAAGCCTAAAATGGCCTAAAAACTGACCCAGAGCATATATGGCCCAAAGTGTTGGGTATAACAATTGCATTATCAACTTTTTTTTTTTTCTTTATAGGCTAAGTTTAATTTAACATGGAGATTTTAAAGTGATGAAAACAACACGCGTAAAAAATTTTCTTTTAGCCTTATTTTTATTTAATAAAGAAAAAACTAAAATGTAGTGTCATTAATTGCATTTTTGAGCAAGTTATTTCAACAAATATTGTTGGATTTATAAATCAAGTGCGGCCCAAAACTATATATTAAGCCTTCTGTTATAATCACATGATGCAAATAAAAACGTCGTCAAATAAAATTTATTAAAAAAGAAATCATGCAATTAAATTACTTGCACACAATGCAGAAATTGCTCTGTGTAAACACAGCTTTAATATTTGTCTTTCAAAGGTTTTATTTTTTTTTTCAGCAATGGATTTATTTTATTTTTATTTTGTAAATATATGTATGACTTTTTTAAAATTAAATATTGTGAATTATTTACAGTATCTAATTGGTTAAAATTTCAATTGAAAATGTTGCAGCATGTTTCTTGAATTTTGTTGATATAGAATTTACCTTTTTTTCCATAAAAAGATAAAAAGAACTGCAAAAAGTGTTTAATATAATTACTTAAATACACGTTACAACTTAAAACCATTGAAATGACTTCAAATTTCATTTTGTAAATACTTTTCAGTATTTTGCAAAATTATATCCGCAAACCAAATTTTTCATACTTTTTATTATTAAAAATATAATTTATATAAATTCACTTCAATTAAACATATACTTAAATATAATAATACTTGTGACATGAAAATGATTAAAATGATTAATGAAAATGATTAATGATCAAAATGAGGATTAATGAAATAAGAACATTAAATATATTATTTATGTATATTAAGGAAAATAAACCATCGCGGTTAGGTATGATAAATTGAAAGAAAAGGATAGGAGAAAACCAGCAAGGGCCTTACCATAGTGAAGAGAGTCCCATAGTTCGGTGAAAATCTTGCTAGCACAGATATATATATATATACATTTTATATCTGTGCTAGCAAGATTTTCACCGAACTATGGGACTCTCTTCACTATGGTAAGGCTCTTGCTGGTTTTCTCCTATCCTTTTCTTTCAATTTATCAAATATATTATTTACATTAAAATTGATCAGCATGCTGCATGTATAGATATAATAATGTCATTTAGTGTATTAATTAAGTTTAAAATTTATGAAAACAATTGTCGTTTTATATAATATTATGTGTTCCAACAAATATCATGTAAGAAATGTAACCACCCCATGAACAAAAAAACAATAAAAAATAAAAATAAAAAAAACAACATTGAATACATATTTTAATTTCTTCATTCTACAGCTTTCGTCTTTGTCTGTCTGTCTGTCTGTCTGTCTGTCTGTCTGTCTGTCTGTCTGTCTGTCTGTCTGTCTGTCTGTCTGTCTGTCTGTCTGTCTGTCTGTCTGTCTGTCTGTCTGTCTGTCTGTCTCTCTCTCTCTCTCTCTCTCTCCATTCCAAAATGTGCATTAAAATGAAATTAGAGGACCGTATGAGCTTTTTACTGCGTGTCTCCCCTATAACCTCCATTATATAAATTTATATAAAGAGATATCGAGCAAAGAGAACATTCTTTATATAAATTACATATATTATCACAATCGTGTGTTCAACAATTATGATAATTTTATTTGAACAAAATTTATTCATAATTCACATGATAAAATATGATTTCTGATATAATTATACTAATACAGCATACAAAAAAGAAAAAGAAATGCAAGAGCAAAATATTGAAGAATATTTATTTATGAATAACAAACGCAGCATAAATTACGAAAGTTGTCCGTTTACAGTAATTTTTTAACTTAATTAAATTTAGCATTATTGTATTTTACTTACATCATTTTTTATTACCCCGCATAATGTATATGTGGGTAAGTAGGCGGATGTGTATTTGAGCCAAGATTGAGGCTCGCGCTTTCATGTGATAGATATTTTTCTATCCTGTAGATTATGCAAATGTTTGAGCATGAGTGTTAAGCAGATTGCATATCTAAATATTTTGCAGGCGTTTAAAATTTTTATCCACCAAATAAAAATCTCGTAAAGTTTTTTTTTTTTTTTTTTTGTCATACAATGTTCAGCTCTATGTAAAGAACAGGTAAGATTCAAGATCGCAAGACAAATATACTCTACAACGAGGGACAACTGAAATTAAGATTTGTGCTGACCTCTACAACTTCAAGAGACACCTCCTTCAACGTCACCCGAGCAGAAGGTTCTTTAGCTGTCAAACTGAAAATATTTGTTCACGTTTGTTCTGCAGCTACAGTAATAATGTCAGGGGTATATAGGGTCTATAGAAGACAACAGAGCAATAACTTTGATTGCATTAGTTCTGTAATTGAAGTGTTCACTCAAGTAATTACTTATGTTATTTAATATATTAATATAAGCTTAATTGAATTTTTCTTCTTTTTTTTTTCCAGTTCCCTTTAAATGTTTACATTTTTAATATTTACATGTTCTTAATTTAGTATGTGTAAAAAAAGGGGGGGGCGGGATGTAATGATTAATATATATTTATTTTAATACAAAAAAAAAAAAAAAAAATCCAGATTTCAGACTTTTTTTCTTTCGTGATTGAATTAATGTATACTGAAAAGTTACATCTATGTAACTGAACAATTTGTAAATTTATTGCTTTCCGTGTTTGGTAAAAAAAAGTATTATTTTATTTGCAAAATTGGGGAATGCGATGAGAGATTCAGCTGTAATAGACAGAAATAGCAAAGCAGGTATTTCATAGTAGAGTGGATGGAAGGAGAGATAGAGGCAGACCTAAAACATCATGGTCTGAGGTGGTTGGAAGATGTTTGAAAAATAAGAATGTACGCAGTATGAAATGCAAAAGGAAATGTATGAAACAAGGTATGAGACTGGCGGAAGCAAGTGAAGTATGTCAGGATAGGAAGTTGTGGAGGTCTATCACTGGGTCAGGATAAAACATCTGTGTTGTTGGCTTACCCCGAAAGGGATTTATAGCGTCATGATATGTATGTATGTATGTAGACAGAAATACTTTGCACGTAAAAGCGTTTTATCAGTCGCAGATCTCTCTCTCTCTCTCTCTCTATTTGTTTTTTATATCTATCAAATTTTGAAGTCAAATTTTTCATAGTAATTATCAATATTATAATTTATAACTTTTAGTAAAAAAAAAAAAAAAAAAAAAAAGTTTTTCAATATCAAAGTCAAAGGTTAATAATATGCTTTTTAGTGATGATCAAATGTTTATTTTTCTCCAGGAAATTGACTATATCTCTAGCCTTGTCTATTCTATCTATCAAATTGAAAGCCATGCAGAAACAAAACCACCCAAATTTACTTCCCCTTATTGCAAAACTGCTATTTACTAAATCCATTAGAGATTTTATATATAAAATAAAAATAAATAAATTGGTTTTCTTCAAATAAATAAAACAATCGATTCATATATCAGTAAGTGCCAATTTTAATTGACAAATATTCATCTTATATGTTAAAGTTTTTTATACAGAGTTTTACAAAATCAAAATAATCCACTTTGTTCTTAATTGTTGTTATTTATGTACAAAGTTTATTTTTAACTTTGTGTTTTTTTTAATAAAAATTTGTTTTATAAGTTTTTATAACTTCAGTTTTACAAAAAACATTCTATTTATAGTTTTTATTATGAAAATAGTAGAAAAACAATTGTTGATTTTTTACAGGCTTGGAAATTTTTTAATGATCTAAAAATTATTGTTATGTTCAAAACTTTACCACATAATCTGTAGGTACATAAGCTGGTCATCAAGTTTTTGGGTTCTAAGCATTTTCTTTTTAATACTAGGAAAGAAGAAGAAAAAAAAAAAAAAAAAAAATCTTATGTTACATCATTAAAGAAAGTTTTTATCTTCTAGAGAAGTGGGGGAGGGGGGGGGGGGGGATACACAATTATCTTTGGACCAATCTTGTTAATTATATTGATAGAACAACACCTAATAAGTGAATAAGGGAAATACTTGAATGAAATCTTAGAGACTTCAGTAATCTACTTTCTAGGTCCTAATTTAGTGCTTTGCAAAAAAAAAAAAAAAAAAAAAAAAAAAAAAAAAAAAAAAAAAAAAAAAATGCAAATAAATTACGAAGTGATCAGTTGTTTCCCATAGCATGTTGCTCCACCAATAATTACAAAGACAGCTAACAAAAAAAAAAAAAAAAAAAAAAAAAAAAAAAAGGGGCTAACGGATGTTAATTTTCACTTTCACTTTCACTTTCACTTTTTTTTTTTTTTTTTTTTTTAAGGTTTAATGGATTGCAGTAAACAACTATCAATAATTTTTGCACAATATATTATAACCTCAAATATGGCAGGGAATATTAAAAGTGAATTTTGGTGTTCATGTTCTAAAAAATAGAGTGTATAGAAAATCATTTGACCAACTTATTATTTTGGTAAAGGTAAGAGCATGACTTATGGTATACAAATTTAAAATACAACTGGGTCCTATACTGTATAGAGTGGTTGCATGATATTGCACAACTAACACCATGTTGGAGCAAATACATATATTATCCAGTAAAATACTTATCAAGTTTGGACTTATTTTTGCAGTATGATTAATTGATTTTTACAATTTTATTATTTTCACTAGTTTCAATATGATAAGCTATATAAAAGACAATTATAAGTTTATCAATAATTTTAGTTACTTTTACTGGTCAGTGTTATGCTATTCTCAAATATAGCATTTTCAAATCATTGCAACCACTCAATAGCATTAAATTTATATTAAATTTTCTGAAATGCTTAATTACCCCTCCTGATTTTTATGTTTAGTATTTTTAGTAGACATTAAGGAAAATAAATCACTGTGGTAAGACATAATAAAATTAAAAGAAAAAGTATCATTGATAGTTTTTCTCTCCGATGTCTGTATGAACCAGATAAGGACTGATAAAGGCACACACACATACTACTTTTCTCTCGGAGTTTAGTGCTGAAAGCTATTCAATACAGTATGTATTATCTCTCTGTGAAGGCAATATTTTCACCAAACTTTGGGACTCTTTTTAATATGTTCTTGCCAGTTTTCTCTGACCTTTTCTTTTAATTTTATCAATTTTTGAAGGTAAATATTTAGATAAGGGTAGATACTTAATGGTAGATACTAAACTTACCATGGTATAAAAATTAAGAAGTGATTTCCTTATTATCTCACAGGAAAATTGCAATTAACATACTTCTAAAAAAAAAAAAAAAAAAAAAAACAAGAATAAAAAAAAAACAAGCATTTTCAGAAAACATGATATAAAATAATGATGCTATAGAACCTTCATTATCCTTAAAATATAAATCAAGTTAGAAATGAAATAGGCACTGTAAATACATAATAATATTACAATTATACACCCACAATCTATATTATCATAGTATATAATATTGTTGACTGATAAAGAAGCAACTGTTTTGAGGCCAACTATGATTTTGATCAAATCCACGTCTGTTTTAATGTGCTGCGATTATGAAGTACAGTTTTAGACAAATGAAAGGTAACCATTTAAACATGTTGCTATTTTGTGTGCCTCAAAATTTATGTGGAAACGATATTCAATTATTTTTATGCGCGCTCAGGTGTAGCATTATCTATCAGGTGAGCTGCTTTAGCCAGCAAACCAAACACGCCTCGTGATGCACGTGAATATGACGTAATATTAAAATTTCTACATAATCTTTGAGGTGCGCAAAAAAGCAGCAAGTTTAAATGGTTACCTTTTCTGAAACTGTACATAGAAGTGCTTAAATTGTTTAAAGTTGGCCTCAAAACACTTGCTTTCTTAATTAGTCAATAGCTTAAAAAATTAATTAATAATACATAATATAATTTTAGCAGTTTAATTATTTACATTATTGAAAATATTTATAAAATAAAAAGTAAATAATAAAAAATAAGTCAAAATTTGAAGAGTTTTTTCATATTTTTGAACTTTACAAAGTTGTGTATGGAAAGTATGATATTTTGCTTTTAAACACTATTTTTTATATATTTTTTTTCTTGCTTTTTCTTTATTTTATTTTGTATAGAGTATTGCAAGTCATATTATTTTTTAAGTATTTTATATTTAAGAGTATGATTTTATTTATGTTTATTTTAGTCAAAGGGGGGGGGGGGACATTCATTATTTTTAACATTGATTTATTTATTTTTATACGTTCAAAAATCTACCTTTTTCAAATAATCTATTAAATATGAATTTAATAAAAGAGGAAATCATACTTAAAGCAATACTATGGGGTAAATAACATGCCTTCTTCAAAGTTAGATATTGGTATTAAGTCCCCATATAAGCATTTATTACGTCTCTTAACTCTTCCGTAGCCCCGTAAACTCGCGATAATTCTGTTAAGTAGGCAACCCATTGTTGTTTCTATCTCTGACGTCACAGATGCCGCACAACAATAGAAAGCTACATAACAGGATTATGGCAAGTTTACGGGGCTACGGAGGAGTTAATGCATATATGGTGACTTCATACCAATATCTAACTTTGAAGAAGTCATGTTATTTACCCTGTAGTATCACTTTAAAGACACACTTTATGCTTTACAATATACTGAAACTGATACTAATTTTTCCCAAGACCCAAATATAATCATGCTAGCAAGAGAGCTCTAATTAACTGCAGGGTAAGGCAACAACATAGATGTTTTTAGCCTTACCTCCACATCTTTCTATCCTTACATACTTCTCTTGCTTCTTTCAGTCTTATACCTTGTTTCATACATTTTCTTTTGCATCTACCTTATTTTTCAAAAATCATCAAACCTAGTCAGATCATGATGTTTTAGGCAAGCTGCCTCTATCTCTCCTTCCATCCACTCTGCTATGGCCTTCTATTAATGGGTTTTGTGACAAATTCTAATTGTTTGAATCCCATCTTTTAATTTGTACAATAAAAAGCAACACCAAGCATAAAGTATATCTTTAATAGCTGCTTTGCTATTAGTATTTTAATATTTTTTAAATAATACAAAAATTATATAAATAAAATATAAAAATCAAATTTTACCCTATGACATTATGTTTGATAGCTTACAATATCTATACATTCAGAAAATACATTTATTTTTATTTTATATATTTTACAATTTTAGCCCAAGATACAAATAATGATATTTTTTCATTTTTTTTTTTTTGTCATGTAACTTGGTACTAAAATTATGAAGTTACGATGCATGATTACGAGATACATACAGTTATAGGTTCGCTTGTTGTAAGACACACGATTATTATATAAATGATACACATTATGTGTCACTACGCCAAAGTTTGATGGTTTTGTCATTCTCTAATGCTGCTGAGGCGATGATGTTTTCAGTAGGGTGGCACGTTGTGCATAGGACAACATCTGAAATATTAAATAATAAACATAGTTTAGGTATTAAGTGTCGTCATTAAGAGGCTTGAATTCTCTTTGAAATTCACCTTACTTTTGTTATTTGAAAGTTAGTATAATAATGCTGTTGGTAAACCCCGTTTAAAGCTATTAAAATAACGATCAACTTTGATTGTTCAAATGGAATGTGCATTTTTTGTGGCAAGAAAACAGGGTTTATAAACAACACTAATCATGTTCGTAAATGCTTTTTAGAAGGTATTGACAATTTTTTAGAGCAAAGGAACAGGGTTTATGAACATAATTAATGGTTCTATGTTAAGACAAATTGTGACCATCTTAAACATTAGACACATTTACAATTTTGAATCTTTTAAAAAAACATAAGGCCTTTATGGAAGTAATTTTTTATTTTTTTTTGTAATTAAAAATGTTGCCTTGTGAATTCAAATTTGTCCTAAAATATCACTGCAAAAAAAGAAAAAAGAAAAGTATCTGGAAATTTTACCAAGTAAGTCGGTGATGACTTCTCATGGTCAATGAGACCTAGCCTAATATTCTGACTGTTTACTGACCTGTATGACCTTGAAGTTTCTGAACAATCTCCTTGGTCTGTAGGTTCCAAATGTACACCATATTGTCCTCAGAGCCACTCACAATCCACTAAAACAACAACAAAACTTGATTAGCATTACTGATACTTTTAGATTAATATTGCCAATGTTTCACTACATTGTCTTACTCACTTGACCTTGGAAAAATTGTCAGATGGAGTTGAATTTTTTTTTTATCATTATTATTTCATTCAGGTCATTTTTAGTCAAAAAAAAAAAAAAAAAAAAAAAAATCATGGTCAAGTGGACTTTTGATATGGTAAATTCATTCCATGGGGACGATTCTGTGACTTACAAAAAGAATTGATTTGATTTCTAATTATTTGTTGGCAACAAGGAATAAAGTTCCAGAATCAGCCCCCTAATAAGAGAATATTCTCTCTCTACAAAGCACATTAAGAAAGACAATAGATGAAATTGTACTTACTTTTCCCCCAGTGACAGAGAAGTTAGCGAAGACGCAGTACTTTTCATTCCTGTGTCCAGTGTAAGTTTTGAGACACTTCCCCTTGCTGTAGTCCCACAGTTTGAGTGTGTTATCCAGCGTCGCAGCTAGGATGTATTTGCCATTAGGGGAGAACTTGACGAAGGATACTGGTGGGTTGTCGTCGTCAATCAAAGTCTTCAGACATTGACCTGACGCTGTGTCCCAGATACGACTGCACATAAATACAGTAAGCATTGCATCAGAGACAAGTATGAGTACACAATAACTGTAGCAAGCAAAAATTGGGGAATTGGATATAGCTATCATCTCCCACTCCACAACTTTTCCTAATGTACCTATGTGATTTTTATCAAAACCCTCTTAATTATTAAATTGCATTTTTTTTTTCTTAATATTGATAACTGTAGCAAGGAGGATAAAATTGGGCAAGGATGAAAACCATTAATTTTTATATTTACAGTATATTCTAAGAGGAAATGAGCCTGAATCAATTGATGTGTGATTTTTTTTATTTTTTAAGTTCAGTAAATATTTTAATTATTAATAAAAAACACTTCACGAACTAAAATTAGAAAATCTCACGTGAATCAATTTAGGGTGATTCTCTCTTTCAGAATATGTAATAAAAACGCTGCTAACAATTTCTATTCTTTCTCATTATCAACCATTTGTACTGGCTGTTCTTTGTTTAATAAACCATTATTGAAGTAAAATTCTACATTCACAAAATATCCCAGATATCGATGCCTCCGTGTCATAAGCGAGCATCTACACTTTCCAGATTTCCGACAAAACGACTATCTATAATTTCCGCCGCCGAACATCTGTAATGTTAAGCTTATGGCCGCTAGTGGAGTTACAGCGCTGCTCTGAAAGTGTAGATAGTCATTTCGTCCGAAATCTGGAAAGTGAAGATGCTTGCTTTTGTCTACTAGTTCCAAAAAACACTTCTTCCATTTTCAACAAAGGTGATATCATACCCGATAGTGATAAGAAACTCACCTGTATTGAAAATGGAAGAAGCTGGTTTTAGAATTAGTACTCATATGCTAGCACAATATGGTAGGATCAAAAGAAAATTTCCCCCCATGTTGCTATGACAACCACCCTATGACCATCGCTTACCATAGTCCATCGTAACTACTAGATACAATCAATGAGCCATCTCTATTGAAGTGGACAGCACTCACTGGGTCAGAGTGGGCAGGTAGTGTTTTCAAACATTTACCAGTACGTACATCCCAGATCCTTACACTCTCATCAAACTGAAAGTTAAAACAACATGTTACACAAAATAGTAATAGGAGATGATAATAGTAGTAACACTGTATATGGGACTCTTTGTATGTGAGAGAAAATACTTTCTTATGCTTTAAATTTCATTGCCTATATAAACCCTGTGCGTGCTCTTATTCTAATCAATATGAGTGACTAGTACCCTTTCTTTATCCCCTACTATACCTACATATTTAATTTTGGTCTGGGCTATAAATTATTTTCTCTCACAAATTTAGTGTTGTTCGTAAACCTTGTTTTCTTGCACCAAAAAATGCGCATTACATTTGAATAACATAAGTTGATTGTCATTTTAGTAGCAGAGAACAAGGTTTACGAACAGCATTATTTAATCTTCCCAAAATTTCTTCGTGAGTGTCCCCCCCCCCCCTTATTTATTTTTATAGTCAATCAGGATGAAATTGAAAATGTGGGGTGCAATTAAAATCCAATTACAGACTCAATTTCAAGGTGTTCTGTGCCTTGAGGAGAACAATTCGAACTTCTCGCGTCAAGATGAAGCTACTACACTTTACAAATTTCCGAAGAATGAACGATCTACACTTTACAAATTTGCGGCTACTCGGAGCTTCACCTACCTGTTTTATATAGCAGAAGCTTCAGGTAGCCGTGACTTTGTAAAGTGTAGATTGTTCATTCTTCAGAAATTTGTAAAGTGTAGTAGCTTCATCTTGACGCGAAAAGATCGCATTATAAATAACAAAACTACTTACAGATCCAGAAACTATAAGATTTGATTGAGGGTTGAAATTGCAGCAGAATACATAATTGCTGTGACCCTTCAGCGTCTTCAGACATTTGCCCTGCAAACATTATAAAATACACATTATACACACAAAGTTACATGGGTTCCCCTTATTTTATTATTATTATTTTTATCCTTATTTAATTTCAATTTTAAGATAAGAGCTTGTTAACAGTTACATTTATTCATTATTTTTAAGCTTCTGAAAATGGTTAATAGTAATTTTTCTGTCTCTCTACATTTAACATAACTTCCAGTAAAGGCATAGAATTATAAGAACAACTTACCGAGCTGAGCTCCCATATTTTGAGTGTCTTGTCGTCTGACGCTGACACAAGAAGTCGACTATCACTCGACCACGCAACATCAGAGATACCCAATTTGTGACCAGAAATAGTCTTTTCAAATTTACCATCATATGAACCCCAGATTTTTATTAACTTGTCAGCAGCTGAAATAATTAAAAATCCATCAATTAGATAGTGGAAATGTCTTTTCAAAACAAGGACTGGGATTAATAATTATTTAATTACAGGCCCTGGAGCAATTAGTGACAGTCAAATAATTAATTAGTAATTAATGACTTTTTTATGAGACAGTTAAATGGAATGTCAATTCTATAGTACACTTATCCATGGTGTAATGGTTACGTGAAAGCAAAAGTTTCTTCAAAAGAGGGGGGGGGGGGGGGGGGGAGGGGAGGACCTGAAAGCAAGTGCCAGGTTGCCAGCTGTGTACAGAACACCTGAACTTTTTGCAATGACTTCCTATCACCAATAAAATGTTGTTTCTATTGACATTAATTTGCAAGAATGATGACAGCATGATGGAAGCAACATTATAAAAGGAGTGACAAGAAATCAGGTATATGCAGGTGTTTAAAGTCTCTAGAATATACCAAGTACTCTGTCCCAATTAAATCTCTATTGTTGAAAACTTCAATAAATTAACATACATTTACATGGCCATCGTCACCTCTCAACAATGAAAATATATATCTCCTATATATATATATATATATATATGGTAGATATGCCACTTTTCGGCCACTTCCACTTTTCGGCCACTTTGAACTTTGAAAGCCTATAATAAAAAATCTAAATGGACCAGGGAAATTTTTTTTGTATAATTAGCTCCAGAAAACCTTAGCCAGTACTGTGTTAGAAATTGAAATGCTTAGCCTCATAGGATTTTTTTTTATTAAATTATTAACTCGGCGAGAACTTAAAAATTGCAAAAATTTACGCTTCTTCTAATGTTATGCAAAAACTTCAGATCAGTACTTCAGGAAAATAAGGGTCTAGTTACAAATTCTTGACAGCCATCTCAAAACCACTGAATCTATAGTATCTCAGCTACGTATTAACCACCATAAATCCTAAGTTGGCCTTAGCCCATTTTTTTAAGACTGAATATAAAAGTGGCCGAAAAGTGTACACGATGTTTCGTACCGGTGTCACTTTTCGGCCACCTAATTTGCTAAGTTCAATATTTTTTCCTAGCAAAACTGTAGATTTGAAATCAGGTTTGATCACCTGAACTTGCTCTGGGGACAACATAGTTTTAGTAAAAAATAAGAAAACAATTCTGAGAACCATAAGTCGTTGCCAAAGACGGTCCAAAAATCCCCAAACCATCATTCGTTATTAAGTGAAAATTGCAACTTTTTTTTTTCTTCAAAGGGGGAAAAATTTATTTATTTATTAAACACATTGCGTGTACAACATACATCTAAACATTCAACTCATAAACATTACATATAATATCAAGATCAAATAACAGTATTATACATGTTGATCAGTGCCCTCGGCATAGTAGGCCATACTTAAATGTCTCCTAGAACATGTGAGGAGATGATACTGTTCACATGACATCCCACACAAGGAGCAGATACAATTATTATTACAAATATGATATTCTTTAGTGTTACAAATTTTGTGATGAAAACCGTGTGCCGCGTAGCGGGTGATAATATTACGATTCCTCTGATTTGAGTTTTTCCATGTATCATTTTTTAAAGCTGGTGTATTATAAAATGATAGATTAATATCATCGGTTTTATTTTCTCTAATTTGAACAAACTTAATAAAATTTTCAGTTTCTGGCAAATTATACCAGGGGGAAAAAAATACATAATTTTTTTAATGTACAGAAATGTGCCTCATACACTGTAGAATTCAAATATTAAAACCCCCAAAGTCATGATTTTTATTTTTATTATAATACTTCAAAAAAGTACGCCTAAGCCCGGGCGTCGTGTACCATTTTAAGGGTCGATTTTATCGCAACTCAGATTTGTGGGAACAGTTTTATTATTTTTATTTCATATAATGTTGTATTGAGAGTGACATCAAGCTATCAAACATGCCCCTAAATAAACAGCTCCAGCAATAAAAAATTTCAAAAGTAGCCACGCGTGGCCGTTAGGTTTGTGTTTAGCAAATTTAAAGCGCTATAGCGACCAAAATAATTGCAACATGCTAATTTTTTCCCAACATACACAATAAATGAATTCATTTTAATGATTTGACAAACAAACAAAAAATTAATCGTGCGCAAACATGCTAGAAAACAGCTTGCGAATGTGCGTTCCTAACGTAAGGTGGCCGAAAAGTCAAATTTCAGTGGCCGGAAAGTAGCATAAGTGGCCGAAAACTGAGCATTTACAAAATCGAACTTTAAACTGTCCTCGTAATTAATTGAATGTTAAAACCAACGATTTTTTTATATGATTATGTTAGTAAGGTGTTACTTTAACCAGCTGAATGGATGATTTGAACAGAAATATATTATTTGGTTGTAAATATGGTGATAATATCAAACAAGATCCTTAAGTGGCCGAAAAGTGGCATGTCTACCATACCTTGATACATAATAGAACTTTCTTATGGAGCTAAAATACTTGGACATTTCTAGTTTACTTTACACGTGTTCTAATAGCATACAGCTGGTAACCTATAGTTTTTACATGCAGTTCTGAGCCTTTTTCTTTTGAAAGTGGCGGCATCTGCTTTCACATAATGTTTACGCCACAGATTAGTGTACTTTGAGAAATTTGTTTGCTAATGAAACAAGTTTAAAATAAATAAGCATATATATTAAACCAAACATTTGTATGATAACAAAGAGAAAGTAAGAATCCAATAACAGTTTGCTGAAAAAGTTGATATATGGTAATTGTACTAGTTATCGGCAGCTTAAGGGTCTTAAGGTTGAAATTCCTGTTGAGAAAAGCAGCCAAACCGACACTGCCGCAGTTATCGGCACCCCTTATATTATCGGCAGTTTATCTCGGCCCCCTCTAGTGTTAAAAGAGTTTGTAGGTAGTGGTATGGCAAGTAGACGAAATTCTAAGATTGGTTTGTTCTAGTTAGAATCTCGTAAACTTATTACTTTCGCTGTAAAAAGAGCCTACCGACAACTGCGGCCTGCCGATAACTAGTACAATTACCATACATATTGATAACAAATACATAATAAACTTACAAGAACTGGCAAGCCATTCTCCATTAGGACTAAATTTAACTGATGATACTGCTTTGGTGTGACCTGCTAATGTGAATTTCAGCGTGTAGTTAGGTTTCTGAAATTAACAATAAAATGTATGTTAAGATAGTACAGTACATACATATGTACACAATAGGTAAAGAATTTTTCTAGAACTTTCACTTTTCATCCAAAAAAATATGATCATATTTACCACCGAAGAGCTTGAAGTTTTTGTAGCTCCTGCACTTGGAGGTTGTGACATTGGAGCTGGAGGATTTGACAAAATAGGTGTGTGAACAGGACCCAAAGTGTTCATATTCCTCACAAAAATCTACCGGTAGTTAACACCTAATGAAAACAAAAACAAAGTGTCACACCTCTTTATTAACAAGTATCAAGTAAATATTGTTATAACAATACTTTAAAAATAAGTATAATATGATTTAATATGATTATCTACATTAATATAATTAGATTTAATGATTTCTAATAAAAAATTACCCAAAATAATATTCGGGCGCGCAAATTTGGGTCCACAGACCGCTTCAAAACAATTTGTTTTTACAATGTTTTTCGCGTTTTTAAAACAGTTTTTTGGGTGTAAAATTAACCCTCAATATAGTTTGTTTTGTACTACACTAATATATTTGCTTAAAACACTATAAATATGTTAAAAAATACACTTTTTTGATGAAAAAATTACATTTCATAACATCAGCCATGTGAATCCGCTTGGCTTTAATCCCAGAATTCCTTGCGAAAAGCAACGTTGCCAAGTCAAAATTCAACAGAAAATCGATAAAACTTTTGACCGCGAAATCTTTGAGTGTCTATTTTTTCATGACAAAATATATTTTGGAATATTTATTTTTCGTAATTTAAATTTTATTTCATTAGCGCACTTAAATTTTACTATTTATATTGAAAATATGAACTTCAAACTATAGTATTACATTAAAATACTTTCAAAAATAACAATATTATGTCAAGAAATTTGTAAACAATATTTTTCATTATAGGGCAAAATATATTGCATGGCGGATATTGCCATTGACGGGAATTTTCTCGGATCTTCAAAAATAAACTATATAATTAAATTATAAATTATCTTATTTCTCTCCAGTCGTCTATATTAAAAAAATATGATAAAATATTATACCAAGATTTATATCAATATGTGATAAAAAATACATGAAATATTTTAAGTTTTATAAATATCTCTCTAAATATCTCTTATTTCGATTTATAAATTAAAGTTCCTTTTTTCCCGTAAAGGTTTTCATGTTTAAAATTATAAAATAAGTTAAATACATAATTAAATTATACTTAAAAAAATAATAATGATTCTTATTGTGAATTATATGAATTATATAATTCATGTCAATATTATTATATTATATAATAATTTTGATATGAAAAGAAAATGTTAGAAAAAAAAAAAAAAAAAAAGAAGAAGACGTACACCATTAAATCATTATAAATTATATAACATTTACATAACAATATAATAATAAAATTGATCAATTTTTTTTAAATTCTTTTACGTAATATATAATCCAAATAACTATACGTGAATTTTAATACATAATGATCAATAATGATTAATGATCATAATGTATCGCTTATTAAATTCTGTGTATTTTATGTATAATATATAAAAATATTATTATTATTGTTATGTTATATAATTTATAATGATTAAGTTTTTTTTTTTTTTTTTCTTTTTTGTAACTTTCCTTATATTAATATTATTATATCATAATATTGAGATGAATTATATAAAATCATTATATATTCACAATCATTATTATTTTCATTTTTTTTTTATAGGAATCAGAGTATAATTTTTTTATATTAATTATTTCATGACTTTCAAAATAAAATTAAAAAAAAAAAAAATCAATGAATTCTCAAATATTAGAAATTTACGTATGTATCGATCGATTCAGGACATATATGTCCTCTTTAAGGATATAAAATAAAATTATATACCCCGTCAAATTTTTTTGTAGTCTTTGAAGACTTCATTGATGGTCTCATTATTTATTTTAATTATTTTGAGTAATCGGATTTTACCTTTTTGCTTTATTTTTTTTTTCTTTATCAAAACATATTTTTAAACTATAATTATGATAGAAGGCAAAAAAAAAAAAAAAAAAAAAAAAAAAATATATATATATATATATATATATATATATATATATATATATATATATATAAACATATGAGGTGGAAACTAAGAGAGGGTAAAGAGGATAATATTTATAATATAATATTAATATGCATTTAAAACTTGAGAGGCAGGACCGTAAAGACCAAAATAAAGTGCATGCGATGGGCCGGCAAAAGTCTGCAGGACCCTCGAAAATTATTTTTTATTAAAAAAAAAAAAAAGGTTTTACTGTATAATAAATTTGAAGCCAAAATTTATTAGTGTAAAATTAATACTAATGGCCAAAAAAGTAAACAAATTATAAAAAAAAAGTTATAACAAAATAATAATAAATTAAAAAATTTGAGATAAATTATAATTAATATAATAAGATACAGAAATAAATGTTTTCCTCAATTCTAGATATAATGGAGTTGTTTGTATTCAGGAATCGGGCAAAATGTGAGGGGTGAAAAATAATCAGGATCAGGATATCAGGATGAAGTAAAGTAAACTTGAAGTAATTTGTAATTACGGCAACGTTGGAATGGATCACGTGATCAACCTGGTTGTTGGCTGCGTCTCGGGGACGCTCCCATGACTTTTTATCCCAAAAACTATAAAATTTTGGTTATAAACGTTCATGTAATCCCTAATCACAATAAAAGAAACATTTAAAAAGAAATTTTAATGTTATTTGTCAGAAATAAGATATAAAAGTACCTGAAATTAGAGAAAATTGCATCAGTATTAGGTCATGTGACCTGGGAGGACCAATCAGAGAGCAAGAAATTTCAAAGGATTTTTCGCCATTTGATGCAAACCGTTGAACGGGTAGCCATTGCTGTGAAAGCAAATTATTTGAAGTTGCATTTTAATCCGCAAATATCATGAGTTAGTTTTACCATCGGATAATAATTATTATATAAAACGAATTATGAATTTTTAATTTATTGATTTAGTATTATAGTTTAGTGTAAAATGTGGTAAATGTGTCAATTTAATGTGTTTTACGTGAGTGGTACTCCAGTGTAGCGGCCATAATAAAAAGACTGAGCATTACAAGCAGAACATTTTGTGTTGTTTTCTGGTATAAATCCTTGAAATTTCTTCTTTCCTATAAGGTAGGAATCTTAAATGATGGATAAAGTTTGTACGGAATAATAAAGTTTTGTTTTATCTAATTTATTAAACATGTAAAATGAAAAAAATTCCAGGGCTAGGAATCGGCTAGAACTTTTTCCTTGAGTTCCGCCATATTGCTTGAAATTTATTACTTAAAAATTATAAAAAATTACTTGAAATGATTTATATTAAGGTACTGATTAGATTTAATGAAAAATAATGATTTTTTTACGAGAATTTTACGGTAAAATATATTTTGGCGCCTATTTGTATGCAATTTTTTTGATTTCTGGTCGAGGGAAAAAAAAAATCTTAGTTAGTAGCCATTAGCAGCTTTCTAACTTCTATGTAATAAGAGACAGTAATTTCACTTTTACTGCAAAATTTTATACAAATTTTCTGCATTTTCGACCGATTTATAATAAAATTACTACCATTGTTATGAAAACATAGAAAAAAAGGGAAAAAAACGTTGATATTAGTTTTAAAAGGGGGTGTTCCCAAAATAACAAAGGTGCTAATTATTTTAATAACTTGCAGTAATTACATACTATGAAATACTTGTAATTATCAAAACATTCATATTTATATTAGTTTGGAAAGACAACCGGCTTATTACCGGCTTTTTTAAAACTGGAATTCTTAATTTCAATAAATTTTAAGTGGGAGTGGCATAATTATGTACAAAATTCTGACATTTTGTTAACGGAAATTTAAGGAAAAAAAAAAAAAAAAATTGTTCGTTAAATTAAAATTTTTAATTAAAATATTTAAAAATATAAGTGTTTTGTTTTATAGCTAAATATTAGTATGTACATACATTGAATAGAAATGCATAATTTATTTGTTTTTGTTAAATATTTTATGCCTTTTGTTAATATGCTGAATGCTCCTAATACTGAGAAAAAATTACAACTTTATGCTATGAGTTAAAATTTCAGTTCCCTATCTAGTATTTGTCATACTTCTATTTTCTTGTATTCAGATAAAAATTCTGAAATTAAATAAAATGTAAATAAATGAATCATTCATATATGAATCATAGTTCTTATTTCATTTAAAAATGTAATATATTTAGCCGCAAATTTTATTTTTCAATAAATACCGATATATAAATATACATACATATTTTAAATTTAAAATATGTTGAATACCAGTGAAGGAAATACCTTTGGAAAAGGTGCATATTATTATAATACATAATATACCAATTTTGTACTCGTTAAAAGAAATATGCGCTTAAAATTTTAAATTCATACCATAAATTTTTATGTTGTACAACAACAATAGTTTATGTTATGGGTGCAAAATAACTTTAAGAATAGGTTTAAAATTTTTAAATTCACAAACATATAAAGTTATTATGTATGTTGCGTTTATGCCATTGTTTTTGTCCTGGACAGCATATTTGTTTTTCTGTGCCAGCACAGTTATTATTCAGTATTTCTATAAAAATTACGCTGTTAATGAAGTAATTTGGATGAAATTCGAGATATCATAGCATTTTAATTTTTGCTTATTTTGGAACGTAGGACTTTTTTTTTAACCTAATTTAGTTCCTGGAAATTTTATCGTTACGTACATGTAATTAAATTTATTAATTTATAAACTTTATCTATACGATATGTTATGTTTTGAAAATAAAATGTAATAATAATAATACGTAGTATGTAATAATAAAATAAATGAAAATTAAAAATAATGATGAAATATTATTTATTTGTTGTCGATTAATCATTTTATCTATTTTTATTTACGTAAAAGTATGTTAACTATCCCACAAGTACGAAATTCTCCTGTCTTGTTGAAAGATTTTCTCTAGCAAAATAAATAGTTATAAAGTCTTACTATGTTAAAATATAACAAAGTAGGGATTCCTCATGGGGATTCCTCTCCTTTTTCCCGCGCTTCAAATGATTGCATAACGCTTACAGAAATAGGTTCTATTTAAAAAGTTAACATTTCAGAATATAAAAATTAAAATCAACAAGTGAATAAATTGATTTATTATTTATATTTCTTATCAATAGACAGCTAACATGAAATATTCTGTGGTTGATTGTATCTTCTTTGTTGAAATTTGTATATATTTTTTTATAAGCTTATGGAGATAATCAGTGATTTATTTATTTTTAATAATTGTGTGTCTAGTATCCCTCATTTTTATATATCCCAGCCTTGTGGTAGTAGCTTTCTCTAAAAAAAAAAATATATATATATGTCCTGACATTGCTGGAAAAAAAAAAGAAAAAAAAAAAGTAAATTAGGGGTCCCTAAGCTTTTTTTCTGCACTTTCTCATGGATAACCTTCATTCAAGTTGCCACATAAATAACATGCTCTTTACCATAAGAGTAGATTTTAAGGGAGTAGGGTACCGACCTTATATCTCCAAAACTAGAAGTGTTTTGGGTCTGAATTTGGTGTCAATGTGTAGCTAACGGTCACACCTAGCCGTAATAAAAATTTCAAGATTTTTGACTGTACTGAAAAAAAGAAAAAAAAGTTATTGATATCAACATTGGGCCTTATGGGCTTAAAAATTTAAAAAATCATATACAACTCATTTGCATGATAACCCCACAAAATTTTTATAATTATATTTGAAATTGTCAAAAGCTGAAGTACCATTGTGCAAAATTTCAGATTTTTTTGACGGTAAAAGTTTGAGTCGAATGGCCGATGTCGGTACTCCCTTGGGGAGATAAAATTCTCTGCTCTTTACTTTATATTTTTCCATTTAGTTTATAAAATAAGATGTCAAAATTAAATGCCCTATTAATAAAAATTAATTAAAGGAAAAACTCATCGCAAAAATCGTAAAAATTTACAATTTTATAATTAATTTGTATACCATTACTGGTATCTTATTGTAGAAATACTGAGTGTTTATATAAGGTGGCATTTTTACTGGTTACATAGCAATTTGTCCAAAAGCCTTAATTTACTGAGAAACTTTGAGTACATACATGACCAAAGTAATAACATTAGTCACCCCAGTTGACTATTATAAATAAGCAACATAACATAAAATAATCACCAATTTATGGAGATTATCAGTGATTTATTTATTATTAATTTGTGTGTCTAGTATCCCTCATTTAAATATTCTCAGCCTTGTGGCAGTAGCTTTCTCTAAAAAAAAAAAAAAAAAAAAAAAAAAAAAAAAAAAAAAAAACGGGCCTTTTTTTTTTTTTTTTTTTTTTCCTGCACTCTCATGGATAACCTTTATTCAAGTTGCCATATTCTCTTTACCATAAGACTAGATTTTAATAGTATTGAGAAATCTAATTTCAAAATATAATATTTCAGGATGGTGTTTGAGATGTGGAGCAACGTGATGGATTGTTGTGGTTTACATCGGAAGCTTGGTACATCTGTAGTTTGCTAAAGCTACACTTGACCTCTCGGCAGTGTTGACATGTAAGTACCACGTTTGGCAGCTGTACTCTCTATTATTGTTCTTTTATATGGAAACTCTTATCAACGTTGCCTTTTTGTCAAAGTATTTTCAATGCTTCTTACCAGAGAAAAATGGTACAACTTTTTATTAGCTTAAATCATGTTAAAGTTTATACAGTACCCAGTAAAAACCACAGCTTTTTCCCATGTGGATTGCAAGTACTTTTCCAATAAAAGAATGTCACTACCAGCTCACCTAATGTAACTGTTAGTGACGTTCTTAATTTAGACAAGTTCTTGCAACCCACATGTAAAAAAGCTGTGGTTTAGAGGGTATGCATAATTTAAATTTCCCGGTTTTCTTTACTAAAAGATGGTTCCGCAATACTTAAAACGGAAATTAAAGGTCCTCCACAAAATTACTGCTCACTTGTAATTGGTTTCACATTACCACTGGTAATAAGCATTGTTGAGAGCAAGTTTTACATGACTTACGTGTATACTATGGCTCGGATAGTGATTTTAAGGCACCAGCCTTGGGCGAGGGTTTGTTATAAACTATTTGTTATAATGAGGTTTGGGAATGTTTCAATATTTTAACACAATCTTAAGTACTTGAGTTCCACTTAAAAGTATGATTTTAAGAGTGTCAACTTTAAATTGATTTTTCTAATAAATTTACCATATTTTTTTTGTTTGATATTTTATGTTAAATTTTATTAGAAAAAGCAAAATATGTTTTAAAATTTCAGAGTCATCCTAACTTTCCGTTTTAAGACTCTGATCATACATTGATAAGACATTATAACCATAGAAATAAACTATCGATAGAAATAAAAATAATAATAAGTTTCAGGGTGTACGTAAAATATAATAGGTATATAACTTATGTGTCACTTAAAATAGTGACCATTGAGAGAAAAAAATGTGGCGTCTTGTCACTGAAAACTTCTACAAAAGTTGCGAGCGAAGAGCAAATAAAAAGCTCGTATATATTGAGGGATGTTATAGGAAAGTTTTTGTACCTTTTATTTTTACTTATACCTTCATGAACTTTTTTATTTACTTTTTGTTTAGTTTTTAAATATTTAGGCGTTTATTTTGTCAAGGTCTAGGTTATTGATTTAAGGTTCCGTTGTTTGGGGCCGATGTTTCAGGTTGAGAGATGATATGTTGCAGACTAGTGAGCCACTGCGTTCCCATGACAACAACACTGTGAGTAGAAGATAACAATTGGCTGGGGTTCAATTAAAAAATATATAGGCCTATAAAATATAAAAGTACCTCATTTTAGATACAGGTTCTTCATAGTTTTGAGCTTAATTTACACATTTAAGGAGAAATCCTTGACGAAATTTGATTACAGGGGGAGGGGGGAGGATTCATCTAACATACAATTTTTTTAACAGCATAAACCAATAATTGGGTGGTTTTAAGTATTGTTAACATGTAATATAAAAATTACGTGCGTTGCTGCACGTCAACAGATAAACAAAGTTGGAACAATGGAAGAAAATGGAGCCTTTATATATGTAATTTTTAAAAACAATGTCAATGACTCCATTTGTTTACATCGTTCCAACGTTGTTTATCCATTGATGTAAGTTGACGCACATAACTTTTATGTCACATATAAACAAAGAGTACTTTCATATTTATCGAGTACCCTATAATTTCAGTAAGTTAGCAAAAAATGGTAATAAGTAATAACCAATGATAATGATAATAATTTTGCTAAAGATATAATAAATTTTATTGGGGAAAAAATTGAGCCAAGTAGATCCACTTGATCTGATCCCCCCCCCCCCCCCCCCTCATGGTACTTTTCAAAACACATATAAACATTATGGGGTACTAGAATGCTGGTGGGGCACACCTTGGTTCATACGTAAATAGTTGGGAACTGTTGACTTAAATTTATCCAATAAAAAGGGTAAAAAAAAAAATAAATAAATAAAAAGCTCTGATGGCTAGCCTATGCTTTAAATATGCCTACTAATTTCATGGCAGCATTTTCCACTCTGAAAGCCACTTAAATCGCTACTTTTCTGTAGTTTTCATACATGCACATGTCCCTGTAATACGACCGGACAGTACAAAATTACAGGCCACAGTTGCTACCTTTCCTTCCCTCTCTACTAAATCAAGTTACTCCTAAAAAATCTTCTCAAAACTAAGCCTCGTTTCATTGCAATGCCTACAAACTAAGGGCATAATTTTCATAAGTCTCTGGTCTAATCCACTTGTCTGTCTCTGCTGAAAAGTCCCATCAAATATGTGGACTCGTTAACACTTGAGAGAAAAAAAAATTTAATGAGTTGACAAGTTTATTAAACTCTCACACATAAGCTCATATAAGCTCATATAATTCTCTACTTCATTTGATAAAAAATCATCTTGATTTATAACATCTAATAAAGCAATCTAATATCTATGAAATTAATATTAATTTAAAGGCGTAAAACACCTTGAACAAAAAAGTTGTGTAATATCCTAACAAACCTGAAAATCAACGTTGATTTGGCCGTAGTCATTGATTTCTAATTTATTTTCCATTCACAAAATGCGACTGCCGGTCACTGACGTCACAGCTCGCCCGGCTTACTTGCGCGTGAACCAGGCGAGCTGTGACGTCAGTGACCGGCAGTGGCATTTTGTGAATGGAAAATAAATTAGAAATCAATGACTCCGGCCAAATCAACATTGATTTTCAGGTTTGTTAGGATATTACGCAACATTTTTGTTCAAGGTGTTCTACGCCTTTAAAACAATTGTTTGCATGTAATTAAAAAAAAAAAAAAAAAAAAAACATCGCATGCATTTATTGTTGTTAAAAAATAATACTAATAAAATTTTATTTTGTAAAAAATTACCTGAAAAACACAAAGTTTTGTTTTTACTTTTTGTTATTTAAAACCTAATATTTGATGCTAGTAATGACTTCTTCAGATTTTGTCTTTCAATTTTCATTATTACCAGATAAGTGCATTTTCTTCAAGAACCATCATGATTTAAAGGTGTAGAACACCTTGAACAAAAAAGTTGTCTAATAACCTCAGAAACCTGAAAATCAACGTTGATTTGGCCGAAGTCATTGATTTCTAATTTATTTTCCATTCACAAAATGCTTCTGGCAGTCACTGATATCACAGTTCGCCTGGTGCATGCGCGCGTAAACCGTGCAAGCTGTGACGTCAGTGACCACCAGTGGCATTTTGTGAACGGAAAATGAATTAGAAATCAATGATTCCGGCCAAATCAACGTTGATTTTCAGGTTTGTTAGGATATTACACAACTTGTTTGTTCAAGGTATTCTACACCTTTAAGATTTGAGAGGGTGCAATAATAGCCATTGTATAATCGGGCAGATCACTTATTCAATAAATTTGTTTGCTTGCAAATGCAATTGTGCAGAAAATAGTTTAATACTTGTATTTTAAATGGGAGTAGTTATTTTGTTCCGCAAAATTACAACAAATAAATGCACCTTAATCGAGGGGAAAAAAGGCTTGAACAAATGCCATGTGACATTTTCTGCACAGAATGGCCTTTGTTGTATTCATTGGCTGTGTTTATTACGTAATGAACCACCCCTATTTGTAAATGCAGTTTGAAGCCTTAGAAAATGAAAAGAGTTGCATTTACGTGTTTTTGTTTTTTTATTATTCTTTTAATAAGAGAAGCTAAATATTTTAATATGGTTTATTCATTTTTAAAAGTACGATCTGAGCCAAACTTACTGGGCGATCGATAGCACAGAACTTGTAATAAGTATGAAGGTGGAGTCCAGGTTGTTGGAAAACTGATTAGCAAAAGGCCTAAGAGGCAGCAGTCACCCTACCTGATTGGGATATATGAGGTTTTTATTGCTAAAATAGTAATTTGAATAAAAAATTATGATAAATTAATTCTAGCTAATTAATTTTCATTTAATTTAGGTACAGGTTTCTTCCTTGCTAGCGTTAAAAGTTTGTTAAATATTACTTTAAACTTTAATTGCCTATCATTAGGTACTTCAAAAAAAAAAAAAAAAAAAAAAAAAAAAAAAAAAAAATGTGGGCCTCATTTTATTCAAAATTTACCTTGCAGTTCTACTTATTTGAAACTCAAAAAATGATAGCCCAGTGCTAATTTTTCTGTCACTTCTAAAAAGTCACAAAAATGCACTTCTGCATCAGAGTATTGAATTGTTTTTGTGCAATGCACTTGAGATATGCACAACAATGAGGTTGGTACAATGCAAGTTTGGTTTAATTTGATAGCATGCCTAATTATCATAAATATGGACGGAATTAAGTATGTGTAAATATGGTTAGAATCGATGGGTTCCTTGCAATTCTTTAAAAAACTAAGCGCAATTTGTATATCGTCGATGCAACTGATAAGATTTTTAATGTTATTTTGAGTTTTCAAGTTTTGTTTACTCTGAATTTTTAAGTTGAAATTGTGACAACTGTTGCTATAAGCAAACCAAAGTTGGAAAATAATGAATTCTTTGTTTACAATAATTATTATTGCATGGATGTTTTTGAACTTGCTACATAAAAATTGTAACAAAAATAGCGCATTACATCAAATTCTACTGCAATTATTACAAAAACAATTACAAAATATTGATTTTCGTTCCTTATTTGATGTCAAAGGATTTATAACCATTGAATAAATTGTAAAGGGCTGCTTGCTATACAGTAATGCGAAAAGGAAGAAAGAAAGAAAGTGGGGAAAAAAAAAAAATTATGTATGATTTTTTTTAATTGCTCCCCCCCCCCCCCTTAAATAAAATACATTTTAATTTCATTTATTTATAAGTTAACTTATCTTATACATGCTCAAATCTAGTATTATTCATTTCACCCAAAATGAATTGAGTAAGTTGAAAAGACTTTAAATATCTATCTTTAAATAATCATTCCCCTCTAAATGTGATGGACCAGTTGATCTGTTGATATTATAGGTATACATTAATGTACAGTAATTAAAGTGAAAGATGGGTGCGTACCTCTTTTTTATTTAAAAATTAGTAAAGTTGATTAACAAAGCAATATTTAAATTGCATGCAAAGAATTACATATAAATTCTATGATTTACTGTAAAAGTTTTTAAAACAGAATAATAAAATATAGTGTTTCAATAAAAAAAAAAAAAAAAAAAAAAAGGATTCATAAAATTATGAAGTTTATTCATCCATTATACTAAAATTATCTAATTATGGTGCACTTTTTGGTCTTCATTTTGTTATACTAATCGATGAGAAAGAATAAATTTTTTTGATCATTTTTTTGATATTTTTTTAACATCTAAATGAGACACTTCAATTTTAAATCAGTTTATCAATGTTGACAATAAAAAAAAAAATAAAATAAAAATAAAAAAATACAAATGTTAATTAAAAATGACCAGTAAAATGAATACTTATGTTAGTCAATAAGTACTTAATCCAGGTAAACTGAAAGTAGTTTTAATAAAATTGGGAAAATGCACAAAGTGCTTCCAGATAAAACAACTAAAATACCTTGCCATTGTCTTGTCTTTGGTTTGCATATCAATCAAAGGACAACAGTCGTCTTAAAAATTGATATATATATATATATATATATATATATATATATATATATATATATATATATATATATATATATATATATTATCTTAGTTGACAAATTTGGAACAAATATTATATATTATATTAGTGGGTCAAATATTCTAAAAATTGGAATAAAGTCCCAAAATGTTACCTACTTTTTAACTGTGTTATCATTATCAATATTCTGGTAATCAATTTCTTGTGGCCAAAGGTCAAACGCATAATTTTGAAGAAACAAAAGCACAAAATAATAATAATAATAAAAGTAAAAAATGGAGGAGAGAGAGAGAGATAGAGAGAAAAAAGAGTGATTTTAGTTGAACAAAGAGAGAAAAAGCAAAAAATGGAGTTCTGTAATGCTAAAAGATTGGAAATTAAAGAATGCTTATCTTTTTTCCTCCTCATCACCTTTGTTTGTCTAGCAAGCATTACTGTACATTATAGTAAAGTTCAATAATCAGCTGTAGGTATTGAGTGCTTTACATTTCAATTGTAACAGTGATGGAAAAGTATTTGTTAAGTCGAGCAATAAAAGTTTGAAAACGAGTTGAAGTTTTACACTTCAGAAGTTAATTTGTGGGTGTTAATTACATGTTATTTGAAAAGATGTGCAATAATTTCAGATAAAAATTTAATATTTACAGTTTTCAATATTATCCATATTGAATAATAAAATATATCAATAAATAAATATAAGAGGGGGGGGGGGGGGGCACCTATAAAAGCTTAATCATCAGTGGAATGATTTACAGCAATCAAAATAGGTAGATGATGCTACGAAGTGATATATAAGTGATATAAGCAAAGTAAACAACTTTTTTTCCAGTCAAATATGTAAATTAGTCTACATATCAAATAAATTGTATACATAATTAAAAATAATAAATTAATTTTCCAATGATCAAAAGTTTTGTAAAAGAACTGGGCGAAAATAATGGTTTCATTAATAAATAAATAAATAATAGTCTTTATTGTTCAAACAACAAATTATCAGCAGATGAAATATACTTAATAAATTATTGAAAATTGAACAAAAGGCGCAGTCAGTCAGGACAATGAGTCCTATCAACTGAACCGGAAATAAGTGACGACACTTTATGAAATAATAAAAAACAAACATTTATAATCAACATTATTTTGTGTCCACTTATAACATTATGTTTAAATAATAAATTAATCGCATTTTTTAATTAAAAACGACTAGTAGAATGAGCACTATTTCGCTAGTCATTAAGCTACCTAATCCATGTAAACTCCAGTTTAGAGCATAAATTAGGAATTATCTTTTCTGATATCTAAATAAAGAAACTATGATCAGAGTATTTGATGCAGTGACAAAATTGGTGGTCAACTTTTTGAAAGAATCTTCAAGTCTTTTGATTGCTGAAAAAATAGAAAGTTATAAAGAATTATCAATAAATAACTTTATTAAGGCATTGTAAGGGCTTTGATAACTATATTTTTACTACAACTTTGACCAAAAGTTAACATGTGAAAGATACATGTTAGAAATATATTTTGTTAGTAATTTTACTTTATATGGCAGTGTAGTTTTATAAGATGATAGGTATTAGAGACTGCATTGTGTAGTAAAAATGGCAGTTGGCCCGCAAGCTTCATAGATAGACTTGTTGTTCCACAATCTCTTGAAACTGCAAGTAGGAATTAAAATAAAACAATAAATCGTGATACAGTTAAAAAAAAACAAAACAATTTTTACTTAAAAATCTGCTCTCTAAATTAATTACACTCTATACACTTTCTTACAGTTTCTATGTTAGGTAGTTGTTACCATTGACTTATTTAAAGGCGTAGAACACCTTGAACAAAAAACTTGCCTAATATCCTTACATACCTAAATATCATCTTTAATTCGGCCGGAGTTATTGATTTCTAATTTATTTTCCATTCACAAAATGTCAGTTGCGGGTTTACTACGTCACAGCTCGCCTGGTCCACACGCGCGGGAACAGGCGAGCTGTGACGTAATAAACCCGCAACTGACATTTTCTGAATGGAAAATAAATTAGAAATCAATGACTCCGGCCAAATTAAAGATGATATTTAGGTATGTTAGGATATTAGGCAAGTTTTTTGTTCAAGGTGTTCTACGCCTATAAATAGTTTGACTCCTTTTTAGCGTAAATTCTTACAAAAAAGCCCTATTAGTTTTCATCCGACTCTGCTGTTTGAATTTTGGTTGATATTTCCAGTTATCTTCTGACATTGAGAATCTACAATATAAAAACTTAATGTTTCTCTTGCTCTGTACTATACACACCTTAATGTTTTGTTGTTGTTGTTTTATGATTACAGTCTGTAAGCTCTACAGTTAGTGGCATGCCTTCGCCTGCCAATAAGATGTCGGGCGGTGCCAATGCCACAAATAGCAACGCTAATGCGGCATCAACAACGGCAGCAGGCTCAGGGTCTGATCGATTAGCATCGCCTCCTGCAAACACTCCCGCTGCTAATACTAATAATAATGCATCGGCTGCTGCTGGCGGGGGTGCTTCAGCAGCTCAAGCTAAGCCTGGAACTGCGGCAGCACACGCTAAAGGTACGTCCATTTATCTACTCTCAACCTCGACTGTGATAAGAAAATTTGTCAAATTTTGTTGTTATCTTAAAACACTTCAGAGTGTTAACAGCAATCCTCGTTTGAAAATTTCCTGCCGCTTTGATTTTGAGAGAAAAAAGAAAGCCAAAAACTTGTTTTGCAATGCTAAAGACTAGAAAATTAGGACACCATAAGCGTTTCCTGCACTGCTTGTGATAAGCTCAGCAAATCAACCCCTCATTACTGAGATATCTAAAAATAATATAACTAGTGAATATTTTCATCAGTAACCTAGCAATTGGTATATGCACTGAATCATCACTTTGATCATGTGATTAAAGCTTGATTCCATGCCAAGAACACTGGGTTGTTAATAAAAAATATGTCCTGAACCAGTAAACAGAACTCAAAAATTTTGCTACCCAGGGTATAGAATTTGACCTGTTATTGGTGTCAAAAATAGCCTAATTGCTATACATAAGTATGAAGAAGAAAAACTAAAATAAAAGTTTTTAGCAAAATTTGTACTTTTACAAATTGTAGTTGTTTTATTGAGGTTACTTCCTTGATGTTACAGCTCACAATGTGTCCCCACCTCCTAGAGATGAGCCAGTACTAGAACCAGTACAAGGGGTAGTACAACCCCCACACATACCACCGCCAGATCGGCCTGGGAGAGTCACCAATCAACTTCAGTACCTACAAAAAACAGTCATGAAGGCAATTTGGAAACACCTCTTTGCGTGGCCGTTCCAGCAGCCTGTTGATGCAAAGAAGCTCAATCTACCAGTAAGTTTTACTAATATTATTATTTCACCTGCAAACAATTTTCCTTGTAAAAGCCATAGTAATAATGCTGTTCATAAACCCTGTTCTCTTGCACCAAAAAATGCGCATTCCATTTGAATAACCATAGGCGATCGTCATTTTTGGTGCAGAGAACAGGGTTTACAAACAGCATTATTGTTATTATAGCTACCTGGATTTGAATTGTATGTCACAATGTTGGATCATTTTTGTTTCCACTAAAATTATTCACCTTTTTAAGAATTTTTAAGTAGTTTTCAAAAACTTCCAAAAGTTTGACTTTGACGTTAACTGTAGTGTTGTTCGTAAACCCTCGCTTCTTGCTTTAAAAAAATGCACATTCCATGTGAATAACCACAGTTGATTGTCATTTTAGTGGCAGAAAACAGAGTTTACAAACAATACAAAGCAACATAATCGCCAATGTTTACTTTTACATTGTGTTGTGCGTTTCCATAGTAACCATAAAATAACAAAAGGACATTTAAGAAGTAAACAACCCTTTACCCTTAATTTGGAACTTTCAAGACTATTGTTTGAAAAATATCACAGACTAATAATAATGTGACTTGAAATTCAAAAATGGAGTCATAATAACTATGACTTTAAAAAATATATATAAACTACAAGTTATTTTTAATGTCATTTGTTTTTTGTTTTTTCTTTTTTCAGGACTATCACAAAATTATCACACGACCAATGGATCTGGGTACAATCAAACGTCGTCTAGAAAATAATTACTATTGGAGTGCTAAGGAATGTATCCAGGACATGAATACCATGTTCTCTAATTGTTACCGTTACAACAAACCTGGAGAGGATGTAGTTGTCATGGCACAAACATTAGAAACCATCTTCCTCAATAAGGTAATTAAACATCATTTTATCCTTTTTTTTTCTTTTTTTTTTTTTTTTTTTCTTTTGTATAATTTGTACTCAAATGTTAGCTATACTTTCCAATACAGTATCTATAAGAGTATTCAGAGTTACTAGACAACAAGTTGTCTAGTAACAACTAGTCTAACTAGTCTAACAACTTTACAACTAAGTTGTAAAGTAAATTAATTAGTAGGAAATATAAAAGTAAGGACAGCTAAATTGTCTCTAATGATGAAATAAGTTTGCACATGCGCGTCATCTGACAGTCTGCGAGTAGGTTTGATGTGTCAAGTGTTCTACGTGGCGTGTCGTCGCCACTCAAGGAAATCAACATGATCTTAACGTGCAGCTGAGGAGACTTTATTATTTATTTATAGGCCAAAATCTAGTCAAATTATTAAATGATAGGTTGTGTAAGTTATAGATCCCCATTTGTTTAATATTGCTAAATCTAGTTTTGTAATAGAATTTTACTAAAAGTTACCTAGTCTGCAGTTAACAGAATATATATTTTTGTAATGCTAATAAAACCACGCTTTTTAAATACATCTGTAATGAGTAATTTTATGATTAGCCTACTGTGGGTATAGTGACTGAGCCTAAAAGTCCATTTAATAATTTTTTATTACTATGTTCTTCCTCCCCTTCCTCTCTTTTCATGTTAACCAAAGTGTTGGTTTTGCTTTGTTTTAGGTAAATCAAATGCCTAAAGAGGAGATTGAGATTGATGTTGCACCACCTAAAGGTCCTAAGGGTAAGAAGCCAAGACCCCCAGGAACAACCCCTGGTGCAGGTCGTGGTCGTCCCTCTACGTCCTCTGTCAGTTCTACAAGCTCTGCGGCAAATAACGGTCCTTCCTCAGTGGCGCCGTTAGTTGCCTCAAGTACGGCGCCTCCTCACCTACCTGCCGCTGCCCCCACACCTCCTGGCTCAACGGCCACTACTACTGTGCCGGCATTGCACGCAGGCACTCATAACTCCTTGCCACAGCAGGTCAGGAAGCAGGTAAGAAATAAACAATTTTCATTATATTTAACATTTTAACCGCCCTGACGTGATCTTACTTGAGTATCTAGCTATGTGAATGCTACATTTAAATCCATTTTGTAAAGCCAATCTCAACGCATTGCTTCGTTGAAGTTGAAAAGAGGACCTCTATTAAGTATGGATTTGCTGCAGGAAAAGGAACATTTGCCATATTCGTGATAACTTACGATACACTTTTTTAATTTTATTTATCTATTTATTTTTACGATACAAAACACTTACGCGATTCTACATTATAATATTTTATTATTGGGCGTCCACTGCTTTACTTCTGTTGTACAATTTTGCAGCAGATTTTTATTTCTTTAATGCATGTTATAGCATTCTAACTAAATGCATATTATTTATATAATTTAGTGGTGTTATTACATTCTATGCGTTTTAATTGTAGTCCATGTAGTAACTGTTTTACAGTGTAAATAAATATATAAAAAGTACAGTTAAATTGTCTCTAATGATGAAATAAGTTTGCACATGCGCGTCATCTGACAGTCTGCGAGTGAGTTTGATGTGTCACGTGTTCTACGTGGCATGTCGTCGCCTCTCAAAGATAACAACATGATCTTAACGTGCAGCTGAGGAGACTTTATAGTTTCAGTCTATACATTCAGTGCAGACATTTGCTGGATATCATATCATTTTTAAATTAATTTTTTATCCTTTTGGTTTTTTGTTAGGATAGTAAAAATTTTAATTGTGTTCTTCATTAAATTAAATTAAGAAGAAGGCAAAAAAAAAAAAAAAAAAAAAAAATGTCAATGTTGTTGAGATTTTGGAATAATTTTAGCATAACTTAGTGATTGGTTACAAACACAGGTTGTATATTAACGTTATGAATTATAGAATTATTGTGCGCAATTGAGTGTAAGATAAGTGTGTTGTTATGATGTATTTTATAGATATCTGTTTCCTATTGTGACGTTTGTCCATGTATTTTGTCCTCAGACAACTGCTCCTGGTGCAGCTTACCACGCACAGCCCATAGTAGGTGGTTTTGACAATGCCACTGCCGCCCCACAAGTCCTACCTCCCAGTGCTGCCCCCATGTTAGCCCCACAACCCCCTCTAATGCCCCCCGCTGGTCCCGCTAAGGTTAAGAAAGGTGTAAAACGGAAAGCAGACACTACAACTCCGTCTGGTTCTGGATTTGACCCTCTATACATGGGACCTGGTCCAGCATCAGGTCAGGCCCCTAGTGCTCAGGGGGGACCTGAAGCAAAGTCAGCTAAGATCTCTACAAGAAGGGAGAGTGGGAGACAAATTAAGAAAGTCGTTAAGGACCTACCTGATTCGCAGGTGAGTGACGTAAGAATTCAACCAACATTTTTTTTTTTAAACAAAATCAAAGCATGAGTGATGGAGTAGGGGTTCAGAATTCCTGTAGGAGTACTGGAATTTAGTTAAGTTTCTTTTTTGGTGTGACGATCTTTTCCCCTCTATATTGCAACCGAAAATAACAATTTTTAAGTACTTCCATTTTTTTTCTTCTTAAGCTGTAGTTTAATATTACTTTATAATTTAAGCGCCCTTTCCCCCCTCCCTTCGAACGAGTTATTAAGTTTAAAAGTTGAATTTCATCAATTTTGAGTATAATTAGCCCTCAAACTTCAAATATATTTTGGCCTTATTTCATTAAGTTGCAATGATGCTATTTTTTTAACTTATTATTAATGAAGACTTAATTATAGGACGTAATGCTGAGCAACTTATCATGCATGCAGTTATTATTGTACACTCCTCCCAAATAAATATGACCAAAGCGTTAATCTCTCCCAATGTTAAATATATGAGGAAACTTGAATGCTAGTGGTCAGCTTTATTCGGGAGGAGTGTACTTTTTGAGCATAGTTTTTGGCTATAAATGATTAAATTGTAGATATACCAATAGTAGATAATACCAGTAGAGGTAATAGTAATATAAGGTTCTTGTTAATCCATGTTTGTTAAAGTTTGTTTGTATTTTGTGTTAACAGCCTGTTAGAGACGATGGACGATTAATAGCTCCACAACAAGGAATGTCCATATCTCAGGTACGTCAAGTATATTTTATGTTTTTAATATTCAACACACAGACTTTTGTTTGTTAACAAGGTATATTTGGTTATGTTTTTCTAGGCGGCAGCGGCTAAGAACAAAGAGAAGCTTACAGAGTCACTCAGAGTCTGCAATGAGATACTCAAAGAACTTTTCTCGAAAAAACATTCGGTGAGTTATACTTTCATAAATACCATGTACACTAGATGAAGATTACAATTTAAACTTGGCGCTTTTGAATTCTCTAATAAGAATTTGACTTTTTTTTTTTTTTTTTTTTTTTTTTTTTTGTAATATAATTGTGCCTTTTTTTAAAAGCAAGTTAACAGGTTCACAAAAAAAAAAAAAAAAAAAAAAAAAAAAAAAAAAAAAAAAAAAAAAAAAAAAAAAAAAAAAAACTGCATAACATTGTAAATTTAATGCCATTATTTGATTGTTATATTTTTTTTAATGTTTGGTCAAGTCTAGATTAAAAGAACAATACTCTGTATTGAAGTCAATCTAATTAGATTTTTTGTTGTTGTTATTTTCAGGGCTACGCGTGGCCGTTCTACAAACCAGTGGATGCAGATTTACTAGGCCTACATGATTACCATGATATTATTAAAAAACCTATGGACTTAGGATCAGTTAAAGTAAGTTAATGTTATTATTATTTTTTTATTATATCTGTTGCAATGATGTCAAATTTTAGCATACATTTCAATGATGATTTTACAATAGGGACGTAATACTGAGCAACTTTAACACCAAAATTATGCTGCGCTTATATAACTTCTGTTTTAAATTTGAATAATTATTCTGTACAGATTATGCTGTTCAAATTATTCTAATTATTATTTAGCAGAGAATAAATTATGTAGTTATAATTGAATGCTGCCATCATTGGGCTAGCATATTTTTTATTATTTTTTTTTCTGCACTTTTTTTTTTAGTATTGAGTAGATTCAATAAAGTAACTTAATAATTAATATATTCTGCGTTTGTTCAAGAATCAATTAGAAAGGTTACAATTAATATTTCAATATATATATATATATATTTTTTTTACTGGTAAATAACTATGGGTGATTTCTTTATTTTACAAATATGTTTGCAAAATTCCATAGTTAGAAATACATTAATTTTACCCAAAATCTAATAAGAAAGGGAGAAAATTGTCAACAGTTCTTGATAATCTTTTCAGTGAAAAAACACGTAATTTTAAACTAGAATTTCTGCCAACTTATTTTCATACACTTTTATTGTTTTCATTTAAATTCTTATAATTTGTTGTGCTCATTTATTTATATAAAAAAAAAGTCTCATCCTTAATTCAAATGTTTTGTTTTTGTTATGTTTATAGACAAAAATGGACAACAGGGATTATAAGAGTGGGGTTGAATTTGCCAATGACGTACGACTCATCTTCACCAATTGTTACAAGTATAATCCTCCAGATCATGATGTCGTTGCCATGGCTAGAAAACTGCAGGATGTCTTTGAAATGAGGTCAGTTAAAACATAATATATTACACAGTTAAATTATACCTATTGGTGTCATTATTATTATTTAATATTTATTACATCTGTTGCTATGATGTCAAAATTTAGCATATATTTCAATGATGATTTTACAATAGGGACGTAATACTGAGCAACTTTAAAATTACCTAAATTATACTCCATTTATGTAGCATTGCTGTTTTGAAATTGCATAATTATGATGCTGTGCAGTCTAATTATTATTTAAGTATAGGCCTATAATAAATTGCCTCATTATGGTTGAATAACAACCATAATCTGACCAGCTTTTTATTATTATTATTTTATTATTATTATTTTTTTTTTAGCAAAGGATCAGGGTTTACAAACATCATTAGTGTATTTGGTGTAAATAATTTACATAGAATAGGTCAATATTAAATATAAGAATAATCGTCATAAAACATGTACCAAAATATGAAAATAATTAAAATTTTAAACTGCTTTAATTGGTTAACAAAGTCCCTCTCTCTCTCTCTCCATGATAGTATGTAAGTGCTAAAAAGACACACACACATAGTACAGTTTTGTGCATGATTTATGATGGTGATGATTGTATGGGCTGGGAGCTGAAGCTGCCATAATGTACCAGATGTGTCGTTGTTTGCACGTGTGTGTCTGTCTTGTGTTTGAAGATGGAATATTGAGTGCGCGGCTCTGGAGCGCAGGTTCGCCAAGGTGCCCGACGATCCAGTGAGTGAGACAATTGCTGGAGTGATAGGTGCTCATTCCTCGTCACAACATGTAGGTGATAGTTCTGGTAGTCCCGGAGCATCGCCAAATTCTTCCTCAGATACAGAGGACTCTGACGATGACTCTGAAGACGAAAGAGCGAGGAAGCTAACTATTTTACAAGAGCAGGTACGTCTAACGGTAGGCATTAACATTTTAATTTAATAGATGTTGTGGTTTTTTATATCCTCCCACTGTACAAAATATCATTTATATCATCTGTAATATGGGCGTTAGAGGTTGTAGAAATTGTTTTTATTATAGTGTGGTATTTTAGCTGCTGACGTTATAGGACATATTCTTAAACATTTCCTGGGACATCAATGTTGTAGCTAACAAAATGTGTATTTCAGGTTTTGTCACGGTAAGCAAAATCGTTCTTTGTCATGAGAAGCAAAATTTGTAAGTCGAGCGCCATCTACATTACGTTTGGAAACGACTTATGCAGTTTGCTTCCGTTGACAAAAAAAAAAAAAATAATAAATAAATAAAAAAAAAAAAAAAAAAAAGTATAAAAAAAAAGGATGGATGGAAATTTTGCGTACCACGACAAAATACGAGGTAGACATTTTTGAAATGCTCTTTGTCTTTAGAGTTGTGTCTATCCTTAGGTTATGATCTCAAAATTGTCCCAAAATAATAGATCGTCAGTTAAAATACCATTCTTATATTTGTTGGTTAGAACATGTCAAGTATACCTTGTCAAGTATAGGGAGGTTTTAATCATTGATTTAAGCTTGTGCTTCAACTCCAATCTTGGCTAGTAAATAAGATTGAACAGTTAAGTAAAAATTGTTACTTATTTTTTTGGGGATTTTTTTTTTTCGATGCTTTTTATCAGGTTTAAATGAGCCGTTAACACAAGAAAAATAATAAATTATAGAAACTCATTAATTTAGAACTACGTTTTTTAATGCATTAGGATGGAAATTAGAAATTGCTTCGTTGGTGATATGATGGCGTGCTCTGTCAATAAGCTTTCAGCAAATAATAATGGTAAAATTAAGTGTACAATTAAATATTTATTGTTCAAGTTAATTGTCTCTAATGATGAAATAAGTTTGCACATGCGCGTCATCTGACAGTCTGCGAGTGAGTTTGATGTGTCACGTGTTCTACGTGGCATGTCGTCGCCTCTCAAAGATATCAACATGATCTTAACGTGCAGCTGAGGAGACTATAGCTTCAGTCAATATGTCAGTCTTCTACTTGTTAAACTGATTAAACTGCAAAATAATTTTAAGGGGGAAAGAGATTAAATTTAATAGTCTAACTACATGTTTTTTATTTTTAACTATTAAACTCCAAATTATGTTGTATACTGGCATGACTTATGGTATACTTTGCATGAATATTTGTTTTTGTTTTGTTTTATTTGATGCAGTTCCTGGCAGTACATGTTAAGTATAAATTATTAAATTCAGAACTAAGATAGCTGGAGCATTAAACCAAGATATTTGAATATCCAGGGTATAGTTTTTATTATTATTATTATTTTTTTATTTATTATTTTTTTTAACTTGACTACAACTACAGGAACAGTAAAATTTTGCAATATATTTTTTTATAGTTTTTTTTTTTTTTATTATTATTATTTTTTTATTATTTTTTTTACCAGATTTTAAGGCTGTGTGCCAGACTTTTTTTTTTTTTTTTATTTTTTTTTAGTAGATATGATTTATTGCTCCCTCTCTTAACTTTTTGTTATTTTAACAGCTATTGGTAACAGCTACCTATGATAACATTTTTAAGACTTGTAACATCAGACATGGTAGAAATTTATTGTTTATAATAAAATAGGGCTTTCATGACAGGACTTCATTAACATGTACCCTCAATTATATTGCCAAGAACTGTATCTAGACCATCATTTTGTAATTTTTACACCATGCTGACTATCCGTATGATATTCTTATGTCAACAGCTAAAGGCAATGCAGGACCAGATGAAAAAGTTAGTAGACGAGAGCAGTAAGAAACGTACCAAGAAGAAGAAGGAGAAGAAACCAGCTGCAGGTGCCAACAAAAAAGAAGAGAAGGCTGCGGCTAAGGCTCATCACCATGATCTCTTGGCAGATACCAAACCTGTTGCTCACGCTCAGGCTTCCTTTGCCACAAGTACACCTAAACCTGCCAAGGGAGCTAAGGGCAAGGCGACAAGAGGGGCTGCAGCTGCGGCGGCTGCAGCAGCTGGACCTGCACCTGGTAAGTTGAAGTTCTATTACAATTTCGAGCTGGTGAAAGAATCAGCCTCAACCTTGTTTTAAGTCAGTACATGTTGAGCCATGTAGTTTTGGTAATGGCGGGATTTATTCTTTCACTGGAGCAGGTGAAATAAACCAATTCTTCACTAGTTACCCAGCAATTGCTGGCATATTTCTAATGTTTGGTTGCAATGATGACAATTTTTACCTATTGTTAGTGAGGACCCATTTATGGGACGTAATCCTGAGCAACCTATTTATCTCAACATACTAAAAGAGAAATTTTTTCTTAATAAATAAGTTCTAACTTATTTTATAAATGACGTACACAACAGATGGGGAGAACAAGGCAAGTTGCCTATAATCTCAAAGCACAAATATTTATACCATTGCAAAACTAGAGATTATTTCAACTGAAAGTACCGCCCATTTCTTGGATTCTAATCAAGTTATAGGAATAAAATTTAACATGTATTTCAATAGTGAAGTGAGCAGCTGTAAAACTTTGATGTTTATGTCGGGAAAATTGTTTCAGCTAAAGGGTTGCATCCAGATGTAAAAAATCTCTGACTTTGTTTAGAGGGGGGTATAGATTTTTTGTTGTTGTATTTTTTTCCCCAGAAAACTGAAACTTTTCAAGTTGTTAATAATTTATATTTAAAACAGTTATGATTATTTGAAAATCTCTTGATTAGACTTAAGGAAGTAGACGTATGTAACATGAAGCGATGCTATGTTTCAGCAGCCGCAACAGGTCCTGGCAAGCGTGGTAAGCCTAACGCACGAGGTCCTGGCGCGGGGAAGAAGAAGAATAATGCGGCGGCAGGTGCAGCAGCGGCAGCTGCTAGCGCCAATGCCGTGGCATTTGATTCTGAAGATGAGGATAATGCAAAGCCAATGTCTTACGACGAGAAGAGACAGCTCTCACTAGATATCAATAAACTACCAGGTTAGTTCTAGAGTTACATTTGTTATTTATTTATATTTATTTTACAATGGAAGTACATTGTATAAGTGGCTTCATGGTCTGTTCACACAGGGACATAGTTTGTGATTAATTTGATTGCATGTAAATTTAATGGTTTCAAAAATAGATGTTGCGTGCAATAAAATTGATTGATCAGTGTAAATATTACTTTGTGTGAAGCGACCTCTACTTCCGTTCTGTTGCTATGATGACACATTTTAACCTATTTTTCCGTGAGGCCCCAATTTGGGGACGTAATCCTGAGCAACTTTAATATAGACTATAATTAAATGTAGCATGATTTTCTGCCAAAATTACTAGAATATTTATATTGTAAAAAAAAAAAATAATAAAAAAAATAATAAAAAGAAAAAAAGAAGTATCAAAACTTGTTTTAAGCAAGGCCAGGAGAATATCAAATTCATCTGCCCATACCTAAAATATTGTAGTTCTATTTACACATCAATTGGGCATATCAATCTTGTTGCGAAAAAAGGTCTATCTCGTATTTTGTCAGGGGAAGCAAAAGGCCTATCTGTTTTTTTGGCCGTGGAAGCAAAAGGTCTATCTCGTTCCCGAACGTTATGGAGATGGCGCTCGAGTGCTTCCACTGACAAAAAAAAAAAAAAAAAAAAAAAAAAAAAAAAAAAAAAAAAAAAAAAAAAAAAAAAAAAAAACGAGATAGGCCTTTTGCTTCCCCTGACAAAATACGAGATAGACCTTTTTTCCTCAACAAGATTGATATACAAATTATATATTGTTTCTTTTAACACCAGAATTGTGATATAAAATGTATACATTAATAAATGTTGGAAAAGTTCATATTATGGAATATGGTACACAAATATTAAGATGTGGCCCAATAATTAAGATTATCTCATTAAAAATTGAACGTTACTTGTACTAAAATGTGCTTTGTGTGTGAAATGTTTCAGGAGATAAACTAGGTCGTGTAGTTCATATTATTCAATCTCGAGAACCTTCGTTACGTGATTCAAACCCTGATGAAATAGAAATAGACTTTGAGACTTTGAAACCTTCAACTTTAAGAGAGCTGGAAGCTTACGTTGCATCGTGTTTACGTAAAAAACCTCGCAAACCTTACAGTGAGTACCATTTCATTTGTATTGTCAAGTCTTTGGTAGAAGTAATAAAACAAAAATGTGCAGGTGCTCATGGAAGGAATGAGTGTGGGCAGGAAAGATGGTATCATTCATTCATTATGAGGGATTTTTTTTTCTTTCCCTACCATGTTTTCCTGTTAATTTTTTTTCCTTATGTGTCTTCCGTCTCCCTATGTAAATCTGTAGGGCCTCAACTAGTGCCAATGGTGACGATTGTACTGAAAACCACTGGTTTACAAAGTATGAGGGATATTTGTTAAATGTATGCAAGCATTTGTGGTGTTCGCGTGGTGTATCTGTCCTTCAGTTTGATTAGCAATGCTGTCACAAAAAGTAAATTTATAATAATATTCTTATACATTCCCAGTATTGTTTTTTAGAGAGAGTTATTTGGCTCGTGCTTTACAAAATGGTCTAACATCGTGTCCTTTTTAAAGCGTCAGATTTTTTGTATTTTTGTATTTTTTTTTTAAGTGCCGCTGGTACCTGAGAGCAAGCATTCTCAATTATGTCATGTATTAAATTGTTTCTGGCTGTCAGCTTGATAATAAATAGCTTTTTTTTTTTTTTTTTTTTTTTTTTTTTTTTTTTTTTTTTTTTTACACAGATTGCTTGTGTTCTTTATTAAATTATAGAGAGAGAAAGAAAGAGATATTGACCCCCCCCCCCTCAAAAAAAAAAAAAAAAAAAAAAAAAATGTGCTAAAGGTTGGAAGACATGTAAGGGTCTTTGTTTCTTACATAATAAGTCGTACTTACCGTGCTTTGCCATCTTAAAGCTTGCTACCCTGCCCACTTTAATTTATTCTGTGGAGTGCCTGTAAAATTTAAATGTCATGTATTTTTTTTCTTCATTTATACGTACTTTTTCAACTTCTATTAGAATTCAATAATGTTTTACTTTGTGTTGGTTATTTTTCTCTTGCATGTGAAATAATACAAAATAATAATAATAGAATGTTGCTTATTTCTATTGTTAATATTGGAGTCTTAGAAATATGTAGGATTTTTTGGGTCCTAATTTACAATTTTCATAATAATAATTTTCATTTTTTTCCATTAAAAAAATCATTTTAATTTTTTTATAAATCAAGCAGTTTCATCACATAAAAAAGCAAGTTTTATTTTAACAGCACCGCGACATTTATTTTGCCCATTTACTAGCATGAAGCTGTGTGTTCTATTAACACTAATTAACGTTTGACGCGCTTTTAAAAATTTTAATATCAATTTTAATATAATAAATCAAGGAAAAGAAATCATTTTGGTTAGGTATAAGAATTAATTTAAAAGAAAAGAAAAAAAAAAAAAAAGAGAAAAGAAAAGAAAAGAAAAAAAAAGAAAAGAAAAAGAAAAAAAAAATTAAAAAAAAAAAAAAGTTAAAGAAACAATGATTAATCTTACCATAGTAAAGAGATGTTCTTTAGTTTGGTGAAAAATCTTGATATAGCATTAATAGCATAAATATAGTAAACACATTGGTAGCTTTCTTCACCCTACTTCAAGAGAAACATAGTTTGTGTATATCCATTTACACATACTACTTTTATGTTGTAGTATATTGTTGAAAGCTTTCCAACTTTGCTCTCTATTATCTCTGTATAAGCAAAACATTTTACATATCTATTGATGACTATTAAAGGCGTGGAACACCTTGAACAAAAAAACTGTCTAATATCCTAACGTACCTAAATTGACTGATAAAGGAACAACTGTTTTGAAGCCGATTATAAGCAATTTCGATCACATCCGCTGCCGTTTCTACTTACTATGCATGCGCAGAATGTCGAAACGGAAACGGATGTGACCGAAATCACTTATAGTCGGCTTCAAAATAGTTGTTCCTTTATTAGTCAATATCAATGTTGATTTGACCAAAATCATTGATTTCTAATTTATTTTCCATTCACGAAATGGCAGTTGTGGGTTTATGACGTCACAGCTCACTATGCGAGGAAACAAGCAAGCTGTGTCGTCATAAAACTACATCGGCCAATCCATGAATAAATAAATTAGAAATCAATGACTCAAGCCAAATCAACATTGATATTAAAGTTTGTTAGGATATTACACTAGTTTTCTGTTAAAGGTGTGCTATGCCTTTAATAACTGTTTTAAGACTGACTATAAGCGATTTTGGTCACATTCGCATCTGATAAGATGTGATTGGATTTACTTCAAGTCCACCTCCAAACAGTTGCTTCTTTATTTATCAATAGGATAGCTTTTAACTATGGTAAGATCATCACTGGTTTTCTCTATCCTTTCCATTTCATTATACCCAATCATGATGATTTCTGATCTTTAATCAATCAACCCATCTTGAAAATGTTAAGGTCTTCTGCATGTTTTTTTAATTCACTAGTAATCATAAGCTTGCCCTCCCCCTCCTCCCACCGTCCGTACTCGTGTTTATGTGCAGATAAAAAGAAACTGGAAAAAAAAAAAAAAAAACTACTATGGCTTGGTTTGGGTATCTGTTTCTTTTCATTCTTCCTTATTATTAATTGCAAGGTTAATTAATATTAATAATATTAAGTTAATAAACATTATGTTTAATTATAAGAGTTTTGTATACAAACTTAAGAATTATATTTTGTCAAGTTTTATGATTTATATTTAAAATTACAGAGTATATGTTACAGAAGAGTCATATGTTAGTTTTAAAAAAGATAATAGTAAAAATATATTGAAAAAGAACACATAAGTACTTACAACAAACATAGTGGATGTGGTTAGAAATAACCAAACTATATATATATATATATATATATATATATATATATATATATATATATATATATATATATATATATATATATTATTATTATTATTATTATTAATTGCTGCTTTGACAAGTAGCAAAAACCAACGTAACGAGCTGCTATTGTTGTGTTTTTTTTTATCTACTTCTAGTTGAATGTATAGTATTGTACGTTTGATTGGGAGTGTGTTGGAAATAAAATGTATGATCAGCAGTTCATACAGTGGTTTTTGTACTTGTCCTTGGTTTCTTTTGAACCATTTACATATCACGTATTTAATGTCGCTTCCAATTTTTTTTTCTTGATTAATGTTTAAAAATAAAAAAATAAAAATATTATTATTATTATTATTTTTTTTTTTTCAAGATCAGAGAAAGTAGCCGACTATCCTAAAAGTTGTAAATACTTATGTGTTTTCATTAAACCAATTACTTGATAATAAAGTTTAAAAAAATGTGTTTAATTGATGGCTAGGTATATAGTGTACGATATTGGTAATGTAGACATCTTCCAAAAATGGTCATTGTAAATTTTCGTTCATGGTCACTTCAAATAAAAGTTAAGTCTCAAATTAAAATATTTGCCATTATGATTTTTTTTTAAATGACGTAACAGTTTGAGCTCTGATGGACCGCTTGCAATAAATGAACTATTTAAGTTAAATTTAAACGTATTCTTAATTCCTTTTTTTTTATGGAAAGTTGTTAACATAATTACTTTACAACAATTAAAAAATGTTCATTGCAAGTGGTCCATTGGGGGAAAAAAAAGCTCTTTCCTCTCCCCTCCTCATACTACAACAGCTTATACTTCGCCCCCCCCCCCCCCCCCCCCCCAAACTAGAGATTTTTAACTTCTCTACCTCAAATTCTACTCCAACAACATCTAAAGCAACTTCCATAATCAGAGAGAATGTCTCACATTACCAATATAGTACACTATGGTTTAAGTTAAAGTCCTTGTCAACTTACTTTTTATCATTTAGAATACTAGATTGAAATTACCATACCTTATTATCCATGAATTAGACACCAACACGTTGATTTTGTATTTATTTTCATTTTAGCGGTTATTTCACCCATCTGACGTCACAATGTACTGATGGGGTCGTGATAGGGGTAAAAAACTTGAGGGAGGAGCTTATCACGTGACCAGAGCGGTGACTGTAATTGGCGGTGGTACATTGCGACATCAGATACATTAAATAACTGTCAAAAAGAAAATAAATTAAAATAAACACAAAATCAACTCAATTCTAATTCTAATTCATGGATAACAAGGTACGGTAATTATCAATCTAGTATTCTAAATGATAAAAAAAGTAAGTTTACAAGGGATTTAAGGCAGTGAGGTTTGATTAGGGATAGGGGTGGATGTGTCGAGGTTTAGGTTTGATACGGGTTAGCTTGTGTTGGCAGCTACAACTGGAAGACGGGCTGCCGCTGCTGCTAACAAGAAGGGAGCAGGAACCGTGGGAGAGGGTGAGTTCTCTAAACCTACCCAATGTAACTGTAGATCATGTATGGTAGTGAGGACTAACTTTGTGCGACAATTTGGCTCAAACATATCTGTTTTGTGATTTGTATATACATATAGATGAAATTATAAATGCATAATAATATTTTATAGACTTAAAAACACTTTAAAAAAATGGAAATTACGGTTTATAAATTTCCAACTGTCGCACAAGATTTGATTTTCACCACCTTACATCATCGTAACTTGCATTGAACTTCAACCTACCTTACCTGCCCCCTCTCAAATCAAGCCATAAAGCCGCGCATTTTTGTTGTTGCTGCTGCTTATGCTTGTCATTGCCATGTTATTATTATTTTTGTGTTGTGTGTTACTGCTTTTATGTATCTTTAAATTTTGTTATATTTTTGTATAGTAGTTCTCATAAGTAATGCACATATCATTTCAGTAAACTCGATCACCTTCTTATATTACTGATTCATCATCATTTATAATAATTGTACAAAACATGGAACATCTTAATGATACATATTAATATGTCTGGTATTCCTTATTTAAATCTGTTGAGCCTAGGTGAAGTGTAGTTTGGATTTTTTGTAAATTTTCAATTATTCTTGAATAATTATTTATTTACCCAAGAACTGCTAATTGAAATGAGCGATAATGGAAACCATGTTTGTTTTTGACTGCTTAAAACATAGTCATGTAATGCTAAAATTGAAATTAATCAACTTTTACCTGTGATTGGGTAGTGTGCTCCACCCAATGTGTGATCTTACTTCAATGGAATCTTATTTAAGGCACAAAATGGAAACAGAAATGCAGGAAAAGGAAACCATGTGATCTTAAAAGTGAGAGGTGGCTTAGTTTGCAGCTGGTACCAAGTTTTCTCCCACTTTTACTGGCACTTGATTTCTGTTTCCAGCACTTCCTTTTCTGGTTTAGTCATTAACAAAAGATTTCAATGTGGTAGTAATGTACAATCAAATAATAGTAAGATTATCCTAGCTATCAATAATTGAACGTAGACATGCAAATTTAGGGGGGGGGGGGGGGGAGAAGTGGAAGCTTGTTGTAGTGCTACCTTAATTAATCCACGAGGCACTACAAGTAGGCTTTAAAACAGTTGATAAATAACAAAAAGTGATCTTACAAGTTGTCCATGATAAGTTCTATCTCTTATTAGCGGCTGATTAAAAGTACTACACTCGTGCAGTGCATTCGACTGGAAGCAAAGATGAATAAAAATTTATAGTAGGCAACTTGAAAGTTGGCTTTCTTTGCTCGAAGTAAGCTTTTAAGTCGGATTGCGGTTTTTTAATATAGTAAGCTATATTGCTAGTAAATTTCTACTCTTAACTAGTTAAGTTTATTTACTGTAAGAATGCCTGTAAGTTATGTAAAATAGATTTGATTATGTTCCATCTAAAAAAAAAAGAAGAAGAAGAAGTAATAAAATGTAGTGTATGGGACAGGAGCAAATGTTGCTCTTTCAATACGGACCATAAGAAATGTGTATAAAAAAATATCAATTGCTATCAATTTGATGATTTTTGTTTTCCCAATATTTTTGCGTTAATTATATTAAAATAGTAGTAATTACGAACAGTAGTATAGTTATGAAAACATGGTGGGGGTTAACTTACTTAGTTAATATGTAAAAATTAATTACAATAATTTGGTAAAATACAACTAGTTTATGTAAAATCAATTAAATAATGTGGTGTAATACGACGTTTTGTTTTCCTTGATTTGTTACAGATAAAAAAGCTGGTGGCAAATCTAAAGAGGAACAGATGGCAGAAAAGAAACAAGAGCTTGAAAAACTACTTCAGGATGTCTCTGGACAACTGGGTTCTGCTAAGAAAGCTCCTAAAAAAGGTAAGTTTTATCATATTTTATCACTAGTCCTCCTCAATAAACCATCAGTTAGGGATGACCAAAATTACTTCTTATTTTAACATTTAATATTTGATCATGTTTGCATGTTTAAAGTGATACTTAACCCTAAAAATATATTTTTTGTTCTTTTCTAAATCAATTCAACAGTAATCAGTCATTTATTTGACTTTTCTAGTCTGCGGGATAAGCGAGGGTAACGAGATATAGAAACTGTGAGAGTAAAAACTTTTTACCCCTTGCTCTACCTGAGAAGGTGTACATATTATTTACTCATACAGTAAAGGAAATCTACTATGGCAGAGATTTCCTCTTTACCCTCGCTGGGCTCAATTATCCTGCGGGTTAGAAAAGTAAAATACAGTAAACTTATTTCTATTGAATTATTTGAGAGAAGAACTAAAATGACTTAATTTTAGGTTTAAGTGTCGCTTTAAACTAAACTTTTAAATAACATCTCATTGTAGCTGCATCTTTATTTTTTGTGACCATTCAGTTTGTGAGATATCAGCCAGTTACATACGCCCTTAATTCAAAATCCAACTTGTCTACTCCTGACCCCAATATCAACCATCTTTGCTTGATTGATTTCAGACGAGCACAAGGGTAGTGGTGGCGGCGAAGCCCTTGGCCAGCAGCCCGGTGCTGCAGCATCACGTCTCTCAGCCTCCTCAAGTTCCAGTTCTGACTCAGATTCCTCCAGTTCCAGTGTTTCTTCTAGCAGTTCAGATTCATCAGAGAGCGACGCAGGTTAGACCAATATCTAATATACATAAATTAAAGCAAGCACAGTGTTGCCAAATTGTATCTAGTATTGGCTATGTTGCCTAATCTAATTTAATTTTTTTTTAAATATAAATACTTAACTGTAGCTTGCTTTAAAAATCAAACCTCTCCTTCCCTCTTAACCTTATTTTTTTTTTACTCATCCTTATACCCTCATACATTAAAACATATTACAAGTACACAAATATACATTCTGCTATTAAATATATATTATATATTTGAACTGCCAATGATAAAAAGGACAGTTTTTTTAGTGTTTAAAAAAAAAGTGAAGAAATATTGGAAATAGGGACCATATTATGCCATTATTTTGTTGTGTTAAAAGGGAAAAAAAAAGTGATAAAACGTTTAAACAAAAACATGATTTAAATAAATAAAAAAAAATAGAGTGCACAAATTTAAAAAGTGGACTTAAGCGCTCAAAAAAAAAAAAAAAAAAGAAAAAAAAGAAAGAAAAAGATATAAAAAAAATAATCAATTCCAGTGCAGCCAATAAGAACTATTGATATCGGACAACTTTGAACTGCCGTGTGTGTAATATATTTAATTTTTTTTTATATATATAAATATATATATATAATTATATATTATTGTGTTCCAACAGTGAAACTTTTTAACAGTTACATATAATTGTGGGTTATATATATATAAAAAATTAGGTGTATTAATATTTGTGTTTAAAAACAACATCAACCTAATTTATAATTAAGATGGAAAAAAATTAGTGTTGCAGCTAATAGTTTAATTATAAATATTTATTTCAATGAAATAAGTCTGCTTATTAAAAACAAAATAATAATAATAATAATTAAAAAAAAAATATCAAAATATTAAAAAAAATAGATGTAGTAAAAAAGTTTTGTGTAATAAAATTTAAACTATAGTGTATTATCATCATGTTAAAATGACAATTACATTTGAAAAAAAAAAAAAAAAAAAAAAAAAAAAAAGCAACAATAAATTAAATTTTGTATGTGTAAAATGTACGGAAAAAAAAGTTAGAACCGTCATACGTGTTTAAATTAAATTTTAAAATCTTAAGATACCTCTGTGCAATTTTTTTATTATTATTTTTCTTAAAATTTCAAAACTATATATTACCCAGACTCGGGGGGGAGCTCATAAGGCTGTTGTGACGTCACAGCTGCTAGTGAGCCCCCCCTGACCCAGACTATAATATTATGGTTGTTATAAACATTGATTTGAGAACAGTGTGGGAACACTTGAAGGCATAGACAAGAAGAAAATGGTAATTTATATCACAAAACACTTAAAGGGATGACTTACATAAATAACGTTAGTTTGTCTCAAGATCCTGTAGCACCATAGCAGTGATCGGGAAATTTCGATTTATACAACTCTGAAAAACATTTTCGTACTAATTTTTTGCCTGTTTCTGATGTCATAAGCAGAAATAATCACGCAAATTGCATAGTTATCAGTTTTGTCATGCTCTCTAGTGGGGCTATATTTAAGGGTAAAAATTGTCATAAGTTTTGGAGATTCCATTTTATGTTTAATCATTAAAAATAGCATGTTACATCATGTCGTCTTTAACGTTAAGGCAGTAGGTGAGCGGCTGATACCTGACAAACTGAACGGCCGTGAAATATAAAATTAGCATCAAGTAAAGATGAAAGGCTACTTAAAAGTTTAGTCATGTCAAACATGTGCAATCACAATCAAATATTTATGTTATTCCACTTTAAAGATAACACGTAAATGTGGAAATTCAAACTTAGGTGGCAACCTTTGAAATCAAATTAGAAACTTTTTTAAATGAAAGATAATATAACTAAAACTTTTTTTGTAACATTTTTTTTTTTTTTTTTTTTTTTTTACTCAATTTTTTTTTTTTTTTTTTCAAAATTACAGTATTTATTTTGTTTGATATAAATAACGTAGAAAGAATTATTGTGAAAATAAAGTTCCTCGTTTGACTATTTCCGCTTCGAGTCGGTCACCCTCTTCGTTAAGACTAAATTGAATGATTTGCAATCTTAAAGGTGTTCCTTCACTATTCTTATAACATGTTAGTAAATACCAAACCAACAGTAGCCATTTTATATGCAAATTTGCATAGTTAATGGTTTACATTTTTTTTTAAAAAGCATAGTAAAAATTTGTGCATTTTAAAATATTATATACATTATTTATCTGGGTATGATAAAAACAACAAATATGTATAGAAAGAAAAATAATTCAAATGTGTATAACATATTAAGAAAGTAAAAAGTAATATAATTAATTATAATTGAACAAAAATGCCCGATAGTATTATGATATGAAATTGTTACTACTATTTTTTTTTAACTGTGAGCATAGGGAAAAGAAGAAGAGAAAACTTTTTTTTTTTTTTTTTTTTGTTGGTGCATTTGTTTATATTGTTAGTGTGAATGGTGCTTTCAGATTTGTTGTTTTCTTCCAAACCGTCATGAACAAACAAAAAGTGTAGACACTGTAAACAAACACATATACACACACATACACAAAATTATCCTTTACTCTCTCCTCTCTACCTCCTGTCATCAAGCTCGTACTGTTTATATTTAGCTTAGAGGTTATGTGGTATTTTGGTACTTTTTTATTGCACTGTACTCATGTTAACGTTTGAGTGTTGAAGCTCATATTGTCTAGTAAATAAGAAATAGTAAAGCTCTGAATTGTAGACTTTTTTTTTCTTTGTATCTACTTCCGGTTAATGGCGCATGCGCAGAAGAATCGAAAGCAAGCATTGGCGTATAAAATAATAATAATAAATGAAGTGCTGACTGTAAATTTTTGCTTGTATCCACTTCCGTTTTTTGGCTGAAGTGTATATTACCAAAATTTCTGTAGTAAGCCTATTATTGTATTTGCCAATGAGATTTTTTTTCTTCTTTTCAGAGCTTATAAGCTATTCTTTTTTACGCGCTGTTTTTATAAAAGACATTAAAAAAAATCAAAGACAATCCATAGGATCTTATAAAATATCACTATAGGCCTTCACAAATAAATTACATTAAGAAGGAAAAAATGCAAGTTTTTCTGTTGACAGAGGCTTAAAAGTGACACTTATACGCAACTTGCCTTTATCTCCAAGAGATAACAACAAGTGGTCGCGTATATGTCTCATCGTTAAACTTCATTTATGTTGCAATAAGGCCAAAATACCATACAACTCTAATACATCAATGAAGACCTTATTATATAAAATGCCAATAATTTTACTCTCTTAATACTAAAATTAATGTGTTAAATGTTTTACAAATGGATTTAAAAAAAAAAAGTTTGAAAAAAATAGAGCACGTGTGAAAAAAAAAAAAAATTTATTAGTTGTCAGCACAAAACAAATTTGTTTGAAAAAAAAGTGTATTTTTTTTTGTCTACACAGAAAACATATTATAAAGCGTATTTTTTTTCTTTATGTAAGTGCTTGTAAGGAACGCCTTTTTGCGAGTGCATAGATCTTATATGTGTTTCAATTATTTTAGAAGGAGACAGCATAAAAAAATTGATAGTCAGGATAACTGATAGGAATAAAAATTACATATTTTTTTTCTTAGAATTTTATTCTCTACCCATGGTATAATGAAGAAGATGGTACAAAAAAAAATGTCACAAATTATTTTTGAAAAAAAAAAAAAAAATCTCTCTTTCTCTTTTTGTTTATACTGCCTAAGTGACAATAATTATAACATTTGTTTTTGCCATTAATATTTTTATTTTTATTATTTTAAGAAATCGATTATCCTTTGCCAATATTTTATTTTTCCTAACCTTTTCCTATCTTATAAAAAAAAAAGAAGAAAATTCATTTTTTTTACCCATATAAATTAATAATTTTCTATCACAATCGGGCATCCTTTCACTAATAGTTAAATTGCCCTACCACCAAAAAGAAAATTAATATCATCTACGATATAAATATAGTTATTTTTTATTTATTATTTTTTTTTTATTCGAAAACATCAGGGTTTGGGTAAAATTATAATAATGCTATACTAGTATTTATTTATTAATAGGTCTTGTATAGGTCTAACAAAAAATAGGCAAAGGATAAAAACAAATGTCGTTTTTAAGTAAAATAAGGGGAAAGATCCGAGCACCCTATTTTTTTTCCACAACTTAATTTTTTTTATATATATTTAAAAAGTAAGTAAAAAAAAATAAATATACGCAAACAATGTGAATGGTGGCTCTCTTTTAATTAGTTTTAAAAATTAAATAATTAAATATTGTGCCTAATTTCCCAAATCCTTTTTTTCCCTATTTTTACAAAAAAAAAAAAAGAAAAATTATAATAATAAAAAATTAAATACTTTTTTTAAGTATTGTTATTTTTTTTGTTTCTTCATTATTATTTTTTTGCATGCTCTATTAAATAAAGGAGAAGTTGCTTATTAAAAAAAAAATTAAAAAAAAAAAAAAAATCGGTAATTTGAAGTGTCTTGAGTCAATTTTTTTTATTGCTGCCTCCAAGCACATTGTATGCACTCTACATTTTGGCGAATCTTTTAATTAATTAGGTCCTAGCATAATTAAATTTTATTCTTTAGTCTGAAAATTCTCAATTTTACTAACAATTAATTAGATTTTTTTTCCAGATTTTTTCAATCTTATAGTACGTCTAATATAAGTATTTTGCCCAACTTGAAATATAAATAAAAAATACATTAATTGCTTAAAATAACAATAAAAAGTCGAATTAACTCTAGGAAAATTAAGCATTTTCAGAGTATATATAAAAAAATGCCAAGGACCTAATTTCTTTGTAAAAATTAGGAAATTAAAATGTACTGTATAGGTCAAAAATTTTATTTCATTTTTGCATTAAATATATATTTGATTGTTTAGAACCCCTTATTAAACTTGCGAAAATGTTTTGAATGAGGTTTATGATATAACGTTAACTTTGGAACAATTTTTATTAAAAATAGATTTGGATCCCAATTATGAATAACTCTTGATTTTTTTTTCTCTCGTAATATTTGGCTTTGATTTTAGAGTAAAAATTTAAAAAAATTTAAATAAAGGTTTTTGTAATTTTAATTGATTTGTGCTAAACTGCCAAATTTAATAATTCAATATGTTAGACCCTAAGATTTTTTTTTCTTCGTAAGAGTTCATTAATTTAGGGGATTTCATTAGAGGCAATAAAAGTCACCTGTTATAGTAGTTTTATCATAGAATTTGCAAAATGCCACTTTTCAATAATACATTAAAATATATAAATTCTGAAAAATCAAATATATTAATGTAAAGTTAAAGTTCTGATAGAAAATGCAATATTTTGGTTTTCATGTTAGGATTTATAAATGATAGTTTTTTGACTTATATTGTTACATTTGATTTTTAAAAAATGTACGTTTTTTTTTCCTTATTGTATAAATTGCTTTTTGTTAAATGTAAATTTGTAAAGTATTCTTTAAATTTTGAAGTACTAATTTCTAGAGGGATGCATACGTAGTTCAAAATTATTTTTGTATAATTATATTTTTTTTGTAATTATTCTTTTAGTTACAGCTTCTTAAAAAAAAATTGTATCAATTTTGATTTATTTAATTTTTATATGTTTTTTTGAAATATTTTCATATATTATGTGAAAATCTTTTTGTTGAAAAATAAAAATTATTTTTTACAAAATTATGAGTTTTTGATGCGTTATTTATTTTTTCTTCTATTTTTTTATATATAGCCAAATTATAAGTTATATCCCTTATAGAAGTTATTACTTTAAAAAAATAAATTAATTGGAAAAAAACATATTAAATTCGGAGGTTTTCTTTTTAGCACAAATAAAATTAAATTCAGGTTTTAAAAATAAAATAGAAATAATTTCTTAAATTAAAATTATTAATGGCAAAAAAAATTGTTTGTTAGAAAAAAAAAAGTCACTCATTTGGGTTGTATTTTAATTTTTTTTTTTTTTTTTTTGTTAAATTGTTATTTTTTAAATATAATAAAATTGCACTTATGGTATTTTGTTTATAGAGAAAAAAAATTGTAGTACATTTGATATAAAATAGACACTTTTACAACTATAATGGATAACTTTTGTAATTAATATTTTCATTGTATTTATAAATGTTACGATTTCAATGCTTTTTCTTCCATGAAAACTCGTTTTGATTGCTAAATTTATAATCTTGAAAAAAATTGCAAAAGTTCCGTCTTTATATTACTCTTTATTTTGTTCCAATTTCATGAAAGTGTCTATCATAAAAATATATTTATAATCATGCAAAAAATAGGTGTAAATGTTAATTAATGTTGATTTAAAAATAAAATAAACAAAATGTGTGTTTTCAGAAAAAAAAAAAAAAAAAAACTTTTATATGTAAATTATAATAATAATGATTATAATTTTAAGTCAATGAAAAATACTGCAGAAAAAAATAAGTAAAATAAAATAAAATGTAAATACTTAACCATATTTCCTATATTGAGTAATTTTTTTTTCTGCTGTAGTATGGTTTAATAAATAAGTGAGAAAGATAAGAAAGAGAGAGAATTTTTTTTCTAGTTTTTAAAACAAATTAATTTGTGACATTCTGTATTGTAAGAAATACTTGTGTATCAGGATAAAAATGATAAAAAAAATATAGGTATATATATATTTGGTTTTCATTTTAATAATAGAAAATTAAATGTGTTTGTAAGAGAATAATATTCATAAAAATTAGGGATTTGGAGGAAAAAAATCGCCCTTCTAAAGAAGCGTTAAGGAATTAAAAAAAGAACTGAACCCTGTTGAAGTGGGACAAAAATGATTTGGGTTCCAATTTTAAATATCTTTTGTTTTTGCCTTCTTTTGAATCTTAAATGTGTCATTATTTACTTGGTTGGGGAGAAAGAAAAAGCAATTCGACACGTCTGTATAATAAAAATGTGTTTGTTTCTTTGAATCCCCAAAATCAAAATGTGTAAGTTTTAAATTGCACTAAAAATTTATCCTTTTTAATCATAAAGCCAGTGTCACATTATGCATTTATTTTTTTAGATTCTTGCAATTTATAGCTATCATGCAATCAAAATTACTGCAAAGTGCAAAATAATACTATAACTTACATAATTTTTATCAATTCATAATTTTTTTTATCATTTTTATCTTGATTATTTAAAAAAAAAAATGACAGACAATGCATTTTTTTGTTCCCTCCATTACTTTGTAAATTTTTACTATAAAATATATACCTTACTAAATAATTATTACTAAACTGCTATAAATTCTCAATATATAGAGTTTAGTAGGAAAACAAATTTTATTCTGTTTTTGTAATTTTTATTCCTATATTCCTTGTAAAAAAAAAAAAAAAAAAAAATGATAGAGCTATATTATTTTATATTGATCAATCTATGGTATCAAGGCATCTGCACAATAATTTTAATTGTATGAAATGTCTTGTAAAATACATTATTACAATTAATTTATTACATAATGAAACTATGGCTCTGTGTGAACTCACCATTAGCTTACTTTTATGCTGTCTGCTTCGTTGAAATAGGAAATACAATTCTGGTTTTATAAAATAGAAAAAAAAAAACAACAAAAAAAACTGGATTTACAGGTAGATTTTTTTGTTTGCTATTAATTAACAATAAGAGACAAAAATATAAATACACAAATGTGCACTTTGATAAATTTGAAAGGAAATAGCCAGTAAGAAATGTAAGTAGATATCGTATGTAATCCAAAGAAGATTCCTGCTGAAAAGTACTGGCCAGCTGGAGATTAGTATTGCAAGTCAAAATTATAGGCCTATTGATCAAATAGGCACAAAAAATTCAATAAAAAATACAAAATCGAAGATAAAATAAATTAAAAAGCAACAGAAAATTGAATAACAATTTTTTGGATTACCCATCTATGTATTTACCTTGCAAGCAAGAGCCTTAGCATTGTAAAGAGAATCCCTTAAAACCCTTGTCAACTTACTTGTTTTATCATTTAGAATACTAGATTGATAATTACCATACCTTATTATCAATGAATTAGACACCAACACGTTGATTTTGTATTTATTTTCATTTTGACGGCTATTTCATGCATCTGACGTCACAATGTACCACCGCCAATCACAGTCACCGCTCTGGTCACGTGATAAATTTAAGCCCCTCCCTCAAGTTCTTACCCCTATCACGGCCCCATCAGTACATTGTGATGTCAGATACGTGATATAACCGTTAAAATGAAAAAATATATAAAATCAATGTGTTGGTGTCTAATTCATGGATAATAAATAAGGTATGGTAATTATCAATTTAGTATTCTAAATGATAAAAAAGTAAGTTGACAAGGGTTTTAATTTGGTAGAAATCTTTCTAATATAGAGATAAAACACAATGGATAGTTTTTGTCACTTAACTCCAAGAGAAAACAGTTTTTGACTTTGGCAGTCCTTACTGAGTTTCTTAGTATGTAAGAATTGACACTTTCAACTCATTTTCTCTTGGTTTCAAGTTACAAAAGATATTCAGTGTATTTATAATCTCAAGATTTTTACCTAACTATCGGACTCTCTTCACTATGGCAAGGCCTTTGCTGGTTTTTCCTAAGGTATTTCTATAGATAGGTAATCCAAAGAGAATAACATTATTCAATTTTCCGTTGCTTTTATTTTATTTTATCCTGGAAGTTATATTTTGTTGCCCATTTGATCAATGTAATTTTGACCCGCAATCCGCAATACACGTCACCAGCTGACCAGTACTTTTCAGTGGGAATCCTCTCTGGATTACATACATTATCTACTTGCATTAGTTTTTCCTATCTCTTTCAAATTTATTATACTTAACTAATGATGGTTTATTGTCTTTTATATTTCATAAGTGTGCAACTTTTTGCTGTCAATATGCTCATTATTAAAATAGGAAACAATAGGAGAGGGGGGTAAATAAATTAAGGAAAAGTTACTATCATGGCTTAGATATTGATAATTAAAGAAGTTAAGGATAGGGGAAAACCAGCAATAGTCGTATACCACTGTTGAGAGATATCGTATAGTTTGATTCAATATCTTGCTAGCACGCTGTAATATATTATTACTACGGTAGGGACTTTGCTGGTTTGTATCCTTGTAATTTTAAATAAGCAGGAGAATTAAGAGAAAAAAAATTGAAACTTTGTTTTAGAGAATTTTTAAAAGCAAATGACTAATAAAGAAGCAACAGTTTTGATGCCAACTTAAAACAATGTTGATCACATCTGCATTCTTTTCAAAGTACAGTGCTGTGAATATTGATCTTGTTGCGGAAAAAAGGTCTACCTCGTATTTTGTCAGTGGAAGCAAAAGGTCTATCTCGAGCGCCATCTCCATAACGTTTGGGAACGAGATAGGCCTTTTGCTTCCACTGACAAAATACGAGATACGCCTTTTTTTAAGGTCTATCTCGTATTTTGTCAGTGGAAGCAAAAGGTCTATCTCGAGCACCATCTCCATAACGTTCGGGAACGAGATAGGCCTTTTGCTTCCACTGACAAAATACGAGATAGGCCTTTTTTTCGCAACAAGATTGATATGAAGTACGTAGTAGCAAATGTGGTTGAAATTGATTCAAGTCAGCCTAAAAACAGTTCCTTCGTCCATTTTTTTTATTTTTTATTTTTTTAAATTTTTACTTGCTTGACAAGTGTTGCTATTATTTGAAGAGAAAATACATAAATTTTTAGGATACATACAGGGTGTACTCACAATAAAAAGAGTTCAATGATAACACAGGGTGTACTCACAATAAAAAGAGTTCAGTGATACTCACAGGGTGTACTCAAATTAAGTAGATATGCTGTTACGGACTCAAATTAAAAAGATATCAGTAACACAATAGAGAGTGTACTCAAAAAAAAAAAAAAAAAAAGGCGTTCCTATCAAGTACTGAGAGAGGCTTGATGAAATATAGCAAATTGGTAAACTGATCTTGCAGGAGGTCCAAGTGGTAAACCTTCCAAGAAAAAAGTAAAGAAGGAACATCACAGAGCTGCTCCACTGCCTAATCAGGTACGAATCTTTAATTTATTAATTAACCTGTATTTAATTAGATCCATATGTATAAAATTTATTATTGAATATTCTAAGATTAATTATATTATGGTATAGTCCAGATCCAGTTGTTGGGAGGTCCCAATTGTTAGTGGAAACTTAAAAAAAATTATTGTCTCCTCAACAAAATGAAGCTAGAGACTGTCAACTTGAATATTTGAATACCTAGGGTATAGGATTGGACTTGATGGTGCCATCAAACAATGCTCTCAACTTAAAGGCATAGAACACCTTGAACAAAAAAATTGTGTAATATCTTAACAAACCTGAAAATTAAAGTTGATTTGGCTGGAGTCATTGATTTCTAATTTATTTTCGATTCACAAAATGCCGCTGGCGGTCACTGACGTCACATCTCGCTTGTTTTATGCGCGTAAACCGGGTAAGCTGTGACGTCAGTGACCGCCAGTGGCATTTTGTAAATGGAAAATAAATTAGAAATCAATGACTTCGGCCAAATCAACGTTGATTTTCAGGTTTGTTAGGATATTACACAACTTTTTTGTTCAAGGTGTTCTACGCCTTTAAGGGAGTATCTATTGCAAATTATATCAATCATTTTATTTTGACAATCGGAGTACTTAAAATAGTACATAAATGAAAGGAAAGCAAAAATTAGATATCAGTGCTTTATAATTTAAAAATGAATAAAATATGCATTTTTTTTATTAGGATCTAATTCCTAAGAATAGAAGGGGGTTGACTTTTTTTTTTTTTTTTTTTTTTTTGAAAAGGCTTTAGAATTATTTTAACAATTTACAATTTGAAAATCCTTCAAAAATAAAATAAATAACTAGAGGCTGTAAGCTGCAACCTCTAATTAAACCATATTTATCTTTTTTTTTAATAGTTGCAACAATCAAAATAGCAAATTAACTACGGTTTAACTAGTTAATTAACTTTGAAGCTTACAGGGGTAGTTCTTATAAAATATTTAAAATCAAAAGAATAGAATGAAATAATATTATAAAATCACTATAGACTTTTATTTTAAGTTTTCTCAAAATGAATTCATTCAAAAAATATTTTAAAGGGGAGTGGGGGAGTAAACAAGTTCAATGTAAACAGACTACATAATTATGCTAGCTAACTGATGTCAACATTTATGCATTACAATATTATGTATACAATATTGAAAATGTAGGTATGAGTTTCTTTAGGCTATATTAAGTGTGGTATAACAAGAAGAGACAGGGTGAGGAATGAATGAATGAATGAATGAATGAATGAATGAATGAATGAATGAATGAATGAATGAATGAATGAATGAATGAATGTGGGGTACAATAAGTAGAGTGACATAGAAACATAACAGTAGTGTGTTGAGATGGTTCATTCATGTTGAAAAAATGAATGATGAGAGGAATTCAATTAAAAGTGGATGAGAGGAGAGGAAAAGGTAGCCAAGTCTAAAACACGAGGGTTGGAGGTAGTTGAAAGATACTAGAGAAAGAAATATGTTCATAGGTAGTGCTATGTGTAAAAGGAAGTGAATTATCATATGTCTATGTAAAGCATTACCCCCCCCCCCCCCCCCCAATAAAAAAAGTCGTGGAGATCAATCGTTAGGTCAAACGGTAGGCTTACCCTGAAAGGGATGTACATTAGAGTCACGATATGTAGGTATATATATTTTTATTTTATTTATTAAACACAATGCGTGTACAACATACATCTATACATTCAATATATTAAAAATACATACTCATAAACATTACATATAATAATATCAAAATCAAATAACAGCATTATATATGCTGATCAGTGCCCTGGGCATAATAGCCCATACTTAGTATAGGGAGTATTTGTACTTACAGGGCTCCTGGCCTCAAACAATTGAATCAAAAATGTAAGAATCATGAGATGGGACCATCATTCATACACATTATATCCTTCAATCCTTCTGTAGCCTCACAAACTGGGGTTGAAAAACTGTAAAGTAGGCAACTTTAGGAATTCATGACGTCAACAATTCTGGGTCTACAATAGAAATTGTAGCGCAGGTTGCCTACTTTACAAGTTTTACTCCCCAGTTTGGGAGAGTACTGAAGGGTTAAGTCACATCTGTGTATGTGTATTTGTGTATCTATAATAGTCCTGTCTCATGATTTATCATTGAGAGGAAATTTGTTTTTGAGGCCAGGGGATCTTTAAAGAAATAATTATCATTATAACAATGGTAACATTGTATTCAGGTGGTACCGGCAGTTAGTACAGCGTTGCCAGCTCCACTAGGAGTGAATGCTGCTCCTCTAGCAAGTAATTTACCACAAGTTGGCAACCCTGCATCTCTGCCTCTAAATACAGCACCAATCAAGGTGGAGACCAATCATCACGCACCTTTCTTGCATGGTAAGTATTATAAAATCTATTAAAATCACAGTATTCTGGACTCTACTATTGTGAAAGAACACTTAACAAAGTCATTAATCTCCTAAACCAACAAAGCTAGAGATATGACACTTAAAGGCATAGAACACCTTGAACAAAAAACATATTATCTAATATCCTAACATCGAGCAATCGCGGACATGCCCCCCCCCCTGTTTGGAGACCCCTAAGGCCCAAAAAGGGGCGTAACTAGGGTGTTACGCCCCCTTTGTGGCCCCTAAAGAGGGTGTTGCACCCTTTTGGCGGACGAGGCCCCTTGATTGCCAGTCCGACCCTGCTAAATATGAATGTTGATTTGGCCGAAGTCATTGATTTCTAATTTATTTTCAATTTACAAAGTGGCAGATTCGAGTTTTATGACGTCACAGCTCACTTGTTTCCGTGTGCATGGACCAGTAAGCTATGACATAAAACTGCATCTGCTGTTTCGTGAATGGAAAATAAATTAGAAATGAATGACTCCTGTCAAACAACATTGATGTGTAGGTATATTAAGATATTAGGCAAGTTTTTGGTTCAAGTTGTTCTACACCCTTTAAGAAGCAATTTAATATTCTGCCACTAAAGAGCTTAGGGATTCAGACTTGAGCCCCTTAAGAGAGCAGCAAGAACCTCATGTTTTACGTTCAATACACCAATTTTAGGTATGCTAATCAAGGATAGTAAGTACCCAAGGTGGTGTATTGTGGGTTAGCCTGAAACTTAAGGTTGTTGCTGCTTTGGTAAAGGGGCTCTAATAGAGGCTACTTTGAAATGTTACTGTATATCCATAGTGTTAATCAAAAAGTCACATTACATGCATATGATAAATGCCATGCATGATATTGAAGAAGGCACTTACATAGTACCAAAAGCTTCGTTACATGCTAATGTTATTGATGTTATTAGGAGTACCAAGCAAACCACCACCAGTGGTTACTCATGCCATGTTACCTCAACAACCTGCCAGACCAAGTTCAACAGCTACAGCAGCACCAATCAGAAAGCAGCAGCAACAACAGCAACAACAACAACAACCTCCCCCTCCTCTTCCTATTCCTCCTCCACAACAACAAGCCACACCCATACCTCCTATCTCTACTAATAATCTTGTAGCTCCTATGTTACCCACACCTCCTGTGGTTCCTTTAGTACCCCCACCACAACCACAACCAATACAACAATTTAAGCCTCTGGTTCAGCAGCAGCAGCAGCAGCAACCTCCTTCACCTCCTGTTCCAATCTTGGATACTTCAGCTTTAGGTGAGTTAAAGAAATTGTTAATTATCATTCTGAGAGGGTGTATTTATTCAATTCAAGGAAAGAACCAGGAGGAGATACAGGCTCTTGCCGCTTGAAGACAATTTTAGTCAGCTGCAAGAAAATTGCAGGTGGCAAATTGCAATGTTGCCCAATGCTTAACAAAATTAGGGCTGTCAAACTCATCAATCTGGCAGCATATTCCCCTCTGCTTGTTCACCCTGAGCTACCCTACAGCCAGTCAACCCATACATGCTCTCCACCAATCTGCCTGCCAGGGTGGATTTTAAAAATTTTACTACCCCTACAGTTCCCGCAATTCTGCCGCCTGCGATAAAAATTAAAGAATGCGCCGCTGGCAACTTTCTCTTCACTGCTGCCTATAGCGGGAGTATAACAATGCTCTATCCTTATTATATAGATCAGTGGAAAGAACCCATTGCAGTTAGGATGAATATTAAAGTAAAGAATAGAAATACCAGCAAGAGTCTTACCACATTAGAAGTTATATGAAGAGGTTGAGGTCTTCCGTGGTACACAGTTATAGTTATATAATGCTTGTATAGCTTCGGTCATTGTCATAAAATTATCAATTATGCCAGTAAACAACAATAATCAACTACAGAAAACTGTTCAAGTTAGAAGTTGCTTCAGCCCAGCATAGGGAAAATATCCAGTCAGCTAGCCTCATTATGTAAATCAGTACTATTAAATTTTTTTTTTTTTTTTTTTTGTAATCTAGCTCCATGTATCCCCATACTTTCAAAAACACAATACAACTTAAGGGATAAAGTCACTGTAAACAAGTCTATAATAATTTGATGTTTCCTGTTTTCAGACCCACTTGCCATGCTCTCTGAATCCCCCACCCACCCTCCTGTGTCTCACATACCTGAGATAGACATGAAACCTCTGCTCTCTCTCTCCATGCCCCCCAAGTTAGAGCCCCCCAGTCCTCCTGTAGTAACTCCAGGCACCAACGGCACAAGAGGAGCTGCTCCTCAGCCACAATCTGCTCCTACTGGTATGGCGCTTAATACTTCAGCCGCGGTCAAGAGGAACTCAGAGAGTGAGGAGGCACCACCACCTTGTAAGTACCTCATACCTTGGGCTCAGTTTTAATGTAGTTATTTTCAGATGTGAACAGTATTTAAGGTTAGACTACCAGTTTCTTTTTTTTCTTTTTTTTTTTTAGGTCCATTAAAACTATGTGATATGATGTATTTCACTAGTAATTTAGAACTACACAAAAATCCCAATTGCAGCTCCATATAGTCAAAGAGCAGACGACTCTATGCAACATAAGCTTGATTGCAAATGTAGGCTTGCTGTGTTGTGTTGCAATATCCTGTGTTTATTTCAGGGTTACTGAACAACTCCGTGTCGGGAGAGAAGAAAACCACGCCCCCCGAGGCCTCAAAGACATCAGCTGCCGCCGCTAACTTTGCCTCTGCATTCAAGTCAAAGGTTGGTCTTGAAAATGTCAGCTCTCAAGTAGCTTTTATACACAACATACTAAATCAGATAAATCATGAGAAGAGATCATCATATTACATCCCCTCACAAACTGGGGTTAAAATTGTAAAGTAGGCAACTTTTGGAATTCATGATGTCACAAATACATTTATTTATAATTGTTGATAATTATTTTACCGAGTAAGTAACCGGGCGGTAATCTTACAAACTGAACGGTCGTGAAATGTAAAATTAACATAAAATGAAGCTGAAATGCTACTTAAAAATTGAGTTATGTCAAACACGTGAAAACACAATCAAATATCCAAGTTATTCCAATTTAAAGATAACATGCAATGTCCCTTACATGTCTTCTAACTCCCTGTATAAATTTGTAGACAAGCTTTTACACTGACTCCGCGATTGGCAGCCAAAACTACTATATTACAAATACTTCTTTACAAATGTTTGAGGTCTTGTTGTCACCTGAGCGCAAGAATTCCGAGTAGTTATCTCTGTTTACGTCATACATTATATCGTTTCTGACCTTTAGTCAGCCTTATCAATCCTTATCATATAATAGTTCAAATTGCCCCCATGCGTATTGCAAGTGTTCCCTAGAGAGGGAAATTTAAAACGGCGTGTCTAAAAAATCAGCCAAGTGTTGGACGACATGTAAGGGACATTGGATAACATGTAAATGTGAAAATTCAAACTTTAGCGCCAACTTTTTAAATTAAATTAGAAACTTTTTTAAAATAAAAAAATCATATTATTATTTAAAAAAAAAAAAAAAAAAAAAAAAAAAAAAAAAAAAAAAAAAAATAAAATTGTAGTGTTAGTTTTGCCCAATATAAATAAAAGATAAATAATAATTGTGAAAATCAAGTTCACCTGTTGTCTATTTCCGTTCCAAGTCAGTCACCTTCTGCCTTGGTTGATTGACTACATATTTCACTCACCATGCAAGTCCACTTTCATTGAATCTTTTTCTGTCGTGATCCTAATTGTACATGTTGACTATAGCAGCCCTCTACTCCTGCTACACTAAAGAACGCGTCGTCGTGGTCCTCCCTAGCCCAGGGAGGTCCCCCTGTCTCTACTATGACTTTGCCTCCTGCACCTCTGGCCCCCGTGGTAATGGCCAGCGTGACAACCAGTGCGGCTGCATCACCTCAAAGCGCCTCAGCTGTGGGACCTCCGAGTGGATCATCATCATCCATCAACAGGTCTGCCAGGGATGATTTCCAGAAGTTCAAGAATAAGGCTAAGGAGAAGGCAGACAAGGTAATTACTATTGTTCTAAGTGCAGGTAGAAACATCACTGCAGGATACTGTGTCGTAGCAGTTGTAGCAAAGTATGCTTTTGTTTTTCAGCAACGTCAGTTAATAGAGCAGCAAGAGATGAGACGACATCAAAAAGAACAGGCCGAGCGAGAGAGATTGCGAGCTGAGACAGAGAGACGTCGGGAAAGAGAGGAGGAAGAGGCCCTGGAGAAAGCAAGGTAGGTTTTAGGAGAGAGTGGTTTTAAGTTCATAATTATTTGATTTGTATGTAAAATTTAGAGTCAGCTTGATTTTTTTTTCTCTAGAGTTTTAGCATTTTTAAATGTTAAATGTTGTAACCACTTACCTTATAAAACAAGGGTACTAAAATAAAAATATTTATCTGCAGTCCTGGTAGTGCAAGGTGGGAGTGAAGCCCACACCAAGTCAGAGGTTTACCAATCTACCTCATCCCACTTGCTACTATTAAATCACATGTTGGGTTTATCCTGTTGCACGGCATACAACTCATTGTCATTCTATGCCCCCCCCCCCCCCCCTTTTATGTAATTTTGAGGTATAAAAAGAGAACTATAAAAGAGATATAAAAGAAACAATATAGAGATAATAGTTGTGTGTAAAGATTCTTAGTTTCGTCGAGTTATAATATATTGAAATGTTTATAAAATTATATAGGTAAAATAATATAGGGCCTCTATAAAAAAAAAAAAAAAAAAATTATATTTAGTAATTGAAATTTGAACTCCGTTTCAATTATTTAATGTTTTTTTTTTTTTTTTTTTTTTTTTTTTTTTTTTTTTTTTTTTTTTTTTTAATTTAAATTTTACAAAAATTGCCTGGCTGAATGATGTAAAATACCACCTTCCAAAGTTATAAATTAATAGACATCTTAAAATTTCTAATCCTAATCATTAAAGAAAAAATAAATGAAAACATTTTCTGATTAGAATATGTAAGAGAGAGAGAGAAGAGACAAAATGTAATTTGACTGAATATGTGATGTAATTTTTGTGCCACAGGAAAGAGATGGCTGACAAGAGTAAATCGCTGCCAGTGAGTGCTCCAGCACCCCTAGCTCCTCCCCCAGTCCCAGCAGCTCCAAGCTCAGCTGCTCTGATAGCAGATATAATTTCTAATAACTCAGCAGCAGCAAGTCCGGGACATGACAAGTCTGCGGCAGAGCGAGAGAGACAGAGACAGAGAGAGCAGGAGAGAAGGAAGAGAGAAGCTGTAAGTAACTTTTATCTTTCTAAATATCTAGGTGTATCATAACTTTGCCATTTTATTGATGTACACAAGACTGCGATAGTATATTTTACCATTTAAATTCAGCACGCATTTTACTCATAAAAATAACATTGCAAATTAAGCACGAGTTTTTGACTGGTAAAATGTATTATTGCGGTCCCGTGTACATTTAACTTTTTTTTTTTTTTTTTTCTAGCTTTACAATTTTTTCTTTTAATTCATTTTGACATTTTTATAGTATAATTTACAAATACTCATTCTTCCGCAGTATAATTTTTAATTTTTACTAGCAGCTAGTACAGTTTTAAGTCTCTAAAAGTAACTTTTAAGGACCCTACCCTTGTTACCGTTATTTTGTATACACGTTTATTTCTGCATGGACTAGTAACTATTTTCTCTGATATGTACACGGCGTATAAATGCCAGCTTAAAAAATATCTCATTCCCCAATTTTTACTAATCTATTTATGTGTTTAAGGGTTGTCTTTAGTTGGCTTGTATCTCAAAATCTAAAAAGAAAATTTCCTAATTTTTTGATGTCACCTCAAACTTAATGATAACAGCTACCCATGAAAAAAATTTCATTACCCGTGACCATCAGATAAAAGAGACAAGAATTTTTGAAATTTACTAAAATTAACATGGCCTTTTATGGGACTAAAACTTCAAAAAATCATAATTCAAAATCTAGCATGGTGACACCCCAAAATTTTTACACTTTTGAAGTTGCCTTAACCTAATGTATCACCATGCAAAATTTCAGATTTTTCCTTCTTTATGACTTTTTAGTCAAATCCCGCAGTAGCTAATTTCCCGCCTTAATTTAAAACTGTTTTTCCTATAAAAGACTGTACAGCTTGAATAATAAATGCTTGTTATTTTTTTGAAGATTTTAATTCATTTTTTTTTGTAGCACAATTTTTTTTTTTTTTTTTTTTTTTTTTTCATTTCACCTTTCTTTTCTTTCTTTCTTTTTTCTTTTCTTTCTTTCTTTTTTCTTTTCTTTCTTTCTTCTTCTTCTTTTTTTTTTTTAATTACTAAAACCTTTAATATTTTATTTTTATTTTTTCCTTCTATTTTTTTTTTACAGATGGCAGGACAAATAGATATGAATATGCAAAGTGATTTAATGGCTGCTTTTGAAGAAAGTCTTTAATTTAATGGGTCGACACAAAGCGGCAAATGTCGCCCCATTATAAACTTAATAAATAAAAACTCTTTGATAATATGTGCCGCATTAGTTTGAAAAAAATATAAAAAATATAAAAAAAATATTTTTAATTTAACTCAAAGTAATAATAATGTTCGTTATCATAATTGAAGTGAGCACACATGTTAATGTGATTTTTTGGGATAAAAACAGAAAAAGAAAAAAGAAACTGTTCTATGACTGGTTAATAAAAACAACAACTTTTGTGTAATATATCAAATCATTAATTATTCTTTGTTGTTTCTTTTCTTGATGGCAAGAATACAGTTTGTTCATTTTTTTTTTTTTTTATAATATGTGTAAAATAATAATAATAAGAATTAAAACAGAAGAAATATGTAGTAAATTACTAAGATTTTATACTAATGAGGTTTTGTATTAACTGTACTTTAAAGCTCCTGTTGTGTGATTGGCTGAGAGCGTTGGTATTTGCTCTGTTTTGCAATTGATAACTTGGGAGCTGATTCTCATTGTTGTCAACAAACAAATTTTGTAGTAGAAATCGAAAACATTTTGGTTTGTTTTGAAGTTATAGAAGCAGTCCCCTGGTCATGTTCTTAACACACACTTGTTGTGGGTTTATGTGTCTCCTATTTTTGAACCCCTAGTGGACTTTACAATGTATGTTACTCCTGATACACAATTCTGGAGTACTTCTGATTCATGTTTAAGTCTACCTCCTTGTGTGGCAGGTAGAAATGATGTAACTGTTTTTTTTTTCTATATTTAAAATACTTACAAAAAACTTGTATTTGCACAGTAAGAAGAAAATATATTACTGCCATAAGATCTAGAAAAATATATTTTTATTCTTTAGTATACCTATAACTAAACTCATAATGTAGTATGTGATCCAATTCTTAGAATACAACCTGTTTGTATTTGTTTGTAAATCATGTATTTTATGCTTAAAAAAAAAAAAAAAAAAAAAAAAAAAAAACTTTTAAAAAAAGATTGCACTTTTTTTTTCTTTTTTTTTTTTTACAAGATAACGACTTACAAACCAGCTCTGTTCAGTTAAATGAATGCTTATGTATAGCTACAATACAGAATGGGATTGCTAGATAAGGAAACCATGTGATGTTTAAAAAAGGAAGATGGCTAAAGGTAGCTTGCTGCTGGCACTTTTACCATCACAAAATTCACGTTTTTTTTTGTTTTTTTTTATTATTATTTTTTTAGATATTTACATAAGCTCCTAGTATCCAATAACAACGTTATACTGTTGGAGACATGACCTACGACAATATTTTAATCGCCAATTCAAATACCAACATTTCAGTACGACAAAACCTTGTTAGTGTAAAAAGAAGAACATTTTCGTAACTTAGATAATATGTGTTTAAAAAAAAATGTAATAGATTTACTATACTGAAAAAACAAACAAATAAAAATATATGCAAAGCAAAAAAAATAGTATGTAAGAATAGAAAATAATTAATGAGAAAAAAAAATTATTAATTTTTTTACTATACTATTTTATGTGTTTATTTATTTTTTATTATTATTAAATGAAACAATAAAAATATTGATTTTTTTTTGTTCTTTTTTTTTATTTATTATTAATTAAAATATACAAAATTGTTTTTGAACTCTATTTTTTTCCCTAGACCCTATACTAAAATAATTATAATAATTTTTTTTTTCAAAGCACCTTCTTTTGCTCAAAATAATAATAATAATATATCTTGATCAGTAAAATATATTACTTTTCTTTTTTGTCTTCTTTATTTCATTGATTAGATCCTAGGATAGATTTTTGAAATGTATACGAATAAATAGAGCAAAAATAATAAACAATTAAAATTGCGTAAAAGTTGATAAAAAATTTTACAATTAAATTGAAATGGAACAAATAACTATCAAATTTTTACTCAAATTAACAAATTAAAAATACGTTATTTTTCATATATAAAATTTTAATATTTACAAATTTACTGATTATATTGTTTTTCTTAACATTTTTTTACACATATTTTTGCATAATGGAATTTGAGCCACTGGAATTTGTGTAAATTTTGCTATACAAAAAATCGATATAAGTATGAAAATACCTTAAGATAAAACATTTTTTCTTTTATCACAAAATTTACAATAATTATAACTAGATATCAATTTTGAAACTAATCATAATTAAGAGTTTTTCTTTTTTAATAATAATAAAAAGCTAATTATTTATTCTGGGATCTAATGATTTATTTTTAGATATATTATATAAAAATATTTATTTAAAAAAAAAGTTACCAATTTTAAACTATTTTTTTCTCTACGCTTTTTCTAAGTAACTAAAATAATGAGCTAAGCTTTTATAATATTTCTTAATTGCTTTTTTTTATTATTTTTTTTTTTTTATTATTATTTTTTTTTTGTATTTATTTAGAAAATAAAAAATGCAACAATATTTTTTAAGTACATTACATTAATTTTGGTTAGTTAAATAATAGAAAGTAATTGCAATCTGATTTTTATTTGTAACTTATTTTATACATATTTCTGCACTAATAATGCATAATAGTAAAAATTTTGATTTTGAGAAATTCTATGCCTCCTCCCCAAAAAAACAATTTTTGTTATTTCGCAAAATCAAAATTTTTACAACATAATATAATTTTTTCCTAAAAAATAGTTATAATTAAAAAAAATGGTTAGTGATAATGAAAATTAAGAATTTAAGTATAAAACAAAAAATGCCATCCATTAAAACAAATAAAAAAATAATTTTGTTATGGCACATTTTTGTGAAAGGCAATCGTAATAAAAAAAATTGTATATTAATTAAATAAAATTAATAATAATTAGCATTATAATAATTATATGAATGTATATATAAGTTTAATTAGTATATAAATTAAAATGTATATATAAATATAATAATAAAAGAAAAACCCAGTGATTTTATAAGAATTTTTATTTGTTTCATTTTTTTTTAAATATGCAATGCATTATATAGAAAATAGTTATTAATAAATAAAAACTTAATATTTAAGTATAAATATAAACTTTTATAAGTGTTCTATATGGGTCTAGGAGTAGAAAATTTACTTTTTTCTTTCAATATTTTGTGATTTATTTTTCTATTGAAAGACATGATAAATACTACACTTTCAAATTTAATTTTTTCATTGTTGTGATTTAATAGTTATCATACCATAATTTGTCATTGCAATAATGAAGAAATTAATTTTGAAGTTTGGGACTTGATGAATTTTTTTCATTGTTGCTAATCACTTCATATTATGTTCAATGAGATTTTGATTATTGCAACAATGAACATTTTTCTAATGTATGATATCATTAATGCTGTTCATAAACCCTTTTCTATGCTCGTAAAATGAAGATCAACCATGGTTTTTCAAATAGAATGCGCATTTTTTGGTGAAAGAAAACAGGGTTTATGAACAACACTAATGCTGTTCGTAAACCCTGTTCTTTGCACCAAAAATGACGATCGCCTATGGTTATTCATATGGATTGCGCATTTTTTGGTGCAAGAGAACAGGGTTTACGAACAGCATTACTATTAGTTTTCATGTTTAGTCAGTTTTGTATTTTATTTGGGGTTTAAAAAGAGTTTTTTATTTAATTTTTTATTTTTTTTATTTTTTAAGAAAAATTATGCTGGATAAAATATTGAATTTTTTTAAATCCACTTGACTTAAACTTTAAGTTATAACTTTTTTTTTTTTTTTTTTTTTTACATAAAATCAAATGAAAATGTTTCTTTGAAACAAATTGTTTCGTTTATATCTTTAATTGTCTATTTCCAAAGTTTTAAACCAAAAATTGGGTCAGTTATTTCTTGCAATATTAAGTTGATGACCTAACTTTATGGGTTCTTATCATTAAAATGTAACCTAAAAAACTGAACACAAAAGATACCTAAGAAATACAAAACTGACTAAAAATGTTGACTTGATTATTTATGTTTTACTAGCATTATGAAAAAGTAACTTAATACATGTATGTATATTAAGAATTAAATTTTAAAAATGTCATTTTTAAGCATAATGTAAATATATAAAAATAATTGTTATTTAAATGTTATTAAATATACTATAAGAAAATAAATGAACTAAGAAAAAAAAATGCAAACTGTATCTTACCAATAAAGAAAATTAATAAAAAAATATATAAAAATATTAAATTTAGAATTAAAAAAAAACAACTGTGTTTTTCTTGTGAAAATAATTTTTTCATATATAAAAAAAAACTATAAAGAAATAAAAATAATTTTGAATTAAATATTAAATCACACAAAATAAATAAAATAATAATAAGTGTCCCCCCTTAATATTTCATTATTATACCATTGTAAATAAATTAAAATTAATTAATTAATTAAAAAGTAGTCAATAAAATATAATATGAAAACTAATTGTTTTTTCCGAGATAAAAAAAAACTTGATTTAGTTTCTACAATATATTTTTATCTCTGCAGTATTTAAGATAGGGGAAGGTGGGAGATAATTGTAGGTAACATTTAAAAAAAAAAATCTAAAATTTTACTTTTTTTTTTTTTTTTTAATCCGTTCACAATGGAGTACGTCATATTACGTGCTGAACTTAATGGGATAAGCAAATAACTGTCGTGAGCAGGTTAAATATAAAAATGTTGAGCAACATTGTTACTGGTGACCCTACTTTAGGGTACATTTTAGGTCATGTCATTATGGTTTGACCCAAAATCAAACAATGCCTCAAAATGACAAGTCACCGTAGTTTAAAAAACACCAACTGTCATTTTAATCATTAACATGCACTTGCATAATTTATTTTAAATTAAAATGTGAAATAATAATAATAACGCAATAAAAAGGGGGCATAATGTACATAATTAATAGTACATCAAAATAAAATCACCATTTTCCCCTAAATACTGCAAAAGGTCTTTTAAATTTAACTTTGAAAAAAATTCAATAATATTATAAATTTCTTTTCTAGTTTTGAAATAAAAATATTTTTTAAAAAACTGAACATTCAATTATTAAAATAATGATTTTTTTTTTCTAAATTAAATTTGACAATTAAAAATCTATGAAAAGAATTTAATTTAATTTAAAATGACAACTATATAAATGAGTCAATTACGTTAATTTGTTTTTATAATTTATATTATATAATATATATATAGTAGATTAAAAGTTTTTTAATATTATATATTATAAAAATACATTTTATTATTGATCATATATGGGTCCTTTTTGTTTTTTTGTATTTAATAATATTTGGAACAGCGGGGTATAAGAAAAAGATAGGGAAGCCAAAGCATATTCGTCTAACATTTCAATTATTTTCATAAATGGTGAATTGAGTTTATATTGGTGCCGATATTGTATCCCATTTAATTAACAGTTTATTTTAATGTATAATATGCTATAGAGCTTTACCTATCAATTAAATATCTCGCTGATCTTAGTAATTATTAATTAATACATAATTATTTTGTGATGTAAATAATAATAATAATTGTATTATAGTTTGTTATTTTCTTTTCATATAGTGATGAATAAAATCTAGTACAAGAAAAATTAACAATGGTTTTATTATAAATAATAATGTTTCATTTATTGCATAATAATTTGCAAAACAAAATATGTGAACCTTTAAAATATACCAACCTATAATATTGCAATGGAAAAAAAAAAAAAAAAAAAAAAAAAGGTCCATGATGTTTAGGAAAGGAATTTTAAATTATTATTATATTGTCCTTTTTAAAACCTATGATTTATTAAAGGCGTAGAACACCTTGAACAAAAAAGTTGTGTAATAGCCTAACAAACCTGAAAATCAACGTTGATTTTTGGCCGGAGTCATTGATTTCTAATTTATTTTCCATTCACAAAATGCCACTGGCGGTCACTGACGTCACAGCTTGCCCGGTTTACGCGCGCGTAAAACAAGCATACTGTGACGTCAGTGACCGCCAGTGGCATTTTGTGAATGGAAAATAAATTAGAAATCAATGACTCCGGCCAAATCAACGTTGATTTTCAGGTTTGTTAGGATGTTACGCAACTTTTTTGTTCAAGGTGTTCTACGCCTTTAATATAATAATAATAGATTTAATGTAAATTATTAAAACGTGTAGTACTTATAATATTGATTTATTATTTATGCTAATATTTAATATACATATCCTATCCAAATGCATCTAAAGCCTAGGACAGCCGTCATTCTTATCCCCTTTTCTTAGCGCAGCGATAAGAGCTTGGACAATGCTAACTTTATGGACGCTATCGCAGGGGTAGGATAAGAATTGCGATAAGAAACGACCGCTGTCCTGCCCTTAACAAATTAAAATAAAGAAAAATTAAATAGTATTTGAAATTTTAGAATAAATTTGCCACAAAATAATGACAACCAATCAGAGTTAAGAACGTAAAAGTATAAACCAATAAAATTTTAGCGATGGCCGCTAAACACAAAACACAATCGAAATATTCTCAAACATAAACACGTGTGTTCTGTTCTTCGTTGTATGCTTTTTCCTGGATTTTTTTATTAATTTGTGTTATTATTAGAATATTGCATCCTGATTATTATGAATAATCACATAATATAGATTTTTAGCAACATTAAAGTTATACAAAAGTAGAAAATATGAAGCAAAAAGGTGATAAAAAACGTTTTGATAAATCAAAGAAAAATCCACAACTACCAAACGATGAACTTTTTCCTGAAACTGATGGTAAAATACGTAAAAAAAGAATGAAATTTACCTTAGATTCAACAAATAGAAAAGTGAAAAACTTTATTAAAGTAGCATCTGCTGAAAAATTTAATGATGTAACGCCTAAACCAATAAATGAGCCTAAAAGTTGGAAAGAAATGCCAATTTATCCTGTGCCTGAAGAGAAATTAGAAAAACATAAAAGAGGAGAAAAAGTTAAGAGATATAGAGTTAGAGATCCAATTATAAAAGAAAGATTGGAAAGTAAAGAAAAAAAAGTTGGATATTCTGCAGAACAAGCTGCTAGAGCAGAGGTTTTGTTACCTGAAGAAGTAGGGTAAGTTGAAGGGAAAAATTTGAATTTTTACACAATTTTTCTTCTAATCGTTGTATTTAATATTATGTACCCTTTTATTGCAGATATTTGGAAGCTGAAGGATATGAAGAGACAACGGAGTTCACTCAGAAACAAATCGTTGCCAACGTTGATATCACAAGTGCTACCAAACATTTTGAGCTCAAGCTGGACTTTGGACCGTACAGGTAAAATTTACGTACAAAAATGTGAAAAAGTGAAATGGTCAAATAATTCTTTAACCCTCTCACAATTTCCTTACCATGAAGTCAGAGAAATTCAGTACAGTATGGTATTAGACCATTCTCGGTTGAGTCATCGTTTTGTTTGGGGGTCTCTCAATGCACGCCAACGATGGTTCAGCAATGTTGAGCGTGGTAAGTAGTTGGATGGGTGAACGACTGTTAAAAGTCTCAATCGTACTCATTCAAATGCTGAAGCGTAGCTGTACTCACATGGTGGCATGGCCATGTGCACCCTTAATTGGGTGCTGCCATCAGGTGCGGCCGTTAAAACAGAAACACGATTTCACATTAACGAGCACTGGTCCGACCTTACACAGATTTGGTATTTGGAGCCCAAAATAGTGTAAGTGCGGGGTCTACATAATGATACAGAAAGTTGATTTATAACAGTTAATATGAAAAATGATTTAAAAATAGCATTCAATTGCTAAAATACAGTAATATGTACACAAAAACCGCATGTGTGTGTGTGTGTTATAACAACAATCTATAATATGGATCGAATTGAGTGATTCTGTCACTCGGTTCTGTCACCATTCAGTATGACATCATGGAAGCTTGTTTGAAGTTGATAGACCTACCAAGGACTGAGCAATGAGAGTGCAGAAGTGCCATTTAAAATACATTGAACCTTATGATGCTTGCAATGTTAAAAAGTTCTTCAAACAAGAAGATGACCTAATACCATACTTACCCTCACTTAGAGAACTTTAACAGAGAAGCGACATCCCCATGTTTTAGGCAGACTGCAACGCTCAACAATTTTGACTTGGCAACGTTGCGTTTTGAAGCACCAATCAGAGGCCAGAAGTGGCCAAATCTTGGCGCCAATGAGAGAGTGTGCTATAGTAATTTTGTCCGCAGCGTTGCCAATTTTAAAGAAATGAGTGTTGCGGGTCTGCCTAACTTTTTGGGATGTCACTTCTCTGTTAAAGTTCTCTACCCTCACTATAATTATCGTATACTTATTGCTGTAGAATTTATTTTAGTATTTCCCCTATAATCTTTTTCTAAACATGTTCTTAATTATATTTTATTGTCTCATGCTCATTCAAAGATTTTTTTTCTTTTAACTCTCCAAACATATTAATTACCATAGGCCTATATAATACTTGTGTCAACTGTGTCACTAGTTAATTTTTAATTAAAATTTCCTTCAGATTTGACTACACTAACAACGGACGTCACTTACTGTTAGGAGGTAAACGAGGCCATGTAGCAGCGATGGATTGGGTGACTAAACAATTGCTATGTGAAATCAACATCATGGAATCTTGTCATGATCTTAAGTAAGTAATCTTGTCAAGTCAGCTGTTTAGAACGTTACTGTACATAAGTTTAATTTACAAGAAAGACTGCTTATTGTGTTTGGTCCCTCATCAATTTGTGAAAAAAGTACTTGAGTCAGAACTGATAAAACATTACTAAAACAAGACGAGGTTGTATCAACTGGAAGAAATCTTTTTTTTTTTTTTTGTCATTCTAATCAAGTTATAGGAGTAAAATTGAACATGTATCAAAGAAAAGGCGTAGAATACCTTGAACAAAAAAGTTGCGTAATATCCTAACAAACCTGAAAATCAACGTTGATTTTGCCGGAGTCATTGATTTCTAATTTATTTTACATTCACAAAATGACACTGGTGGTCATTGATGTCACAGCTTGCCCAGTTTATGTGTGCGTGGACCAGGCAAGCTGTGATGTCAGTGACTACCAGCAGCATTTTGTGAATGGAAAATAAATTAGAAATCAATGACTTTGGCCAAATCAGCATTGATTTTCAGGTTTGTTAGGATATTACACAACTTTTTTGTTCAAGGTGTTCGACGGCTTTAACTTAAATACTGTATTATATAGACCGCCTGTAAAATTTTAGTGTTTATCTGGGGTAAATTGTTTGAGAAAAAGGAATTGAGGTAAATAAAACGGTTACAAATAGGCATGACAAATTTAGAAGAAAATGATAGAGGAAACTAGCAGGGACCTTACCATAGTTAAGAGATGTAAAAAAAAAAAAAAAAAAAAATCTTGCTAACACAGATAAAATAAACAGATAGATAATGTACACTGTATAGGAAAGCTTTCCTTTTTTTTTTTTTCCTTTTTAAACGCCAAGCCTTTGTCAACCCATACAGACTCCTAAATGATGGTAGATGGTTTTTGTTGAACTATGAAACACTTGGTGATGTGCTCAAGTAATTTTCTTCTTTGATTGATAATGTCATGAATATATGACGAAAGCTCTCAGTTATAAAATGAAACTTTTTATAACAAAACACTGTGCCATGCGAGACTTCGACCTCTCCATAGAACTTCTACTGTGGTAAGGCCTTTGCTGGTTATTCTATCCTTTTCTTTAATACAGATATTACATGTGCTTATTATTTCTGTGCTAGCAAGATTTACGCCAAGCTATAGGACATATTTTCATTATCAGCATTTGTTTTCTGTATCCTTTTCTTTGAAATTTCTCAATTGGGATAGAGAAATCAAAATGGCACATACATGCTCTTTTCTACACTTGTATATAAGTTTTTTTTAAAAAAAGGGCTTATAATAATGAATGGAAATGTTTCAGGTGGCTGCACATAGAAACAATGTTTGCAGTAGCTCAAAAAGATTGGGTGTACATATATGACAACCAAGGTATTGAGTTGCATTGCATCAAACAACTACACAGAATTCTACGTATGGAGTTCTTACCTTACCATTTTCTACTGGCCACTGCTGTAAGTTATTATTGTTATTACCTTGAAAATTTCAAAAATTGTGTTGAAGATTAAATAGAAAAACATATACATAGATCAAGGAAAAATTAGGGAATGGGGGCTGGTGTGATCTTGGACTTATTAGATAAAATAATTTCTAACCAGAAAACTAATAACGCATGTAGCATTATTTAATAAACATGTTTGTATGTTTCAGTCTGAGAGTGGTCACTTGGCATGGTTGGACATTTCTATTGGCAAGTTGATTAGTAAATATCACGCCAAGATGGGACGTCTCACACATATGACACAAAATCCTTACAACGCTACACTCGTCACAGGACATCCTAATGGTAAAAATACATTCAATTTTGTTGTCGTTTGGTTGCTCACGTCATTGAAATGCCATTTTTACTGTAAAAGTAATCAATTCAATAGGTTGTTCACAATGCCGCATAAATTCACATTGTGAAGATACAAAAATCAATGTTATTTCGATTCTTACGTGAAAGTTATGTTAATTTTTGCATCATTGTGAACAGCCCATAAGGGAAAAAGCATTGCAGTTAGGATCAATAATAAAGAAAAAAAAATTACCAGCAAGGACCTTACCACATGGAGAGGTCGAGATCTCATGTGGCACAGAGTTTATGAACATTGTTATAACTGAAACTGTGTGTCATGTGAGACCTCGACCTCTTCAAAGAACTTCTACTGTAGTAAGACCCTTGCTGGTAATTCTATCCTTTTTTTTTTTTTTTTTTTTTTTTTTTTTTTTTTTTTTTTTTTTCTTCATTATTTTTGATCCATGTAAAAGTAATGGATAGAAATACCAGCAAGGGCTTATCACCTTTAATTTTTGTTTCTTTTCTTTACAAATTTTAGTCGACTGACCTCAGCACTTAATTTACAGCCTTATTTTGATAGAATTTTGATGTTATTGGTATTGGACATATAATTAATATTTATTGCTTGCAGGTGTAGTATGCTTGTGGAGCCCTATGGTTAAGGAGCCATTAGCTAAACTACTGTGTCAAAAAACTGCAATTCAAGCAGTAGCAGTTGACCCATCTGGAAAGTAAGTTGTTTAGTTATTATCTACAGTCAGAAGAAGCTAAGAATGCATCAAGGTTATTTGAAAATCGATCAGTCAATTGTACAATACAAACTAATACACCATTTTGGGCGATTATTTAAAAATTCTATCTATCAGCAACATTGTTAGAATCTCGAGACTTTAGTTGTGTAAAAAAAATATACATTTTTTGGAAGAAGAAAAAAATAAAGAAATAAAGCTTATGGGTTACAATATTATGGCTGTGTTTGAAATCTATTTTCGTCTCGCAGAAAGGGTACTACTAAAACTACTCCCTAAAACTAGGTGCATTGTTAGTTATAGTTCATTGTCTCAAAGTCTGAATGTGAGCATCTGAATTGTGTATAGTGCACAATGGAGGCTATTTTGTTTAGAGAAATATGGATTAAGAGAAGAAGGAAATGTTTAGGACACATTTTTTATTTATTATTATTATTTTTTTTAATGTGCCTTTGGTCTATTGTATTGTTCTGTTCTTTGAACGTCCAATCAATTCTGACTATATTTTATTTCCAGATACATTGCAACATCTGGCATGGATCGTAATTTAAATATCTGGGACATCAGACAAATGAAGCCACTACAGAGCTATCGTGTACGAGGAGTACCTACGTCTCTATCTCTCAGTCATACAGGCTGTCTCGCTGCTGCTACTGGAAATATTGTAGAGGTAACACCATCACTTCTACTAACTGACATTTATACAGTTGGTACAGGTTTACATTTTGTGTGTTTGCATGTGGGGGTACAAGAAACTTGAACTGAGAAGTATGAAAGTAGTGTGTTATCGTGGTGTGGTCTTGTGATTAACTTGATTTTGTTTGTGTGCTGCCCACAGGTGTACAGAGATTGCATTCTTGACGCTGCAGATGCTCCTTACCTCAGTTACAAGGGTAACAGTGGTGGAGTATCGCAAGTCAAGTTCTGTCCTTATGAAGATGTGCTGGGTATCGGCGCGGAGAGAGGGTTCAATAGCATTCTTGTACCAGGTGCGTACTAGTAAAATAACAACCTATAATATTTAATAGGCCTATTGAAATAGCAAAACAAACATCTATAGTATCTATTTATGATTAAATAGATTTGATTAAAAAACACATAGATAGATTAGGAAAAATTGGAGAAAGAGAGATAGTAATGAGCCAAGACTTACAGGGACAATGTAATACGAAAAATAATTTTCAATCCAGACCAAAAAATAAATAAATACACTCTGGCCAAACAAGGTCGTTCCCACCAAAAGCTGTGTCTGCAGTGCTAAACCAATCAGAGAGTGTGTTATAAACTTACTAGCCAATCACAGTTGACTTTACATTGTTAATTACACTGTATCCGCTCAAACTATTATTGGGAGAAGTGTAAATAAATGTGTGGAGCACTTGGGCAATATGAGCATAATTAAATAATGCTCTCTGACCTAATAATAGCAGGGTTTGAAAAAACCCGTTTTTTTTTTCGAAAAAACCCACTGGGTATGGGTTTTTTCGGGATTTTTCGATAAAACCCTGAAAAAACCCGGGTTTTTTGGGTTTTATCAGGGTTTTTTCAAAAAAAGGTGGGTTTAATCATTTTTTTTTTATTTGAGTCTGTAAAAAATATTTATCATAAAATATACAAATGCTGGAAATATTTTTTAACAAAGATATTTTAAACTAAAATAACAATATATAACTTTTTTTTTTTTTTTTTTTTTTTCAATTTATTTTAATAAATAATAATACTCTGACCAACAAACTAAAATATCTGTCACTTTGATTGACAATACCCTGAAAAAGAAATAGAGTAGAGGAGGCTAGACAAAATATAATGTATAATTAGGTGTATATCATCTCACTCAAGCAGGCAGGACCAGTTTTGCTTGCGAGCCATGGTTTTTAACAATAAGTTAACCTTTGATACCCGTCACATTAAAAAAGTATAGTTTCGCGCGGTGTCAATAGCCATCAATAATTAAAGACTCAATTATTGCAGAAACGTATTATTATGATTAAAAGTTGAAAACGTGTCATTCTTAAATTAAATCCTGCAATGCAAATTTTGCAAACCATGAAAAAAAACAAAAAAAAAAGTGTTGTCTCTCTTTGTTTTGCAACCATGGCTGCATGTTAAATCTAAATTTATGTATCTGCACTTTAGGACTTGGTCAGAGTATTATTATTATTATTTGGTTGAGATATTTATAAATAAAAGACTGATTTATGATGAGGTCTCGGGATTTGAGGTATCTGTTGACCTTCACCATTATTTAAATTATAAATTAATTAATGAAATGATGATCGGCCAGACATTTAAAAACTCTACACAATCAATGTACTGTTTAAAAAGTAAATATAATGATTCCATATTAAAAAGTATGCATTGTAAGCAAAGTTAAAAAATTAAATTAAACTATCTTTCTTTGCATTTAGTAATTTTTAAAGGAGTGGGTTTTTTCGTGGGTTTTTTCGGGATTTTTCAAGGTGGGTTTTTTCGAAAAAACCCACTGGGTTTTTTCGGGTTGGGCAAAATAGTCGAAACCCTGAATAATAGTATTAATAAGTTTAAAAAAATATTTAGAAAATAGTTGGTAGAGATTAGAGCACGTTGAATTGAAAATTAATAAAACGCGAAAATTTTCGCGTTTTATTAATTTTCAATTCAACGTGCTCTAATCTCTAATTCGAAAATTCGAAAATTCTCTAATTTAAATAGTAAATTGGGACTAGGGATCAAATATTCTAGCTTGAGCTAGTTAAAAAGTAGACGTTAAAGGGATGGAGGTATAGTGTCAAAATAAAATACGATGTGCCTAGCAGATGTGTTCTCACACTACGTCAAAGACACAACATTATAAAACAGCATCAGACTTACTCTTTGCCTTAGACCGGTTTTGACCTAAATATTTGGGAAAACAAAAAACAAACAAACATCTGGGTTAATGATACTTAAATATAAATCCCTCTCCCACTAATTATCAAAATTTAGAAAATTTTGCTTTGCATTAATTTTCAATACAGTGCTCTAATTTCTCTGCCCCTATTGCATTCTGACCATGGTCACCTTGATCATGGCATCTCTGTCAGTCCACTCTCCCTTTCTCCAATTTTTCCTAACGTTATCTATGTGTATTTCTATCAAATATTGGTAATTATAAATTATCATGCAGTCAATATTTCTGTAAGTATATAATACCTATTTATTTATAAATGTTTTCCCCCAGGCTCTGGTGAGGCTAACTTTGATTCTCTTGAACAAAATCCATATCGTAGCAAGAGCCAACGCCAAGAGGCTGAAGTAAAGGCATTACTCGAGAAAGTTCAACCAGAATTCATTACTCTGGACCCACTTTCAATCATGGAGGTTGATATACCTACTTTACATGACAAGATTGAGGCACAGAAACAATTGCTGGTGAGTTGGAATATATGGATGTGTATGGGATCATTGCATTAGTAGAATATTTAGTGAGAAAATAAACAAAATCGGAACTTAATAACTACCAACAAGATGAATTTTAATAATTAGGCCTATATTATTAAAAATAGACAATTGCAGCTAGGATTAAAAATTAAAATATATAGAAGGGATAATTTGACTTTGAAATTAATAATATATGTACCAAAGTATGTTTTTGTGGTATTAATGTTTGATCTTAACGAGAAAAGAGTGTTAGGAGAGAAATAGGAATATGAATACAATTATACGATTGAAGGAAAAAAAATAGAGAACTTTTGATTTTTGAATTTTCTGAAAATCAGGAGGGAAGCAGCTGTATTAAAAAAGTAAATAAATCGTACTGGTCGCTGCAAAAAGCCTTACCTCCAGTGATCAGCATTTCAAACTAGGCCCTATCTCCAGTGCAAACGTTATGGCATAATGAATGGAGATTGGGTCTTTGTCGAATTGCTGACTACTGGAGATGAGGCCTTTTGCACCAGGAAGAAATATATAAAATCATAATTTTTTTTTTTTTTTTACTTTCCCCAGTATTAACCTAAAATTACAAAGATATACAATAGAAAATATGTCTTGGAAAGGAAACTTATCATTTAAAAACAATAAGTCTAGACTAAAAAGATCAATCAATCAACCTCTTTAATTCTTTTCACACACCAAATTATAAATTGCTATGTAGTTGCACATGCATCACATTGAAAGTCAAGTATATAAAATAATAACTTAAAATTGAATGCCATTTTCTTATGTATTTTTCTTTCCTCAGACGATGCGTGTTCCTAAGATCAACTTCCAGCCTCGTAGAAAGAACAAGAAGGGTGGTGGCGTGCAGGCTGCAAAAACTAAGAAAGTTCTTCAAGAAATCGCAAGAAAGGTAACTTGTTTGCTAATATATATATATTTTTTATCACTTTTAAAGCTATTTAGGAACAGCAATATTTTTATTTTCTATTTGTAAAATAAATTCTTAGATTGAGTTTGAGATTGTTGCTGCCTATGTAATACCTTGCTATTCAGGTACAAAATAGTGTGTAACAAAATGCAAGGTATCTTGAGTAATCATTATGCCAATCTTTAAAAAAAAAAAAAAAAAAAAAAAAAAAAAAAAACTTCATTTAATAGGCTATATATATATATATATATTTTTTTTTACTCTCAGTTAAGTAGTTTCCTCAGAAAACACTAAATTGGCAATATAAAAGAAAAGCATACAGAAAACCAGTAAGGGCCTTACCATAGTGAAAGAGGCCCATAGTATGGTGAAAATCATGCTAGCACAGAAATGTAAAAAAAAAAAAAAAAAAAAAAAAAAAAAATGCTGGTTTCTTTTATACTTTTTTTATTGTTATTATTATTTTTTTTATGTAGGATGGTTTTTAAACCACAATGGTTTATTTTCCTTAATTTTGGAAGTGTCAATGAGTGAATTTTTTTTTATCTGTCAGTAAATGCAATTTATATATATTTTTTAATTGCTATAAACTTTAGGAACTAATTTTTAAGCCTATGATACAGGGTCGGACTAGCAATCAAGGGGCCTCGTCCGCAAAAGGGGTGTAACACCCTCTTTAGGGGCCGCAAAGGGGGCATTAGGGGCCTCAGGGCCCTTAGTTTGGGCCTTAGGGGCCTCCAAACAGGGGGAGGGGGCCACGTCCGCAATTGCGGACTTGCTCTTATGGCCAGTCCGAGCCTATGACATCGGTCCTTTGTATCCCTCTTCTTATCGCAGTGATAAAGTCTGGACTGTGCTAACTTAAAGAACACTATCCCAGGGGGCGGAGCCTAAAGTGCGATAATAATTTACCTCTGTCCTAAACTTTAATATTTTCATTAAAACAGTTGATAGATTGATCTAATGTGGTGTTGTTGCAGGAGTTTGTATCTCTGGTTCAGAAGCAAAAAATGTCAGGACCTCTTGCCGCAGAAGGAGACGATGATGAGAAACCTCAAGAACCAAAGAGCGTCCTTGATAGATTTAAACCAAAACAAAAGAAAAAGAAATCTGCTTTATAAGGTACAACTAAGGTATTTGGGTCCAAGATTTTCATGTATTAAAAATAATAATAAAAATAAAGTTATTAAAAATATTTATATTGTGTAATTTTATTCATAGTCATTAAAATCTCTGTTAAAAATATAAGAGTTTAAATTGGTTTAAATATAAATGAAAAATTGAGTGCAATATGTATGATAGTAAAAAGATTTGATAGTAAAATGTATAGATTAGGAAAAATTGGGGATTATATATCCTAGTATCAAAATGCAAGTACGCCCTTTGGACGCAACAAGGGCAATATATAAACTAATATTGTATGGCTTGTAAATACTTGATCTTAAGAGTAAATCAATGTTGCTGCAAACAAAATGTCTATCTCGTTTTTTTTTTTTTTTTTTTTTTTTTTGTCACGGGAACCAAAATGTCTCTTGCTTTTTATCACACAAAAGCAATCACTTGAAGGAAAATGTCTATATCAATTTTTGTCACGAGAAGCAATATGTAAGAGAACTCTACAAAATGTAAAAGTTGAATGCCATCTACATTACGTTCGGACATTACTGACATATTTTGCTTACTGTGAACTGTGACAAGAAACGAGATTAAAAACGAGATGATTTGCTTCTCATGATAAAAAAACGAGTTAGATATTCTGTTCGCAACAACATTGAAATGCTTTTAAATTCATTCACAGCAATGCATTTATTAACAATAACAAATTATGAAACACTTCTGTCTGAATACATATTTTAGACTAAAATGCAATGAGTGAGTGAAGCTTTGAAAAATATACTTATCATTCCTGCGTTGCCCAAATTGTTAAAAAAAATTGTAAACATTTTAAAAGTTTTCCCGCTACAATATGACGTCACGTTCATTTGTTAAATTTGAAAATGGCCGTTGATTGTGTGTAAACAAAACATTGACGAGAACTACGAGAAGTTGTTCAATTTTTACCTGTTTTATTACTAAATAACAGATAATATTTATGTGGTAAGATTACATTTCATGGATTTTTAACTTTTTGATGCACAATTAATATAAAATAATGGCTTATTTATTTATTAAATCGGGCAGTTTTGATCGTTTGTATAAAATTTCATGCCATGTTCTTTATTGCGGCAATAATCCATCGTCATTATTTGGTATTAATGTAAAAAAGTGGCGTTTTTGATTGCACAGTATCCGGAGTGCATATCGTGCATATCATTATACTATGTGCAATAAGTGCAGGGGGAGGGGGGGGGGGGGTTGGGACTAGGTGGACATAATGTCACTTAGGGTGGCCTCTTGGGGCTCGCTACATGTTGTCTCATACTCTGTGTGCTATAGCAAGATTTTCATCGAGCTTAATTAATCGTATAGCAATATTGAGCAAGGTCAGTAGGTGTTCAATACACTGTACTTGGATGGGTAAAACCGTACAAAGACTGGTGCTAGCAGTTTAACCACTGCTTTCTAACACAAGTGCTGTCAACTCTTGATTTTCCGAGATTCAGTGGTCCTGGTTGCACAGATCTTCTTATATTTTCTCTTCACTATGGTAATAAGGCCCTTGCTGGTTTCTCCTCGCCTTTCCTTCAAATTTTTCATAATATGTATGTAATAAATTAAGAAATACTGTACAAACTATTTTGGTTTGAATACATTACGAAAGTAAAGAAGAGGCAGACCTTATGATGAGTCCTTTGCTAGGGGAAGATCTTGTGATAGTACATAACATAAATATTTACACTGATTAAAATGCTCGAAGAGCTGTATAGCCCTCATCTATCAGTTGCTTAGTGTTATCAATCAGAGACACATTTTGGGTGAAGGAGTGAATAGGTGCATCATCAATTTGGTAGTGCTTTCCCTTCCCTTGTCCACCCTGAGCTACCCTTCAGCCAATCACCCCTCACACGCTGCCTTCTCTCCACCAATCTGGCTGCCAGGGTGGCTTTTGAATTTGTTTGTACTACCCTTACAGTTCCTGCAATTCTGCCGCCTGCAATAAAAAGTAAATAATGCACCTCAACCACTTTTTTTTTCTCACTAACTGCCATTATTATATAGATCAGGGCATCTAATAGATCATGAGTTCACATCTCAGTTGAAGTATCACGAGTATATATTTGCAATTAAATATGGTAAATCTCAATGTTGCACAGGAGCTGAGAGAAAGTGTTTCCAAGATGTCAGATAAAACTAACGCTAGCCACCATGATAAATCAATACTACCTGACGAGAGCAGTCTGCAGAATTTCTGTCGTATTTGTGCGGAGAAATCAAGTGACCTTCAACCTGTGTTTGGACCTCTTGACCTTGCTAAGAAAATCAACCTCTGTCTACCAATCACTGTGAGTTTCATATGCATATATTCTGGAGAGAAAAAAAAACTGTTTGCTAAAAAGGTTAGATAGTACTGTAAGCACATTATGTTTTGAATGGACACCAAAAATATTGTAAATCAATTGTTGTATAAGTCAAGGGGAAAAAAAGTATTTTGCAGCCCAGAGCTTGCAGTAATTCTACATCCCTTTGTTTTTGTTCTTTAATTTAAGATTTTCATGTCATATAATTTTGTCATAAATATATATAGCATGCTTTAATTGTCGAACTACATAATCTCTCTCCTTGGTTTTATATTAAAAATAGCTTTTTTCCTCTATTACAGTATATAATTATGTACCAGTATATTACTACAGAAATTAAAAAAGGGGAGTAATTTTAGCTTACCCTGAAATGGATGTATTCAAAATGCTGTTTAAAAAATTAATTATTATCCTTTGCTTTTGATATGAGTTACATAGGAAAGTATGAACCATGGTGAATAGGTATGATAGTGTAAAATGGAAAAGAATAGAGAAAACCAGCAAGGACCTTACTGTAATGAAGAGTTTCTATAGCTCAGTGGAACACATAGCACATATTTACAGAATAATGCTTTACTTTGGTGAGGCTCTTGTTGGTTTTATCTGTATTTTCCTTTGAAATTATGATATCCTTTGCTTTTATTATTATTTTTTGTTCGTTTGTTAATCATTCAGAAAGCAAAACCGTTTTGGTTTGAATATAATTATCAACTTTAGGAAAACTAGGTAGAAAAACTAACTACTGTACCAGAATGAAGTCCATAGCGAGGTAAAAATCTTAACACAAAAATGAATTTACATTGATAACACTAAGCAAGTGAAAAAGAAGGCCATCCATCTCAAAACATCTTAATCAATGTAAATATTTATGTTAAAGGCGTAGAACACCTTGAACAAAAAAATTGTGTAATATCCTAACAAACCTGAAAATCAACATTGATTTGGCCAGAGTCATTGATTTCTACTTTATTTTTCATTCACAAAATGCTGCTGGCGGTCACTGACATTACAGCTCACTTGTTTTTCGCGCGCGTAAACCGGGCAAGCTGTGACGTCAGTGACTGCCAGTGGCATTTTGTGAATGGAAAATAAATTATAAATCAATGACTGGCCAAATCAACGTTAATTTTCAGGTTTGTTAGGATATTGGACAACTTTTTTGTTCAAGGTGTTCTATGCCTTTAACTGTGCCATCAACATATTCACCTAGCTATGGACTTCATCGTGCTAATGAGATTGTTGGTTTTCCTATTTTTCCTTTGATAATTATACCTATCCTTTACTTTTATAATATATATCTGTTTTACTGGTCAAAATTAATGATGAGATGATGTCTATGTGATTTCGTGACAGGTGGTTGAGAACGACAGTCTGCCATTACACGTGTGTCGCTCATGTGCCTTCCGCTTAGATCTGAGTTACCAACTGGCTACTTTGAGTCAGCAGGCTGAAGTCAAGCTGAAAAATCTATTGGATGTACAACTACAATTTGAGGTGATATATTGTTAACGTACACACAACATATATATAGATATTATTAAAGGCATAATGCACTTTTTTAAACATTCTTTAGAATACTAGGTTAATAATTTACATACCTTATTATGGCTGAATTAGACATGAACGCGTTGATTTTGTATTTATTTTCATTTATTTTCCATTTGACAGTTGAAATAAAATGTATCTGACGTCACACTGTACTGATGGGGCTGTGAAGTGGTGGGGTGTTTTAAATTTATCACGTGACCAAAGAACTTGACTGCTGCTTGACTGTGATTGGCTGATGAGATGGGCAGGGGGGAACGCCGGGAAAAGGTTTGGTACTTCCCTAAACTTTATACTTCCGAGTTTGCGAGCAAAGTGTTTTATAGTTTAGGGAAGTACGAAACTTATTCCCGGCGTTCCCCCCTGCCCATCTTATCAGCCAATCACAGTCAAGCAGCGTCAAGTTCTTTGGTCACGTAATAAATTTAAAACACCCCACCACTTCGCAGCCCCATCAGTACAGTGTGACGTCAGATACGTTTTATTTCAACCGTCAAATGGAAAATAATTGAAAATAAATACAAAATCAACGCGTTCATGTCTAATTCTGCCATAATAAGGTATGTTAATTATTAACTAGTAACTATTAATTATTAACCTAGTATTCTAAAGAATGTTTAAAAAAGTGCATTATGCCTTTAAATAATTTCTGTAATGACAGATTATATATTAATATATCTGATAATCAACATTGATTTAGCCAGACTCCCCCCCCCCCCCCCCCCTATTAATTTTTCATAATTTCTGTCTGTTATGGCGTTACTTGTATATATGTAAAGTATCAGCCAGCCTGATATCTCATAGGCTGAATAAACAAATTTGCCACAAAAAGTTTTCAAGAAAACCATTTAACTAGTAATGCTGTTTGTATACCCTGTTTTCTGCTACTAAAATGATGATCAACTATATGGTTATTCAATTGTATTTTTTTTTTTTTTTTTTTGGTTCATGAAACGGTTCATGAACAACACTAGTAATTTGTGTGCCAGGCAATTAGATACCATGCTGGCTATGATGTCATATACAGGAGCTTCCACAACAGACAAGCAGTAATAATTAAACAATTAAAAAGGAAATCAATTTGTCTGGCCTAATCAATGTTGATTAGGCCAGGATCAATGTCAACCGGGATGAAATTGAAAGTGCGGGGTGAAATTGAAAGCCAATCACAGACCCACTTTCAAAGTGCTCTGTGTCTAGCGAGATAAGGAAAAGTGAAAGCTTGCACATGATTGGGGTTTCAATTTCACCCCGGTTGACTGTATGTTGGGATGTGATCTGCCACAAGAGAATTTATTTTGAAGGTTTGTATGCGTTAATAGTTATATATGATCCATTAGTAAATATAATATTTGAATCAGTATTAAAAATAGAGTAAACCTGTGCTTGTCATATTAAAATGAAGGAATATCCATAGGCCTATCCTATAGTAGGCTATAGTGTGGTGAAAAATGTTGCTAATGCTGTGATAATAAGGTACACATTTGAGAGCTTTTGGCACAAGACTACAAGAGAAAGGGAGTATTTACATGTGCTTTTGTTGGTTTTTCAGACTTGGGAAGAAACTACAAATTTAATATTATTTAAAAGCATAGAACACTTTAGAAGAAAGAAAGAAAAAAAAAACTTGCCTAATATCCTAACATACCTAAATATCAACGTTGATTTGGCCAGAGTCATTGATTTCAAATGTTTTTGTTTGTTTTTTCCATTCACAAATTGGCAAATACAGTTTTATGACGTCACAGCTTGCCAATTTCCACGCATGTAGACCAGTGAGCTGTGACGTCATAAAACCACATCTGCCATTTCAAAATGGAAAATAAATTAAAAATCAATGACTCCGACCAAATCAAACATTGATATTTAGGCATGTTAAGATATTTAGACAAGTATTTTGTTCAAGTTGTTCTATGTCTTTAATTCTTTATAGTTTCTCTTTCAGTCTGTAAAGGCACACACTTGAGGATTTTTGTGTCAAAAGTTACCAAATATGCTGTGTATTATCTTTGTACTAGCAAAATTTTATTTTAACCAAACTATAGATCATCTTTTCACCGTCATAAGACCAGATAGGTTTTTCCTATGTACTACTTTTTTATAGCCTACCAAATTTTGGTAGTTTGTGTTGCCCGTAGGTATAGTAAAATGTTGTATTAAAAGTATTAAAACCTTTTTTTTTTTTTTTTTTTTTTTTTTTTTTCTTCCATAGAAATATGTAAGTATCTTGGACAGTGCAGATTGCAGCAATGAGCAACAACCTCAACGTGAAGAGGAACAGTTTCAGGACAGCCCTGATTTTGTACAAGAACAATCATGTGCTGAACAATCCCCTGAAATTGTACATGAAGATAATACCCCTGAGTTTACAGTGATAGTAATCCCTGATACAAACCAAGAAACCCATGATTTCAGACAGCAAATCCCTAAAACACAAGAAGAAATTATTGACATGAGTCCTGGTTTTAAAGTGAGAGAGATCCCTGATTTAAATCAAGTAACCTCTGATTTTTCCCAGGAAATCTCTAAAACACAAGAAGAAAATATAGACATAACCCCTGGGTTTAAAATAATTGAGAGTCCTGATCATGTTTCGATACTTAATAACCCTGATTTTAAATCAGGTGAAAACTCAGGTTTTAGAAAAATAAGCAGTCCTGAATATGAATGTATAGGTAGTCCTGAAATTATTAAAGTAGAAATGTCAGAATCCATTCTTGAGTTCAATGATCAGAGTAATACAGATACAGCTGAAGAAAACAGTGGCTCAGAAACTGAACTAACAGCATCAGGTACCTTCAGTTGTGAATATTGTAAAGAAATATTTGAAAAAAGACGTAATATGACTCAACATATCGGAGACTCACATACGTTTTGGTGCAGAATATGCGAAACGAATATTCATGGTGCTGACAAGACAATATTAAAAAAACATAATAATAAAAAACACCCTAGACAAACAAATTCAAAACAAATTAAAACAACTTCTAAAACAGCTTCTGTAATAGTTCCTATCGTACAATCTAGTACAGCCTTTATAGCTCCTAAACCAGTATCTATAGAACAACATAATTCTAGATTTCTACCAATACAACCAAAACCTAGTAATTATTCCAGTTCAGGATTTCAATTCCTAACTGTTTTCCCAAAAAATAAATGTGAAAAATGTTTATGTAGATTTAAAAATCAAACTGTATTAAATAAACACATATGTGTACCACATTTTGTATGTCAAACTTGTAAAGTAAGATTTTTAGATGTTAAAAAATTTAATACTCATAATTGTGTACGTAAATTATTTTGTGAGATTTGTTTCGTTACATTTAAAACTTATCCAAAATTACGTTCTCACAATTGTAAATCCAATATTAAGTGTGATAAATGTCATAATTCTTTGAAAAATCATTTTAAATTAAAAAGCCATAAATGCAATGATAAAATGGTAAAGAGGAAAACACCAAAGATGATACAAAACGTATGCTGTAAAAATTGTAGTAAAATCTTTAGTAAATTAGATAAATTAATTGAACATTTAGATGTGTGTGTAAATACTTGTAAAAAGTGCTTTCATTTAAATACAGAAGAACATAATTGTGTGCGTATGTCAAAAAGAAATTATTTAAAAATTATTAAAACTGAAAGTTTAAATCTAAAAAATGTTTGTAATAATATTGAATCAAATTCAGAAATTATGGAAACAAGTAATGAAAATTGTGAAATTAATTCAGAAACTCGTAATGATGAATTAAATGAATCTGAAATACTTGAAGATTTTGAAATGATGGAAAAATATGACAAAAATATAGAAGAAAATGGTGAAAATTCAAACACAGAGAATCATAATTTTTCATATATAACATGCGATAAATGTTACCGCCATTTCCCTATGGATGATAATTTCAAAAATCATAATTGTAATCCCAATGGTGATATTTTTGAACCAGAGAAAGAAATTTTATGTCCGAGCTTAATAACGCAAACTGTTATTCCAATTAAATTCATTTGTCGTATTTGTAATTCTATACACATAAAAAAAGATAAGTTACGTATACATTTAAAAACAGAACATTCAATAATAATATGTCAAAATACAAATTGTTTTGAGTATTTTGATAATATCAAAGAAATGAATAGTCATAATAGTAAAATACATCAACGTAAAGTGAATACTAGATTATGTGAACTCTGTGGAAAAGCTTGTACTTCCACTGTGTACTATCGAATGCATATGCATTATGAACACAATAACGGTGCGACATTATATAATTGTGATTTTTGTGGAAAAGGTTATAGAATGAAACAAAAATTAGTAAATCATATCGTTTCTCATATTTATAATGAAAAAAATGTACCTTGTGATTTATGTAATGAGAAATTTATTAGTCATTACTATTTAAAAACACATAAATTAACAGCTCATAAAGAAAAAAGATTTGAATGTCCTGAATGTAAGAACAAATATACATTTAAAAACCAATTAACAAGACATTTAAAAAATGTTCATGTTAATTACTTAATGTTTAAATGTTCAATCTGTAACGAGCCTTTTAAATCATCACGTGATGCAGTGAGACATTTTTGTCAAACTCATGAATATAGAGAAAAAATACAAATGATTAATATGTATTATAAAGATTCACCATTTCATTGTGATATATGTTCAAGATATTTTAGAAATGAAGAATATTTAATAATTCACAAGAAAAAACATGAGAAAGGTGTTGTTTTTCATCCAAAGGGATTCAATACTAATACTGAAACTGTTTCTAGAAACATATGTGGTACTGATGTTGTGAAAGAAAAGAAAAAGAAAACTTCTGATGAAATACATACATGTTCAATTTGTTCTAAAATTTGTATTAATTCAGCTGGACTTAAACATCATATGGGGGTTCATTTGGAAGATAAAAAATTAGAATGTACCGTTTGTGGTAAAGCTTTTGCAACAACATTGCAGGTAGCGGCTCATGAACGTTATCATAATATGGATAGGATCTATGAGTGTGAATTTTGTTTATTACAATTTAAAAATAAAAAAAATATTTCACGTCATATGAAATACATGCATTAAAGACACACTTAACTCTAAAAATAAGTAATTTTTTTTATTACTTCGCTAGAAAAATTTAATAGAAATTATTCATTTATTTGACTTTTCTAGCCCATGGAACAAGCAAGCCCCGCTAGGGTAAATGTGATGTCACATCTCCCCCTTACTGCATGAGTAAAATGTCTGTACACCTTGTCAGGTAAGCTTAGCAGGTAGAGCAAGAGTTTACTCTCATAGTAGAGGGGAACACCCAGGTAAAAAAATAAATAGATGTGACTTTTGAGAGTCGTTCCAAGTAGAGTTGCCTTTCTTTGATTGGGTCATTGCGTTCTTTCGAGTGGCCTTACAAAAGGTCAGTGGCCTCATTGACGAAGGCCACTCTACTTTGAAAGGTGATGCCTAATCGAGTGGTCTTTAATTGAAAAGGTCACTCTACTTAGAAGGATTCTCAAAAATCACGTCTCTTTATTATTATTATTTTTTTTTTTTACCTAGGCGTACTATCTCATTACCCTCGCAGGGATGGCTTATCTCGCAGACTAGAAATGTCAATTAAACTATTAATTTCTACTAAATTGTTTTGTAGAAGCATAAAAACAACAACTTACTTTTAGGGTTAAGTATGGCTTAAAGAATTGAGATAGTTGAGTAAAAGCAAATAACTTAGTTTTTTTTTTTTTTTTTTTTTTTTTTGCATTGCTAAATGAAATATTTGAAGTGAAATATATTTTTATTGTCTATGCCCATGTTTGTTGTTTTTGCATATTAACTTCAGGTAATTAATATGAAAAAAAAAAAAAAAAAAAAAAAAAAAAAAAAAAAAAAAAAAAAAAAAAACTGAAATAAGCAATTTAATATTTGACTGTATTTGTTCGTGTTTGTGTGTTTAGTTCTATTCCTCTTCATAAACAAAATGATATAAATTTTTAATTTATTTTTGTTTTTCTCATATGTCCTGTTCACATTGAGAAATATTTATATTGATTATACTACACAGCAAGTTTGGTAAAAACTGGGACTCAAAGGATCTTACGCACTTTTATCGCACCAATACGAATTGATGCATAACCATAAGAAAGGTGTTTACTACTGCACTTCTCTGCCTTTTATTTAACTTCTATTTAAGCAAATCAAAATGTGCTTGCCCACCCATTGTTCCTTCTCTCTTGTTTGCATGATGTTTACTCAACACTTTGAAGACTCTCTTCCTGTCTTGACCAATTCGATCATCACAACATGATAGAAGTCAAGTATGACTGAGAAGTGCAGCAGTGAACACCTCTTATTGTTATGAGACTTATGAGTCAACTCGTATTGGTGCAGTAAAAATGCATAAAATCCCTTAAGTTCCAGTTTTAACCCCAAACTTGCTGTACATGAAATTTTAATGATTTTTAATGCTAGGGTAAATGTACACATGATTGTGATGTATTTTACTATTAAAAAATGCACTCTAAATTTGCAATGTTTATGAGAGAAACGTCCTGAATTTGAATGAAAGAATACTATCACAATCATGTATTCAAATTTATTGCATAAAAAAATATGTTCAAATGCATGCCTTCTGTATATCTACAAACAGGACATGTATATTACCATATGTTTAATTGTTTTATTTGAGTAAAATTGATGTTTTATGATTAAAATGACAATCTTTTCTTTGAGTATAGAGAATAATAGCAGAACAAATAATAAAAGTCAGTTTTATAATTAATAATTTTTCATCAAAATATTTTTTTTAAAATTTTTAATCAATCTAAATTAAAAGATTTAAATAAATAAATATTATAGGCCTAAATCAAGTTATGTAATAATAATAAATAAACAAAACATATTAATATAATACTTTGTTGTCTATAAATCTTGCAGCTGACAGGTGAGCATTAGAGATGGAGACCAAATAAGTGACCATAGCAGGGAGGTGGTGCCAACCTAATCCCGGCTGTCACATGGTCCATCTCTTCTAAGGTCCCAGGTATGGCAAGCCTGGGGTAGCCGAAGCAGTCAGCCTTCATCAGATTTGACCAATACATTGCTATGGTTGAACAGCAAGAGAGCTTAACGTGACAGAGGCTGCCAGCCAAAGTTACGGCTCGCGTTCCTGTAACTTAGAGGCACCCCAGTGGCCTGGCAAGCCCGGGGTGAAGGGGCTTCGGCCCGCCGACGTAGGTCATCTGATGTCGTATTTTTGTATTTTTAATGAAATTTAAAAACAATCTACTTAACATGTAAGAGAATCCTATAGTTAAAACTTATCTGTGTATACCTCAATGTCCTTTACATGTCTTCCGACACTCGGCTGATTCTTCAGACACAAGTTAAATTTCTCTCTCTAGAGGGTACACTCCAATATATGTTTAGTGGCTATTTAAACTTGCTATTCTTATCAAACTGATACGGCTGACTATAAGTAAGGTCAGACATAATATTATAATACATGAAGTAAACACTTGGAATGCTTTGCGCTCAGGTAATACAAGACCTCGAATCTATCGTGGAGTAGTAATTAAGCTGCCAATTGCGGTGCTGAAGTGGCTGAAGTGTAAAAGCTTGATTTAGCTTGTCTACAGATTTATCCATGTAGTCGGACCCAGTAAACCACAGTTTTTTCACATGTACATTGCAAGTACTTTTCCGATGCAAGAATGTCAGTACCAGTGACGTCACATGAGCTGGAAGTGACACTCTTACATCAGAAAAGTACTTGCAAACTACTTGTGAAAAACTGTGGTTTACTGGGAAGACATGTAAGGGACATTGTGTGTATACCGTATACCTATAGAGAGGAGCAGAGAGATTATAAAAGTGATTATGTTGACAGAACATACAAATGAAAATTAATATAACGCGAAGAGTTTATATTTTATATTAGTATGTTGTTTTCTAGCAACGTTTATTCATTCATTAATAAGTAAGATAAATAAAATGAAAAAGAGTACTTTTCACCACTTGAAATGTGTCATTCAAGATTCAAGTCCGTTCAAGTATTCACGTTTAAAATTTTTTACCGTTTTGAAAACAAAACAAATGAAGATCACGACTCGTAAAAACTAACTCAACGAAAATGGCGACGGCGACGAAAGAGATATCAGACAAATTAATCGTAAGTTTTTTTTATTAATTTTAAGTAATTCTGGTAATAACATTAACAAAACATTCAATAATTCTCTGTACAAACAATTATTCTTTCATAATAATATAAGAACTATGTATAAACATGTAGCTACAACTCTTGTATTTGATGAGATATGTTGATGTATATGTATGTGATCGCCATGACAACCGAAAGCTACATACATTATTTTATTAACCTTAATTTTTAAATAAACGACCCAAAAATGTAATTAAAATGATGCCAGATACACATTTACTATATTAATCTTGCTCTTTGTTAGTTAATCAAAGCACAATATTTGTAAATTTAAGTAAACTTTTGGGACTGGTACGGGCATGATTTTAATGACGTAAAACGAGGAAGTAAGGAACAAAGTGACAGTTCTATATTTGGAAAAAATCAAACGTTCATTTCCTTTCTTTGATTATGTATGTATATCATATTTGGCGATGTTTATTGCTGTCTTATTTTAATTACGATATTGATATTATCGTAAAGTGTAAATGTTTATATACTAAACAACGTGGTCGAATGGGTTGAATCTGCATGCGATTTTTTTCTATCACCTAAAAAGGCGCAACGTAATACTTTTTTTTTTTTTTTTTTTTTTTTTTTTTTTATGCCCACGTTTTTGTTGCGATAAGAATTTATGAGATATAGATCATCATATCATAAAAATTCGCCGTCTTCTTTGCTATGTATGTATATGCTCTCTAAGAGTTTACATATATAGTGCAAAAGGTGATAACAATTTTAGGTGCAGCGCGCATAGCAGTGAATAACTGTAACTTTTATAAGCGAAAAAAAAAAAAAGGTTTTCGAATGAAATACAATAGTTCCCCCCCCCCCCCCCCCCTTTCTTTTTCTTTTTTCCCTTTGTATGTATAATGTGTTATGTGTGTACACCTTTTTAAAATTTAAAAGCTGAAGTACTTTTTTTTTTAAATAAAGTATTTTAAAGTCCACGGGCATCCATGGTGATATTAGATATGACAAGAAAAATATTTAACATTAGACCTTATGGGCCGGGAAAAAGAAAAAGAAATTAGTTCATCATATAATATTCTGTTCTGCCATAATGACTTCAGTCAAATATATATATCAAAGCTATTTTCTTTTAGCCGCGCGTTATTGACCCAGGCAGTTTAGTAACATAAGAGTTATTTTTTATTATTATTATTATTTTTGTAATTAACAGCAATTTTCTTTAAATTTTATTTCTATATTTTATTTCCACATATATTTTTATACCTCAATTTTTAAACTACATTTTTTCTAATACTGTACTTCAAAAAATCAAAAATAGTTACGTACATACAATTAATAATCTTTTACAATCAAAACCAGCGATGTAAAGACTTTGTAAATTAGTTTATTTTTTCTTGGTTTGTTTTGAATGAATCAAATAAAAACTTTCCTATGTTTGTAAATAATAATAACATACCTACAAAACTCTGCTGACTGCATGCAAGGACATTAAACAATGGAGCTTATCGGTTTAGCGAGCGGGGGAAGCTTAGGGTCCCGTAACTTAATATTACACTTGTATGAAGAAAAACACTATTTATTTAGTTATTCTTTATTTATTTTTATTATCATTAACTTTATTATTATTATTATTTTTTGCGATGTTTGAGAAAACTACTCCATCGATTCCCGAGAAATTTAAATGAGAAATACTTGACATACTTTTACGTGTTTTAAGTCATATAAATTTTTAAAGTAATTTTAAATCCTCTATTTAATTATCTTGTACACTCCTTCCGAATAAATCTTACCACTTGTGTTAAAGTTTCCCCATATATTTAACATTCGAAGACATGAATGCTGTGGTCAGATTTATTTGAGAGGAGTGTACAGTCAACCGGGGTGAAATTGAAACTCCAATCATGTGCAAGCTTTCACTTTTCCCTATCTCGCTATACACAGAGCACTTTGAAAGCGGGTCTGTGATTGGCTTTCAATTTCACCCCGGTTGACTGTACATTGTAAGTCTAATGATACCTGATGTTATTTTAATGATGGGTATACATAAATGTTACAGGAAATGGAGAATCGACTCAAAGAGATAATCAACGTGACAGAAGATCTTAAACTTCGCAGCGAAGAAGGAGAAGTGAAGAGTAAACAACAAAGATTTGATGAACGTACTCAAAGAAGGAAAACTGAGTTTGAGACCATAGATCCTGAGATCAGGTTTAAAAGATTCTTATACATTGGTGATGAGACTCCATTATACCAACCTGGTACTTTAGAAAATAAATTATCTAAAAGTAAGGTACCTAGTGTGGAGCAACTCATCTTGAAATATCAGGAGACGAGAAAGAAAACTGGTGAAAAAACTGATCTGCCTAAACACACAGAGGTAAGGTATAGTTGGGGAAAACAACAAAATCTAACAGATCTTTGTATTGTAATTTTGATAACTTTTGAAGAAAAAAAAAATTGAGCCTGTACAGCACTGGACAAAAGTTCCTGAACAGGGCAGCGGCGGGCACTGCGTTTTCTTGTAGAGATAGCATAGTGTGGTTGCCCGATTGGTCCAAAGGTGTAGAATTTTTTTTCTTTTTTGTAACCACTGAAAGTAATTTGGGTACTAACAATGTAAAAAAAATACAAAACAAAATAATACTTTACCTTCTTTTGTGATTTTAGGGACTAACATGTAGGATTAAAAAAAAAAAAAAAAAAAAAAAACTGCTTAAAATTTGAATTAAAATATAAATTCCCAGTCAGACAAGCTTGATTAGCTTTTTCTATCCCCCCCCCCTCCCAAAAAAATGTCATTATTAGATAATTATAAAATATTGAATAATTATAAAAGATTTAGAATTATTTATTATAAAAACGCAAAATAATAAAATAAAACCATGCAAATTGTGTTTTCAGGAAGACATCCCCGTGCTGGTAATGATATCGTCAGCATTGAAGGATCCTAACAACCCACACACAGAGTGTGCTATCTTTGCCCTAGCTATGGTCACTCGTAGTGACAGCTCTCTACCTGAGGTGAAAGAGGCTGCATATAACGTAGCACGACGTCATCTCATTGACTTTGAGAAACTGACGTTGTTCATCAAGCACGCTACCACTTTGCAGCGTGAGAAGAAAAAAGGACCCAACTCGGGTATGTTTCTAGCATCTTTAAATCATCTCAAGCGAGGTTAATTATTTATTTATTAAACACCAAGGTGTACTTATACATATTTATATACATATTTATATAGGTCTACATTTTTGCATATTGACTTAATGATAGGGTCCGAGATGGACAATGAAGTAAGTGGTACCTAGTACATAGTCCACTACATAATACACATACACATTTATCATTACACTCGTGAAATTCTTTAATTTGACAGATTACATGATGGAAACCATGCACCGCATAACGGGTAAAAACATGCCTGTCTGTACAGTTTGGGCCTTTCCACCCATTAATATTATTAATATTAAATGCAGGGGTATTATAGAAGGCCAGGCTGATATCTTCAGTTTTACTTAGTCTATCCTTAACAAATTTAATGTAATTATCTGTTTTTAACAAGCGAGGTTAATAAACTATCATGAGTAACTCAGATCATACATGTAAGAGTTTTTGTGTTTAAAATAAACAATCAATAAAATAAACATTGCTTCTTGTAACAAAAATAATGATAATAAAAATATATACATAGACATTTTGTTTCTACTGATAAAATAAGGAGATACACATATTGTTAGCTACAACATCGATATGTAAGCCTATTAATGCAAAGTTACTAAATAGGATTTTGCAGTAATCTGTGGAGTGTGTGTGTGTGTGTGTTTGTGTGTGTGTGTGTGTGTGTGTGTGTGTGTGTGTGTGTGTGTGTGTGTGTGTGTGTGTGTGCTTGTATCAGTCCTTACAGACTTGGAGAGGAACTCTGTTCAAGGGAGTTAATATTTAAATTCTAGATTTATTGCCTATTAAAGGACTAGACCAGAGAAAAACATATGCATTTATATCACAAAACACTTGCTGGGACTTATATAAATAACTTTAGTTTGTCTCAAAACCCAACTGTAGCTCCGTAGCAGTGATCAGAAATGTCGATTTATGCAACCCACATAACATTTTCATACTAATTTTTGCATGTTTCTGACGTCATAAACATAAATTTTCAAGCAAATTGCATACTTTACAGTATTTTCATGTTCTCTCATGGCGCTACATTAACATTCTGGTAAAAATTGTCATCAGTTTTGACGATCCCATTTCGTGTTTATTCATTAAAAAGCACATGTTGTTTTATGTGGTCTATGGCTTTAATGTAAGCTGACTAAAATAAACTTGTAGTCATGGTAACGTGTGTTTGTTGTTTATACAGGTGGATGGGGAGGAGGGATGCGCAGACTGGTAGTACAGTGGTACATGAAACAGGACCCTGTAGAGCTAGCACGTACTGTAGCCTATCACAGTAAACAACATCTGTGGTCACATAAAGATCTCTTCAAACTTTCACACTTCAAACCATCCAAAGAAGGTAAGATGAATCCTACAGCATGATTATTATATGGACACTTATTCATAGTATAAGTGCTACATGCAAGTAGAGGCTGCTTTCAGTAAAAAGTGAAGGCTCAAAAGTTATTGCAGGGGATTTCTAGGATGCCAGCTCTGTGCTCACAACAACTGTGTACCTTTACATTGGCTTCTAGTAACATAAGCTTGTTCTGTAAAGTATAGTGAATATAATTAACAGTAATTGGCTGACCAACAAAATAAGACACATTCATTGGTTGATCTTGTATTTTGAGTCTATAAAAGTGAGCTGCATTGAGAATGGAGTTTTTTTTTTTTTTTTTTTTTTTTTTTTTAGTTTCTTTCATTCCGATCAAGTTCAAAGTTCTAAATGAAGAAATAACAGTGATCAACCATATATACCTATATATAAACGTAGTAAACAGGTAAGGACGTCATAATCAGATGTTTTTAACGAAGGAACATTTTCAAAGCTGTCTCAATTTTTGTGTGTAGTTTACAGAACAAGCTTTATTTAAAAGTTGTTTCTATTTATATTTTTATTACTTGCATATTAATTAAAAAAGAAGAAAAAAAAATGCAAAGGCATGCAAGTGTTTTGTCTACAGGGCTGACAACCTAGCATTCACCTGCACTCTATTTTGAGCCCCATTCTATAATGATTCTATATGTGCGATATGCCATGCTAATATTGATTATAAATTTTTTAGCCTAATTCCCTACCTTTTTAACATTGATTACCGTAATTTGTATACAATAGTTTAAAAATAATTTCCTGTCCTATTTTACCTGTAGAATTTTTGCTATGCTATTGAAAGCAGCTGTTGTAACATTTATGCTATGGATAAATGTTTTATGGTAAATTACTACATACACATAAAAAAGTATGTAAAATCCACAGTAGCATTTCTTGATAATTTTTATTATTAACCTCCGTACTCAATTTCCAGACGTAGCATTGCAAGCGATAGTAACATATGTGTTACGAGGCTTAGCTAAAACAGAGGAGACATTTGGTCAAGATGAGAAAGCCGCCAAGGTTATGGATGAGTTCCGCAAGCGTAAGGAAGAAATAAAACAAACAAACGAGGAGACACTGTGCCAGCTGGTTGAGAGTCGCAAGTTGAAATATCACGATGTCTCATCTAGCATACTGAAAACTTCACCTAAGGTATGGAACTTTGGATATCTAGTGAAGGAAGGGAAATATTTGTCTAGTGCCTTGACTTGGGGGAGGAGGATGCATTAATTAGTACTTTTTCAAGAAAATGAAAAGAAAAATGAAAAAGAGAAAGAAAACAAACAAACATTAAATTCATTTGTTGTTAACTTTTAATACATATTAAAGAGCGCCTTACGCCTTACCACGATGGATGGCACAGGTTACACAAATATTTACAAGTTAACTAAGATGTTTTGATGGCAACAGTCCTCTTCTTCAGTTGCTTAGAGTGTAGCAAGTACACTTTCACAACTACAACTGTTGCCCTCGAAACGTCTTAGTTAACTTGTAAATATTTGTGTAGGCTGTGCCATCAAGATTTTCACCAAGCTACGGACCTCGTCGTGGTAAGGAGCTTGTTGGTTTCTCCTACCCTTTTCTTTGATTATCAATTCAAACCGAAATGGTTTTAACCTTTCCTAATTAATTACATTTGTTTGATAACATTAATAGATCAATAAAATTAGGGGAAGGGAGTTTATGTATGTGCAAAAGCTAAATACATTCAGTTTGGGTCTCCAGTAAAAATTATTCTCTCACACACAATAGTCCCTGTCATTTACATGTCAACCCAATTTCTGTTTGTTGTTCAATCTATCTATTTGTCCCATAGTAAATAAAGCAATAAAAATCAATCAAAGGAAAGAAATCCATTTTTATGATAACGAGGAAGGTGAATTCTTTTCAACCCCTACTTTTTATGACATTTTTGAAAAGAGCGTTAAACAAATTTTGAGGGGCTTTTTTTTCTTAGAACGATTGGAGCATGGGAAGCATTTTTAATTAACTTTTGCAAATCAACCTAAAAAGCCTTTGACCTCATCAATTGGGCATTTATTTCGGAAAGTATTGACCGTAGAAAGTTCAGTAGCCAGTTTTTTGAAATCCTGAGGACGAGCTGATTTCATTAAACTGGTTACTGAACTTCGAACGATTTGTAGTTGCCGAGAAAAAAGTGGACTGATGGCATCATAGGCTTTCTAGGCCGATTTTCAAAAATTAATTAAAAATACTTTGCATGCTCCAATCATCCTAAGAAAAAAAATAACGCCTCAAATTTTTTTAAAGTGCTTTCCAAAAATATCACAAAAACAAAAAATCAATTCACCTTTCTCACTGCTTGGTCATATTTTTTTATCTATAAAAAATCAAATATGGAGACCAATTTATTATTTTTATTTTTTAAATAAATTGTGCAGAAGTTGTGCAATATCACAAACACTTGTGTTAATTTTGCAGGTGTGGTGTGCAGTATTGAAGAACATGACTGCAGATGAAATCCTGACAATCATGCCCAGTATCCTGTGGTTACGTTTCAAAGTGACATCAGACACCAGTAACGTAGCAGAAACAGACAAGAAAGCTGCAGAGGATGATGCTCGTAAAATAAAAGAACGTACAGCTGGTGATGAAGTTCGTAAAGTAGCTTGTGATATTTTGACACAACAAAATGTCAAAGTATCGCCTGCACAAGTTTATGTTATAATCAAGAACTACCAGAAAGCTCTTAAAAAGTAAGTTATTATATTTATCATTATTTTTATTATTATTATTTTTTGAATGCATTGTTATAAGGTAAACTTGTGAGGTTTTCATAAACTGTAAAAAAAAAAAAAAAAAAAAAAAAAAAAAAAAAAAAAGTTGGAAATTCAAGTTCATGTCAGCTATTAAAACACCTGCATGGCTTTTGTTTCTTTTTACAAAGGAAAAAATATTTATGCCTAATAATAGGCATAATAATAATAATAAAAAATTGAGTGTTACGTAAATACAAATGAAACACATAGTTTAGGAAAAATGGGGGAATGGGAGATAGTATGAGGTTACACTAGCAGGGACCTTGTGGTAGAGAAAATATTCTAACTCAGGCCAAAAAGAAATTTGTAAGCTTATACAGTACAGTATGTAAGTGGTTTATATTGCTTTATAGAAAGCAAGCTTCATAAAGGGGGGAGGGGGTTGTATATTGGTTTAAACAGTGTGAGCACAGCACACTGTCATTTTCGTCACCTCAAGCCATGGAAAACTGTTTATATTACAGTAAATAGTAGGCCTAATTAGGATTAGGAAACATAAACCATTTTGTTTTAAATTATTATCAAAGGAAAGAAGAGGAAAACTAACAAGTGCCTTACCATTATGAAGTACAGTTTTAGACAAATGAAAGGTAACCATTTAAACTTGCTGCTGTTTTGCCCACCTCAAACTTTATGTGGAAATTATATTATTACATCATATTGACTAGTAAAGGAACAAGTGTTTTGAGGCCTACTATAAGCGATTTCACTCACATCCGCTTCCCTTTAGATTTAGACATACTGTGCATGCGTAGTAAGTAGAAACGGAAGGGGATGTGACCGACATCGCTTATGATAGGCCTCAAAACCGTTGTTCTTTTAACAGTCAATTCCCATGCATCTTGAGATGTGTTTGGCTTGCTGCCTAAAGCAGTTCCCCTGATAGATAGCGCTACAACTGAGCATGCGACGGAATACTTAAATATGACGTAACAATATTGTTTACACTTAAAATTTGAGGTGCGCAAATTAGCAACAATGTTTAAATGGGTACCTTTCATTTTTCTGAAACTGTAAATAGCTAAGTGAAGATTTTGATGGTACAGTCAACACAAACAAATACTTACAGTGATTAAAGCACTTCATCGGCTATCTATAGTTGTTTAGTGTAATAATATAGTACTGTAACAGTTTCTTTGTTTATTATTATAGATAAAACTTGAAACTATTATTTGATTTGTGACATATTTGTGTTCACAGCAAAGGGTTCGTCTTTAATTCTTCGTATTTACTTGAGAAGAAATTGACAGAGACGTTCACTCCACTTGTCCCTTGCAGTGCCTCAGTCACTGCCCTGGAAACACTGCTAGCCAACTCTCTCAAGGTGAGTCAAACTTTGGCTGCTTGTCAATATTGCTACAAAAAGTTTATCACAGCTACCGTAAACTTGATCATTTAAGTATATTTTGAATTGGATTGTCCCCCCGTTTAGTCAAGGGGAAATTAGAGGATGTTAAATTGAAAGTTAATGACAAGTAAAGTTTCTCTTGCAGATTATTGGGAAATGGGATCACATTCCTAGTGGAGAGGTATGCTAGATATCTATGTTTACGTATTGAAGTGAATGAACTACATTTCACAAATTTCACTCCAAATGAACAATCTACGTTACACGCTTCTAAGCATTTTAACAGGAGAACTTGATAGATTCACTTGGAATTTGTAAATTTAGATCAGTCATTTTGAACAAAATTTGTAAAGTGTGGTTCGTTCACTTGGATGGGTAGGCATCAATATATATCTTAAAATAGGCCTATTATTAAATATACATTTTAAAGATGGGTTATACTGGTTCAATAAATAAATAGTGGAAATAAAAAACTGCAACAGACTGAACTACAACACTGTATGCCCATTCTCCTCTTTTTTCTTTGAGCGCTGTGTTCCCCTCATACCTGTTATCTTTTATCGTAATGTTGCCAGTTTTTCTAGCACAACATTTTCATACTAATTTTTGCATGTTTCTGACGTCATTAACATGAATAGTCACTTAAATTGCATACTTTTCAGTATTTTCACGCTCTCTCGTGGGGCTACATTAACATTCTGGTAAAAATTGTGAACAGTTTTGAAGATCCCATTTTGTGTTTATTCATTAAAAATTAAAAAGCACATGTTGTTTTATGTGGTCTATGGCTTTCTGTATTGCAAGTTATTCATTTCCTTTCGGTACATACCTAGCATCTTACGTCCTGATATTTATTCATGTATTTAATTGTTGCAGGCTACAGAGACAGGAGTCCGCATGCTTGTGACAGTTGACTTACGCAGCAGCGATGTCACATGCCAGTGGACTCATTCCGTATCACCACTAGAGGCTACGGCACTGGTATCCATCTACCTTGCACGTAGTAACAAGATCTGTGTCATTGCGGTTTTCACCGAGGGAAAGGAGCTTCAGCAAGTCTCAGTCTCTAAGACCATGACAGTTGATGCACTCGTCGAGAAATTTAAAGAAGTAAGGAATCTAGATAAATAGTCAAACTATTATTATATATATTTTTTTTTTAGAACTTGGGGGGGGGGGAGGGGGGGGGGGAGAACAAAATCGGATTGACCAATTTTTTTTAGATTTAAGTCATAAAAAAAAAAAAAAAAAAAGTATGAGTTCAAGTAAAATGCTAATAGAAGACTTGCAAAAGTAGGTTTAGTGAGAATATAAACAGTCTCACAGCTCACAGCTCAACAATACTAACAAAGTGTTAGCAGACGACTTTGTGTTTCTGTCTCAAATTTAACATGCTTTCTTAAGGGGGCAATGAAGCAGCTATAACTGGAGTTAGAATTATTTCTTGATGCTGAAATTTGTACTGAGGCTTGCTAAACCTAAAAGCTTTTGTTTTCGTGGATTTCAAAAAAAAATTAATATTTTTCACTTAATTCACTTAAAATCCAGGAAAGCAAATGAGGCTCACAGTAAGCTACAGTAAAAATTTCAGCTCTGAGAAATGATTCTAACTAAAGTTTATCTGCTTCATTGCCCCATAAGAAAGCATGTTAAAAGAAGACAGGAACATAAAGTTGTCTGCTAGCACTTTGTTAGTATTGTTGGGCTGTCAGTTTGTTTATTTTCTCACTAATCCTACTTTTGCAAGTCTTCTATTCTGTCAATCTCCACAAGGAAACAACACCAAAGATGTATCATATGTTGTAATGTAATTAATATTAGCATTAACGTTTTCAGCTTCAGGCGACAGCCAAGAAAGAGCCTGAGATTGGTGAGCCCTTGGAGTGGTCCAAGGAACGTAAACGTGTTTACGACGTGTTTGTTGTGTTGACGCCATCACTTAAGAGTTGGAAGTGGAAGAAAGGACACGAGGTAGCTAAAGTATTGCAGGAATACAGAGATAAAAACTCCAAGCCTGATGCAAGGTAAGACAGCTAAATCTTTGCATTCAAATCAGAGGTGGGGTACTAATAGTTGGAATTCTGGATAATTGCCCAGTTTTTAATTTAAAGATTATAATAATTAAAAGATTTGATAGAAACACATACGTAGCTTAAAGGCGTAGAACACCTTGAGCAAAAAACATGTTTAATATCCTAACATACCTAAATATCAATTTACGTAAAAAACCATCGCGGTTAGGATCAATATTAAAGAAAAGGATAGAATAACCAGCAAGGGCCTTACCACAGTAGAAGTTCTATGGAGAGGTCGAAGTCTCGCATGGCACAGTGTTTTGTTATAAAAAAGTTCATTTTATAACTGAGAGCTTTCGTCATATATTAATGACATTATCAATCAAAGAAGAAAATTACTTGAGCACATCACTGTAATTTTCTTCTTTGATTGATAATGTCATTAATACAGTATATGACGAAAGCTGTCAGTTATAAAATGAACTTTTTTATAACAAAACACTGTGCCATGCGAGACTTCGACCTCTCCATAGAACTTCTACTGTGGTAAGGCCCTTGCTGGTTATTCTATCCTTTTCTTTAATATTGATATGTACCTAAATATCAACGTTAATTTGGCCGGAGTCATTGATTTCTAATTTATTTTCCATTTAAAAAATGCCAGCTGCAGGTTTGTGATGTCACAGGTCACTAGTCCACGCGCGTGGAAACAGGCAAGCTGTGATGCTACAAACCCGCAGCTGTCATTTTGTAAATGGAAAATAAATTAGAAATCAATGACTCCGGCCAAATTAACGTTGATATTTAGGTATGTTAGGATATTAGGCAAGTTTTTTGTTCAAGGTGTTCTACGCCTTTAAGCAAAATTGGGGAATGGGAGATAGTATGAGCTTACAGTGACAGGGATGCCCAGGAAGAGAAAATATTCTAACCAAGGCTGGAAAGAAATTTATAAGCATATATTGCTCATATTGCTCTGAAGATAGCAGTCCCTGTCAGCTCATACTATCTCCCATTCCCCAATTTTTCCTAAGCAACGTATGTGTTTCTATCAGATCTTTTTCATTATAAATTATCACATACACGAGTTTTCCTAAAAAAAAAAAAAAAAAAAAAAAAACTACAATATAAGTAATTGCTGTGTTTCAGGCTTGCAGTTTGTGCATTTGGCAACATGTCTATGTTTGTCTCTACCAACAAGAGCAATGGCATGCTAGACCTAGCAGGTTTCCACACTAACACCATCCCAGTACTGAGTAACTTCTGCCAGGGTACTTTCTAATATCTGTAGCAGCTGGTATCAACGTAACCCAAACAGTTGTTGACCAACACACACACACACACACACCATTCTTAATTTTGTACTCAAATTGTAATTCAATGAAAGATGAGAGATACATTGGGTAATATTTTAACTGGCAGTTAATTTTATCATGTTTGGGGGATATGCTAGCCAATTTTTTGTTTCTTACCAAAATATAAAACATCTCATTATTATTATGGTAAGACCAGTGCTGGTTTCCTTTATATCCCTTCCTTCTGATTTATCATACCTGACCATGAAGGTCTCTTTCTTGAATTTATCCTGCATTGTAGCTTCATCCAAGATTTGAGAGATTGGTATAGTAAAAGAAGAAAAAGAAATGAAAAAGAAAAAAAATTAAGACTGAGGAAACTAATAAATTATTTTTTACCATATCTCTCAATAAATTTTGATCACAAGAAAAAAAGTCAATTTTTTGTAAAACTTTTTTTCCCAATTTTTTCCCCATTTTTTAATTTTTTTTATAAACTTATTTGCATTTTAAGACGGAAAAAAAGAGAGAATAAAAAAAAAGTATAAATTTTTAATGTGTGCTAAAAAAAAAGAAAGAAAAAAAAATGTAAATAAAATAAAATGAACAAAAATTTTGGCATAAAAGTGATAAAAAGTTATGAAAAAAAAATGTCATATTTTAAGTGAGAAAAATAAATTTTAGTATGTGTGTAATAATTATTATAAATATTATACTCTAAATGTATTGGTATTTATTAGACTAGCTATAATATAATATTGTAAAAAAATAAATAAGGTGGGGTCAAAAAAAAATCTAATACATAAAACATATATGGAGATTTTAAATAACAGTATTATAATCTTTTGAGTAAGTTATTATTGAAAAGATTTCAACTATACAACATGAGAGATGAGTGTGAGTTGTTAGAAGTTCACTTGACCTAGCAAAAAAAAAAAAAAAAAAAAAAAAGAGAGAAAAAAAAAAGAGAGAAAAAAAGAGAAAAAAAAAGAAAGAAAGAAAGAAAAGAAAGGGAAAAAAGACACATTTTGGATTTTTACACTTCAGGTCATTGACTATTACAAATATTTTTCAAGTTTTAATTTCTCTGTAACGAAAAAAAAAAAAAAAAAAAAAGGCTAAATTAAATTTTTTTAAAAATAAATAATAATAACTACTGTACTTTAAAATACTGCGAGAAATTGCTAGTGTCATAGGCTCTAGCAGGATAACCACGTTCTCTTTCTGTTCACAATGCTAACAGTTAACGTCTTTAACAGTCCACGACGTTAAAATAATACATAAAAAAAGGAAGGAAAAAAAAAAATAAAAAAGACCCCACTTTTGCTGTTACATATACACGGCATGTATAGCAAAGCACTTAAAAAAAATATTAATAAAAAGAAGAAAAAAAAATATTAATATAATATTGCTTTTAATATAATATTATAGCTTATAATAATAATAACACTAATATAATTTATTGTAAATTCACTTGTTAACCCAATTTTGTACACAAAAAATAAAAAGAACAGACTTAATTAAAGACGGTATACAAAAAAAAAGTATTGTTAAAAGTAAATAAATTTGCCTTAAATATTGAAAATAATAAAATTAAATCAGGGATTTGATATTTACTACAGTTTATTTGTTATAAAATAAATCTACAATTCTGTGCTAATTTATTGTATTAATTGTAAAAAAAAAAAGGTGTTTTCATATTTGTAAAATTATTTACAACAGAGTTCAATTATAATTATGGATCAAATTTTGTTTTGTAAATTGTTAAGGAAAAAAAAAATATAATATATGAAAATACCTTTGTTAAATCAGTATAGGCAATCTTCAAAACCCCTTTAATGCAACAAATAATAATTATTGTAAGCAAACAAAGTAATAGAAGTAAGTGAAGAAACCAACAATTCGTTAACATTTGGAAAAACAAAAATGATTGTTTTTGTAGCTTGTGATTTATGGGCCATTTTAAACAGCTTTTATGGGAAAATTAAGATATAAATTTGTATACTTTAAATAATAATGGTATAAACATAATATTAATTTTTTTAATGGACAGTGAGAAAGACGGCCATAAAAGTAACATTTTACAAGGAAATTTGTAAGAAATTAAATGTCAATTTTAAGTTTAAATATCAGTAATTTTGCAGCCATTAATTTGTGCATTGAAGTTCCAGTTAAAAAAATAAGGGTTTTTGTTAATTGCCAACAATACAGTAATATTGATTTCTCTGCCTAAAATTATGGGCAACAAAATATGTAACTTTTATAATTTAACTTTGCACTTTTACACAAATGAAATGCATGTTTGTTTTGACACAACTTATCATTGGCATTCTCTATAATGTACTGAATGTTAAAGTTAAGGAAGTATCATGATAAAACACTTATAAAGTGGGTGATTTAGTAAGAAAATAAACAAACTAGGAGCTGAACAGTACTAAACTAAGTGCTAGCAGACGACTTTGTCTTAGCCTCGTGATTTAACATGCTTTCTTATGGGGCACTGAAGTGCAGCTATAACTCAAGTTTGAACTTTATTTCGAGATGCTGGAATTTTTGCAGTAGGTAGCTTCTTTCTTAAACTTGAATTTACTTGAATTTCAAGTTTTTAGAATGAAAATAATAATTTTTAAGCATGAATTTGGTTGAAATTTAAGAAATTAATAAATTTTAGTTGTAGAAAGGCGCAGTAAAAATTTCAATATCCAGCAGCTTTATTGTCTCCCATATTAAAGCATGTTAAATCTAGACAGAAATTCAAAATTATCTGCTAGCACTTTGCTAGTATTGTTGCATGATTTAGTTTTTTTTTTTTTTTTTTTTTTTTTTCCCCTCACTAAACCCTATTTTGTAAGTCTTCTATTATCATGCTTATTAAATATATGCATGTACTAACTATAGATTAATGAAATAGTTGATTTTATAACATTATCTATTGTTAAAGTTTAAAATAATATGACAATTTTTTTTTAAATCAATGCTGAATTATTTTGTTGTAAACAATTAATCCTATAGTAAAATTATTGTATTTTATACCTAAATATTATAATTTTAGGTTTCAGTTTAAAGGTCTAAAAAGGTATACCTGTTCTATTTTGGTAATATGGTTCATCTGTAACTGTTATATAAGTGGTAAAGTGTTCTATCTACAAAACAAAACAGGAAATTGGAAAAACTTGTTTCTTTCTTCAAATTCACAGTCAGGCTCATAAAGGAGTAGAAGGAATCCATATTATTAAATTAAAAGAGCTGTATCATAATGTTATATTTTTTTGTACCAAAATTTATGATTTTTATAAATTAAAATAACAAGTATCAAAATAATTAATAAATATGTGCTCCTGTTTTTGTAAAAAAAAAAAAAAAAAAAAAAAAAAAGTTAAAAAAATGTAAATAAGACATTTTTTTACTTCCATGACATTTACAGATGAGACATTTTTAAATCATATATACTTAAAAATTGCTCTCAAATAATTTCAATTTATTTAAGTTCATGCTATATAACTGTATTTTATCTTACAAATTAAGATATAATAATATTAGTTATAATTAACACTAATTTTTAATTTACGATTTAATAATTAAGATTTTTCAATTTTAGTTTAAAAATAGATGCAACATCCTCTGGTCAGTTTTAATTTCTCTCATCATACAGCTGAGCTGTTAGTTTATTTTACAAACTTGGTAAAATTGGTCTGTATTATAATTTAATTGGTGATCAATTAATTAAGATACTCTTGGTCATGTGAGTACGATCACTCTGTAAGGTAACCTTTGTATTGGGTCAAGCCTTAGAGACAGGCTCAGACTGGCCATAAGAGCAAGTCCGCAATTGCGGATGTGCCCCCCCCCCCTGTTAGGAGGCCCCTAAGGCCAAAAAAGGGCGTAACTAGAGTGTTAAGCCCCCTTTGTGGCCCCTAAAGAGGATATTACACCCCTTTTGCGGACGAGGCCCCTTGATTGCCAGTCTGACCCTGAGATGTAACCTAAAAGACCTAAAAAGATCATGCCCCCCCCCCCCCCTCTGTCTTTGTTACGTTAATGTTCCTCTATATTTAAAATATAAGTTCTCAAATCATTTTATTTCAGTTCATGGTTCCAAACTAATTTTTTTAATAAAAATATTATAAAATACGTTTTTATAATAACTATTGTATTATTATTATTATTATTATTATTTTCTGAATTAATTTTAACAAAGAAAATGTACCTATTAACATGGATACATACAAAAGTTACTTTTTGCTATAAGTAAAGCATTGAGCCAATTTTATCGTTATCACGATAAATATATGATAATAATAATAAAACTTGATTCAGCTCCAATAATGTATAATTTTTGTGTGATAATTTTAGAATTTGTAACTGAAATAAAATAATTACAAATATAACACAAAACGTGTGTCTTTTAAAAAGACTTCTCATCAATAATTGTTGAATTTTTTTTTTTTTACATTTACTTTATAATTATCTCAGGCTGTTTTGTTTTCATTCTCTTAATTATAAGTTATTTTTAAAAAAAAAATACCCCATAAAATGACCAATTTTACCAATTTTTTGTTTTTTCTATTTATGGAATTTGTATGGTTAAAATTTAATGTGGATATATGATATAATGCATTTAGTTTTTATTTCATCGTATAATAGGTCAATTAGGGCTTTTTTTTTAATTTTTTTTTAATTTTTTTTTTATATATTTCCAATAGTTACTGATGGTGATTTGCAAAACATTTTAATGGAAAATTATTTTTCTGTATAGCTTATAGTTACGGGAGAAAATATACAACTCAAATAACTAGTTTTTTTTTTTTTTTTTATTATTATTATTTTTTTTTAATTTCAACATGTTATTATAATAAAAATAAATATGGTTAGATTTGCAAATTGCCTTTAGTGATTGTGTTAACATATATGTTTAAAATATATGTTACTTAATTGATTATTCATTTACTATATGGAGCTTATCGGTTTATATAGCGCACGGGGAAACGCGGGGAAAGTTAAAAGGGTCCCCTAATTTAACATTACGCTTATAAAGTTTTTTTTTTTTTTTTTTTTTTTTTTTTTGTTGCACATTTTTGCAATTTTTTAGAATACTACTCCACTGATTCCTAAAATGCAAATGAGAAATACTAGACATACTTACGCGTGTTTTAAGCCATAGAACTTTTTAAACCGATAACCTCCATTGGTTATATATTATTCAGGAATTTTTGCCAGAGATGCATGTTTATTTTATGGTTTTTAGAATAAAAAATTGTTCAAAAAAGGACATTTTTATTATTATATTTTTACAAAAATGAACAAAAAAGCAGAGAGCTAATTTTGAAAATATGTTATAATTTACAATTTAATTTTTGAAAATATTTTTTACTAAATATTGCCGCGCGGAGATCAAATTCTGTTATTTGAAATATTTTTATTGTTTCCATTAAAAAAATGTATCAAAAATTGAGCATTTATTTGAAATAAAGAATTTAAATTATCCGAAGCATTTGTATTTTTATTTCTCTCCCTCTTTTTTTTTTTATTTAGTCGAAATCACGTAGGAAATACCGCAGAATAATTTTTATGGCCGGATAAAAAAAACTTGCTAAAAAAAATAATTGATTGATGACGTCATTTTTTATAAATTCCTGCACGAATTTTTAACAACATAACAAAAATATCTCTGAAACTAGTAAAAAATCAATATTTTCTTTATTTTGAGAAATTTATGGAAAAATCACATACTTTTCTTTTAAATAATTAAACTAGAGCTTAATTTAGTCTTTAAAATTAAATAATAAAGATGTCATCTGTAAATAGTATTAAAAATTGAACTTAAGTTTATTGAAGTGGTAAAAATTTGTCATGTTGGTTAAACTGAGTTGACGTCACCGTTTAATGGTGGACGAAGCATAATTTCGGCAAGCTAAGGAATTTCATCGATTTCTTTTATTTTGTGAACGATTATCGAATTTACGACCGTGTTTTAATAATCTGCAATCATTGAGGAAAAAGGTAAACTAAAATAATTTAATTTTAAAAACTTATTTCTTAGTTAATTTTATTAAAATATAAAGTCATTGCCACAGCCACACCCCTTCGGTCTGCCATATTCTTCTGACAGTTTTTTTCATGTCAAATTTTATAATGTTTTCCTTCATATAAGTAATTATAACTAATAAAATATTACTATATTATTAATATATTTATTGTTTAAGATATTGGTATTTGATTTAAAGTTGGAATTTGAATGAATTCTAATGAAATTAAAGTGCATCGACCGGATGAAGGGGCGGGGCATTTCCAATTATTTTTTATGAGCATTTTTTTACTTGCATGAGCTTTAGTGTTTGTCTAAAAATATACAATTAAAAAATACTGTTTTTTTTTGTACTTATACATTACATAATGTTGCTGACATTTAGGTAAAGTTGCAATTTTTTAAATTAATTGGAAAATTTGTCAATATTTTGCCAGCTGTGATTCGAATCTATAAAACTGAGAGACAATTTTTTTGCACACATTCCGAATTTTTTAGTCTTTGTAAGAGAAACTTACCGGTTTTGATTAGGTTTTACTAAGTCTAGTAGTTGATGGTTGTGTAATGACTCGTAAAACGTACCGGTAAATACCGGTATATTATTTCCATCGATTTGATTTTTACTTTAACATTATGTTATGTGCATTTTACAAAGACAATATCCATTTTTTTTTTTTTTTTACGAGCAATTTTGATGTCATATGACATCAAACACCATTAAAACCTATTCTCTATAAAATATTAAAATGATCTTGACCTAATTAATTTCTCTTTATGAACTATGTACTTCAATGAAAAGCGTTTATTCTCAGGTAATATGACTCTGAGAAATATTTACGTCATAGCATTTTTTCCATCACTATCCAAATTTTCAAGTTTTATATCTCTAACTTTAATTAGTTAAAGAGATAATAAAATTATTTAACTTTTCATTCAAATATCTGCCAAAGTGTTTCTATCTACCGATATACCGGTAAATTAGCTCATTAAAAGAAGTATGCTAACTTTTATAATACATGATGTACTTCTTTCAGCGGATTTTTTCTTTAAAAAAGTTTTTTTCTTGTAGCTGAAATCATGTATAAAGTAAAATTATTTCTTAAATTTCTCCATTCTAACTGCACTATCGTAAAATTTGCTCTCGAATTTAGAAGCTTAAGTCAATCTAGAAAATACTAGTGAAATCTTCACCCAAATAACTTGCAGATAAATGGCAATCGCGACCTACCAGCATTGAAAATTCTTATGGTACTAGAATACTTGGTACAGTAATTTCTAGTGTACTTTAATTAGAAGTCCCCGCTTGCATCAGATTGGTGACATATTACTACCAGTAACAATAATTTCTAAAAAGCTGGAATTACAAAAGTATGTAAAGATAGAATAGTTACATAATAAAAATAACGTTTTTCCATCATAGGGTGTTCTTATACAGTACTGTAATTTATATTTTTATAGCCAAGTAAAAAATGAGATTAGATAAGATAACAGAAATATGTTTGAGATGACTAAAATTTAATTTACAACATATAGGTAATTCGTAAGTCAATACTAGCATTTTATTGGAAAATAACATTGAGTGTAAGTACTTGACATTAGCAACTAGATCAATATTGTAATATATTTTCAGGTTAACATTTGTAATAAGTTACTTAGAATTGAGATTTTTATTATTATTGCCCCTGACAATGAGGAAGGTAAATTGAAAATTTTTTGTTGAGTTTATGATATTTTTGGAAAGAGCTTTAAAAAATTTTGAGGCGCTGTTTTTTCTTAGGACGATTGGAGCATGCGAAGTATTTTTGATTAATTTTTGAAAATTGGCCTAGAAAGCATGTGACGTCATCAGTCCACTTTTTTCTCTGCAAATACTTATCGTTCGAGGTTCAGTAACCAGTTTAATGAAATCAGCTCATTCTCAGGATTTCAAAAAACTGGCTACTGAACCTTCTACGGTCAGCACTTTCCGAAATAAATGCCCGAGGTCGATTTTCAAAAATTAATTAAAAATACTTCTCATGCTCCAATAGTTCTAAGAAAAAATAACGCCTCAAAATTTTTTAACGCTCTTTTCAAAAATGTCATAAAAAGTGGGGGTTAAAAAAATTCACCTTCCTCATTCATCGCAAGATTCTACAACAAGTATTGTTCTTGTCAAACTTATAATAAAATTAGCTAACAATTGCTAACTATACTTAACAATAATACAACTACTAAATTAATAAATTGTATACGTACTGTACAAATTATATGTTCGTAATTAATTGAACAAAAGAGCACTTAATATTTCTATTACAAGTTAATATAAGAAGTCATGTGTAGCATCCGTAATGTATGTTAAACATGGATGTTTGTGAAACACGACTGTGGGGAGAAATTTCAATATTTAAATTTGGTGCATGTTTATCTCATCTTTGAAAGTACCCTATAGCGTAGACTATACAGACAATACAGGGGGAAGAAAGAAAGAAAGAAAGAAAGAAAGAAAGAAAGAAAGAAAGAAAGAAAGAAAGAAAGAAAGAAAGAAAGAAAGAAAGAAAGAAAGAAAGAGAGAGAGAGAGAGAGAGAGAGAGAGAGAGAGAGAGAGAGAGAGAGAGAGAGAGAGAGAGAGAGAGAGAGAGAGAGAGAGAGAGAGAGAGAAAGAAAGAAAGAAAGAAAGAAAGAAAGAAAGAAAGAAAGAAAGAAAGAAAGAAAGAAAGAAAGAAAGAAAGAAAGAAAGAAAGAAAGAAAGAAAGAAAGAAAGAAAGAAAGAAAGAAAGAAAGAAAAACTTAGAGCTTGGATTTTTAGAGTATTGGACAGTTTTCTCTGTTTTTTAGGGATTTTTAGGGACCTGAAAGTACATATTTAAAATCGTACCAAATCAATAGCATGTGCAATATATTTATGCATTATATTATGCTTTCAATAGAAGGTCCATAAGATTTAAATTTGCATTATAATATAAAAATATATTTTGCTTTTTTAATGAGTTTAAATACACTCAAGAATAACCTAAACAATTAATTCTACTGTTTTATTGCTAATAATTTAATCAAATGTTCATTATTTTAATAAAATGTTGTGAATTAAGCACGCGGATGAATATCACGATGAATTCAAAACCAACAGTTTTGCGCGCTGTCACAAACCATCAATGCAGTACAAGTCAATAAGAAGGTCGGACTGATTAATTATGAAGTAATTATGAATATACTAAAAACGAGATAATTTATTTATAAACAAGTAAGTAATTCCAACTACGTTAAAAATTATAAGAAAAAAAGTTTTGCAGATTAAATAATCATATCTTTTATACCTAATCTAAATAGGGGGTAGCGACCGGTGTTACCTTCCTTTTTTTGTAGCCGTGGCATGTTAAAAATGATTTTGTGTACCTGCGTTTTAGTTCGTTGGTTAGTCTATATTAACAACATTTTTTTAATTAATTAAATACACTGATATAAAATTTTATTTTAAATATTAATTAATTCATTTTAATTTATTATTATAATATTTTGTTAACAACTTTATTTGTAGAAGTCTGTCACTTTTTTATAGATAATAAGTTTTAAAAAAAACTTTTAATTAGATATAAATTGAAAATGCAGTATAAAATAGTTTTAATAAAATATACCGGTTGCCGGCATTTTCCTCAGTTGCACTCGTCATTTCTCAATACATAATCTCTCTCTTGTATATGACGTCACCGGTGAACGTGACGTAATGTTCGCAACTTTAGCGGATGATATCATTTAGCATTGCATTTATGTTGTGTATTTAACTGGCGGCTATATAGAATGTCCTATCTCCAGGAGAACTATTTACGGTTTATAATTATTATTGTAATTATTTAGCATTGTAATTATCAAGTGACTATATGATGGCTTAACTCAAGGAGAACTGCTGTGGGTGTATTTATTATTATTTTTGGCATAATTAATATTATGTAGCAATAAATTTCTTTATATAAGGTGTATGATTTCCCAACTATTGGAGAACTGCTAAGGGCTTAATTAATTTGTATCAATGCTTTTAATTGTATTTATTTATACATAGAAAATAAGTTCAATGTGAAAGAGTAAATGTCAATGACTTTTATGCCCAAGCGTTAAAAAAAAAAAATGTTATAAAAAATATAAAAATAATACTGTAAAAAAATTATATATATATATATATATATATATATATTTCTATAGATTTGAAAGAAACAGCACAAGAAATGGGCGTTACGGTTGAAAAAACGTAAAACGTTTATTGACTGTAAACGTAAAAATGTACAGTACAGTATCTATAATAGGACGATTCTTATTTAAATTCTCTGAACAACTGTGTAGCATTATCATTTTTTTTTGTTTTTTTATTGTCAGAAATGCAATAAGGATGGTTCCGCATTGTTAAAGGACTAGGCCAGAGAAAAGCATAAGCATTTATATCACAAAACACTTGATGGGATTTACATAAATAACATTAGTTTATCTCAAAACCCAACAGTAGCCTCGTAGCAGTGTTTAGAAAAATTCAATTTATGCAACACGCTCAACATTTTTATAATAATTGTTGCATGTTTCTGACGTCATAAGCATGACATTACGCAAATTGCATAATTTACAGTTTTTTAACGCTCCCTCGTGGGGCTACAATAACATTCTGGTAAAAATTGTTTATTCACTAAAGAGCACCATGCTATTTAATGTGGTCTATGGCTTTAAAATAATAATAAAAAAAAAAATAGTCAAAGCACACATTTTTCATATATTTCATTGGCTTACGTGGTACCTTGGTAACATTAATTTATATTGTTATGTTTTAACATTTTATTACAAACTCATAATCCTCGGACTTGATTATTTATGATTTAATGCAGTTGGTATGTACATACCGTATTTGTGTAGTTGATTTACTGCAAAAAGCTATTAAAATTAAACAAATAATTGTAAAAGTCAGAGAGAGGAGAGCTATAATGTTTGTTTACAAAGCGTTACTAATTACACAACTCTAATCCCAGCAGCCGTGCTACCGTACCAACTTATTGTGCAATTAAAACTCTATAAATTTGGGATGTTTTTGGTAGGTTACACATTAACAAAATTAGCTAAGTATAGAAAAGTTATGGTAAAATGATGCACAAATTTTCTTTTTTATGTAATAAATGCATATATTTATAGAAACATTATGATTAGTAATTGTTTAAATTATATAATTAATAATACATATTTTTTATGAATGTGCATTTTTTTTTTCACGTAAAGAAGGAATTACATACTAGCTGCATTAATGTCATTAAATAACATTATATTGCTAAATTTAAATATATCTTGCCGTATGTATCCCATATTATGTAACATATAGTTATTATGTGTTCTAAATTATGTTGCATTGAACAAAGTTTGCTGGAAATGTAATTGTTACGTACAGTATTTATTTTTGGCAGACTGTTATAGGGTAAAATTATGTATACCAGTACAAAAAGTCCTTTTTTTTTTATTTATTATTTTTTTTTTTAATGCTTTTTTGCTGAAAATATTTAAATAATGTAAAATCCTGTCTAATATCCCTCATTATTTTTTTCCTCGTTGGATTTTTTTTTTTTTTTTTCACCTTTCCAAATGCGTTTAAAAATAAGTTACAATGTTCCAGGATGCTTTTTAGTTTACATTTCACGTAATAAAGTTAATATTTGAAAAAGTCAGGGTGTCATACACCATACACAAATAAGAGGGCGTGGCAGAAAGTCAATTTCCTCTGCTAGGAAATAACTTAGGGGTCTCTCTCTCTGTCTCTCTCTCTCTCTCTCTCTCTCTCTCTCTCTGTCTCTCTCTCTCTCTCTCTCTCTCTCTCTCTCTCTCTCTCTCTCTCTCTCTCTCTCTCTCTCTCTCTCTCTCTCTCTCTCTCTCTCTCTCTCTATACTATCTCCTTACTTCTTGAGAAACACAAAGAGTGAAATGTCTCATAGTTTCAATAATTTGAGGGCTAAAAAGTCGTTTTTTTTTTGTTTTTTTTTTTTCCTAATCCAATAATATTGCTTAAAATGTCATTGGATTAGGAAAAAAAAATTGAGAAAAAGAAAACAGGGTTTCAGTTTATATAAAGAGGCTAATTGATTTTGAAGTTAAATGTCTTATTATTTGTGTTACAGTATTATTTATTTCAATTTTAAAAGTGAAATTTGAAATAAAATACTCTGCAGTTACAGTAATTGCCAATTCTCAAAATCACGTACCGTTTATACTTAATTCTATAATCTTAAATATTCTACAGTTAAAAACTGCAATTTATTGCGTGAGGCACCAGCTCAAAATTTTTAAAATATGATAATTTAAAATTTAAGGTGCATTTACATATTCATTTGTTGTAACTTTGCAGTGCAAACTTTGTTAAAATTTATTGTAAAAGGGAATAATAATGGTATGTTTTCTACCTAATATTTTATTATTTATCGCAATAATAAATATATTTAGATGTAGGTTTTCACGGTTCGATAAATGGGATGATAAATGAGCCTACGACACTAGCAAATAGCAATGTCTCACACCAATAAATATATTACTCCTTTTATTTAAAAGTTATTTAATGTCTGGAGCTTATCGGTTTAGCGTGCGGGGAAAGCTTTATTTCTTAATTTAACATTACGCTTACGGGGGGTGAAACACTCGATTTTTCTACCGATTCCGGAGATATTTAAGTGAGAAATACAAAACATACTTTTAAGTGTTTAAAACCGTAGAAAAATTTTCAACCGATAACCCTCATTAAAAGAAAAATGTATAATTATTCACTTTTTCATCAATTTCCACTATGTATCGATTATTTTCTTGCACTGAAAACAAATCCATTTTAACAAGACGATGAGTTTAAGGGTTTCTTCTACATCTCCCATACTATAAAGTAAAATTTATGCTACGTTTGTTATATATTAAATTAAGCTATAGTAGTTCTCATGATATGAAGACATGTTAAGCAATGAAATGTTATTTATAGCAATAACGTTTCGAGGGAGTAAAAGAGGGAAATTCTTTTTTCCCATTTGTGCCATGTTACTGATGTCTGTCTGTCTGTGTTTATAATAGTTTGTGTCAAGTGCGAGGTACGTACACTCAAATACACTAGAAAATGTACAATTTGAATTCATCTTTAATATAATGTACACAGTTATACAATTTCGAGTATAATCGTGTTTGATTTTATTGTAGGGGCATATTTTAGTGTGTGATGTGTAATCTGTCTATTTTTATGCTGTATTTTTGTCAATACGTGAGGTACACTCAAGTCTGGTATAAGTTGTTTAATTATATTCGATCGTAAATATAATGTATTGTATAAGGTGATACTGTGTTTTTATTATGGTATATTTCTTATATTTAACATAGATAGTCAAAATAAAACTTAAAACAGGGCACAGTATTAATTTCTAATTTGCATTTGTTTTGCATGTAATTTCAATATAATTACATGTATTTCAGTAGTGTGGAGTACACACAAAATTTTTAATTATTTAAAGATTTATTTTGTAGTGTTGCAGTTCCTTTTCCAACTATTGGAAACCACATTATTTATTACGTAATTTTCTATGCAAAGTAGAAAAAAATATCGTAAAAAAAAAAAAAAAAAAAAAAAAAGATAAAGCCTAAAGTACAGAGTTGGTCATTTCGGAAACTAACTCAAAAATTATTTTCCAAAAATAGGTTGCAACTAATGGAAATTAACATGACTCAAATCTTAAATTATTTTTGGACTTAATGTGAAATGCTGTTTCATGTTTCAGCAAATAATTGATATATAGTTAAATAAAAGTTTTATAAATAAATAAAATAAATAGGTAAATTAAATTTTGGAGTACAATTACTATGCAAAGTGTAATTTAGTGATGAATATTATATTGTTTGAATAAGTGTTTTATCATCGGAGGAAAAAAAAATTAAAACACGCAAAGCAGTATCAATGGTGTGAACATTTTCAATTAATGGTATGTAATTAAAATATAAATATACCATTTCCAAAACAAGATTTTAACATGAAGCACCGTCTTCTCTCAGATTCTAATTAAGTTATGGTAGCGAAATTTAACACATTAACTTCAGTATTTTATCGATCACCTGTAAAAAAAATTGTGTTAATTTTTTTTTTTTTTTATAATAATATATAAAGGGAATGCAGTTGATTGAAACAAATTTCTGATCTTGTTTTGGCCATATTATATAACTCTATTTCCATTTTGTGCGCCACCCGTGCTCTGCTGTACCCACCGGTGTATTGTATAAGTCCTATCAGGACGACTGACTTTTGAAAATATATAGGACGACTGTTTACTGTGAGTCGCGGCGGCACGCTGCAGTGCGCCACAAAGAGGCGCCACGTGCCGCGCCCTCCTCGCGTGATAGACTGACCTTCACGTGCACTATACTATACCTACACCCCAATCAAGATCAATACTAACGCAAATTCTTAGTCTTGATTCTCTGGCTCTGGTAGAGAGAGAGAGAGAATCAAATTTAAATACTGTAATATCGAAGAAGACTATAAAAAAATAGAAGCTAATTTTATTTCGTACTTTAAAAAAATGACATTATCCTGAATCGATTGATATGCAAATTTCTAATTCTTTAGTTTATTAAGTATTTTTGAGTAATTTTTTTAAAGTCGTGAAATGGCGTATCGGTTGGTAACTTTTTCCTATTCACATTTCCCATCCACTTGCGTAAGTTGCCGCCCGTGACATCATTTTTTTATTTTGATATATTGGTTAAAAATACTTAATGAACTCAACATTAAAAAGTTCGCATATCTATCGATTCAAGAGACAATTGTCCTCTTTTAGAATAATGCAATAAAATTTTCCCCTTATTTTATTTGGTTAAACAATTTCATAACATTCGCTTCATATATTTAAAACGTTAGATACAATTAACCTAACTATTTATGTAAATTTGAAATAGTAACATAATAATATAGTGACACAAACGCAACATAAATTACGTAATTGCAATATTAAATCGTTAATTAGTTATAGTAAAGAAAGCAAATTTTCTAAAATGGAAATACAAATTATTAGCCGTTAGTGTTCTGTCCTCTACCCCTATTCCTTTAGCTGAACCACTGGCCACCTTCCGGTTACCTGTTAAACTCAGGTAAGGTCGTACAGCTCTGGTTAAAAGTTCCCGTACGATTTGCATATGCAACCCGCAAGCACACTATGTTATCTTTGAGAAAACGCAGCGGCCGCCGCTGCCCCGTTCGAGAACTTTTGTTCAGAGCTGTACCTTTGAAAGGAATGAGCCTCTTTCATCTGCTCTTTCATAAAATTAAATACGGTTACCTTTGACATTGATAAAAATGAATGAGATTATAATGAACAGGACTAAATAACTTGAAACTTGTGCTGAAAGTCTCAGATCTCCAGACAGATTTCTGAAAAGTTTGACGCATGTCCCTTAGTTTTGCCGACGGCGCATGTATTGAATTTCTTCTTTCTTCTCTATTATATTACTAATACAGCTGAGCTCTACAATATTGCAGTCCCAAGTCAGTCTTGATTTGGCAGTGAAATCAAACAAACCTAACTCGTCCTTATTTTATCTGTGATATAAAGTCGTTAATAGTTATTATAGTGTAGAGTTTTTATTATCGATATACTGTAAGTATTTCTATACTGCATTTTAAGACAGATTTAGGTTTATGTGCGGGGGATTTCATTGTAACTTGTACATTAATTGATTTATTTTTATGTAATGAAACTACACGGAAATAGTACATTATGTAATTTATGCTGCATTAAATAATTACTTTTATTGCGTAAAGCAGAAATGTTGCTATTTTGGAATAAAAGTAAGCAATTATGCTGAAAATGCTTGAACTATAATTATATGCATATATTTTAAATTATGCATAAATGTTGGTAGCATAATTAATTATAATGTATTTTTGTTCAGTTATTTTACTTAAAAAATTGTATTGGCTTATGGCCATTCAATGCAATCAGATAGAGGTTTCAGTTAACACAACACTCTATCTAAATACATGTTATTTCCATATGCCAATAGAAATTCATTTTTTAGTTAAATCGTGTGTATAAAGGATAAGATAAATATGTTAGGGATTATAACCGTGCATTTTTTTCCCCACCCTTCTCTCTTGCAGTGTTTCTGCCATAAGCTCTCCGATCCTAATTTTCATGTAGTTATTTTCAGATAAAAATATATTTGTGATAATAATTATGCTTTACAGTCCATTGAACCAACAATTTACAACATAAATTATAAATGATACTAAACCATATACGTCGTAATAACTTATAAATTGTACACAATTAATAATATGTTTTATGACATAATGTTCCAATTAGCCACATTTGTGCTATAGTGACATAAATGCAACATCAAATGTAATTTATTCATTCCGTGTTGTACGGATAAAAGAAAATGCGTGATATGTGATTTCAGCAAAATTTATTCATAACAACATAATTTATGCTATACATTGTATCTAGCGATTGTGCTACGTAAAATATCAAATGCTATTCAAAATTAGCAATATTTAATTTGTGCTCCCATAAATTAAGTAATTTATTTTTTACTGTTCGTAAATGTTGCTATGGAATATACAATAGAATAAATAATTATGCAAAGTAATATTTTTCTAGAAAAATTAGGTTGATATGTATAAGTATTATTGCTAAAGTTCAGCTAAAGGATAATTATTTACGTATTTATTTAAAAATTTGCGTATGCGACATAAAATGCATTATAAATTCCGTATATTCGTATATCCCGTATAATTTCATTCGATGCTGTTGCGAAAAAAAGGCCTATCTCGTATTTTGTCAGGGGAAGCAAAAGGTCTATCTCGAGCGCCATCTCCATAACGTTCGGAAACGAGATAGGCCTTTTGCTTCCACTGACAAAAAACGAGATAGGCCTTTTGCTTCCCCTGACAAAATACGAGATAGGCCTTTTTTCGCAACAACATCGATATTTGATTTGTAAAGCGATAACGTAAATAGCCACTACAAATACAAAAAATAAATTCGTCATAATTATGCCAGCTCAATGCAGCAACATAAATAGCATCATAATTTATGCTATATTGTATATTATAGTATGATTATACTATGTAGCATAATCAGGATGTTCAGCATAATTACGAAAGTGTCTCAGGTCCCATAATTACTTGCGTTATTATAAAATAGCAACATTTGCGCTCTACAATATGGAAGCATATCAAGCATAATTACTTGCGTTATTATAAAATAGCAACATTTGCGCTCTACAATATGGAAGCATATCAAGCATAATTACTTGCGTTATTATAAAATACGTAGCAACATTTGCGCTCTATAATATAGCAATTCATTGTAGCATAAATTATTTTTTCCATGCATAAACGATTTCCCAGTGCCCCACTGTTAATATTACAATAAATTACATAAATATAATAAGGTTTAATTTTGAGTTGGTATTATTTAATATTGAGCGATCGTGGTGTTTGATGCAGTGTAGGTCGGCTGCGGGCTGTACTGTGTATTGATTGTTTTCCTTCACCGCAGCTGTAGAGCTAGCTAGCTCAGTTTGGCCTGGTTATTATATAGAGAGAGGACAATTGTATTATAGAGCCACTCAGACTAGAAGAGTATGAAGCAAACCATGCAGATATAATATTAGCTTTGTCATTTCACCTAGAGACACTTTATTGCCACTTATATAATAAGCTAACTTGTTAGTTTGTCTTTGGTAGAGGGGATATGAAGTTTTTCTATCTCAAATAGGACAATTTTATTATAGATCTCGGGGAGACAAAATGATTTTAATAATAGGCCTACTGTATTAAGAAAAAAAAAAAAAAAAAAAAAAAAAATTTGACATTTTATGGAGAGATATCAAAATAAAGGAATAAAAAAATTACATATTAGGCTTTTTTTTTAAGGTTAAATCCAAAAAAAATGCGCAATGCCATTTAAAAAGCATTAGGTGATCGTCATTTTTGTGTGGTTTGGGGTTTGGGGCACGAAAAACAGGGTTTATGCACATTGCACATCATTAATGACTTTCAAAATACACTGTATATATAGAAAGTAGGGTTTAAATTTTTAGTAAAATACGACTCTGTATAACTATACAAGCGTACAATTAAAACAAAAAAAGTAATTTAAATGGCTAGCAGTTTTAACGGGAACTAACTATACTCGACTCAAAAAACCTGAGTTATCTGCCGTTCGACCTTTTAGGGTATCGCCCAGCCGCCCCCCTTCTCCTCAAATGTGATAATAGGCGATACTTTAAGCATGCCCAATTTAAATCGACTGAGGTTTTATGAGTCGAGTATAAAAATATCATGCATTGTCTCAAAAATTTCATTTTCATACATCCAACTCTAATATAATTATGCATAGAGAGTATGCTGAATTTTGATACCAGAGATTAAACATTCCTAAAAATTACTCACTACTTTACCAAAAAATGCGCATTCCATCTGAATAACCAAAGTTGATCGTCTTTTTAGGAGCAAATAACAGGGTTTATGAAAAGCATTAGTGCATAGCTACTGTTTAAAGTAGTGAAGTAGAAACATATACCGGTAGGTTAAATACACTATAATATTTAGGTAGTACCCATATATTGGTATACTTACATCGACACTAGTGCTTTGACGTATAGTCGATGCATTAATTCGTATCTAGGTACTTTAACTTACTAGTAAGGTACACTGAAAGCCCTACTAAACCTAATATCAAAGATGATGCCGCTTTTCTAAAGAAAAGGGTAGAAAATACATTGTCAGGTAAGAGCAGGGTTGCCAAATACCTGAAAATCATGAATACATTCTTTAGGAAGCGGTATCGTCTTTTATGTTAGGTTTAGTAGGGTTTTCAGTGTACTTGTGTGCGTTGAGAGTTAACATTTATTTTCTGATTGTAATATAACAAAAATGTGTTTTTGTTTTGCAGGCAATATGGAGCCGACTGTGTCGGTGCCCAAGGATGTAAAGATCCTCGAGAGTGCGGAGGACATCCAAGATCGTCGTGAGACAGTCCTCTCTCGCTACTCACAGTTCAAGTCTGGTGCCAGGTGCAAGCGGGAGAAGTTAGAGGACTCCAGACGTTATCAGTATTTCAAGAGAGATGCTGATGAACTGGAAGGATGGATCTATGAGAAGTTACAAGCTGCTTGCGATGAGAGTTATAAGGATTCTTCTAATCTGCAGGTATGTGCGGCAATACAGTAATAAATATAGTCTCGTGTTTTAGAATGAAATACAAACATAACATATGAATACATTTAAAAAGCGCTGCATTTTTCAAAAAAAAAAAAAATTATTAATTTTATTTCATTTATATTTTAAATGAAAATAATTTATAAATGTAAGTGGATACAGTATTCAAAATTGCCTTTCTAGACATTCAGCATGCCGTTTTTTTTTTTTTTTTTTTTTTTTTTTTTTTTTTTTTTGCGCGCGCGGGGGGTTAGGGGGGGGGGGCTCTTGATAATTGTATTATCTAGATAGAAAAATAATAACAACTGCTTCTTTTGTTAAAGAAAAAATTAAAGCTATGTCTTTTTTTTTTTTTTTTTTTTTTTTTTTTCTTCCCTGTACTTTGTGCTACATATAAAATTACGTAGATATTGATCTTGTCAGATTAGACTAGCTCCGCGAATCTCTTGTTCAATGAACTTTTAAGTAACAATCAAATTATTAAAAAATGATATTTAAATAAGAGGGGAAAAAAACTTAATTATTATAATTAAAAAATCAAATGAAACTTTTCAAAACCTATACTGTGTGTACTTACTTTTATCTACTTACTTTTATTATTGTTGTTAGTATGGTACAGACATTGCGTCAAATTTTGTGTTTAATTTAAAAACATTTCTACCCTCTAACATGATCCAACATTTTGTTATCAGGCTAAGATCCAGAAACACCAGGCCTTCGAGGCTGAAGTTGCCGCTCACTCCAACGCTATTGTAGTGTTGGACAACACCGGCATGGAGATGATCAGCCAGGGTCACTTCGCTGCTGACATGATCCGTCGTCGCCTGGAGGAGCTACATCGTCTGTGGGAGAAACTGCTCTCCAGACTGGCAGAGAAAGGACTCAAGTTACAGCAGAGCTTGGTGCTCGTACAGTTCTTGAGACAGTGTGACGAGGTCATGTTCTGGATCAACGATAAGGTACGGAATATCTACACATTTGGATTGTCCATTGTTATCAATTATAAAGCTTAACAAAACGATAGATTTTGATACCGACAGGCAAAGCTGGCAACTTTAAGCTTTTTATCCATTGTTATCTATCAAAATAATAGCGATGGATGCATGAGAATGGTTTCTTTAGCTTAAACTGATACTTAACATTTAAAATAAGTATCTTTTGTTCTTTTTCTAAAACAATTCAACAGTAATCAATCATTTATGTTACTTTTTTGCCACTTTACCATCACAGGGCTCGCTTATCCTGCGGGCTAGAAAAGTCAAATAAATTACTAATTTCTTTTGAATTATTTGAGAGAATAACAAAAATGACTTATTTTTAGAGTTAAGTATCGCTTTATGTAATTTCAGCTAAATTTGTTGTATTCACCAATACAGCACATTCCCATGTGTCAAGTGCTTGCATCAGTGCAGCTTGGACTGTCATAATTCTTTATTTTTCTGTCAGTATCAGTTGACAAATGGCAAATCTGCATTCCATATGATTACTTTACCAAGAGTTTTCATTAATAAATAAAAGGCCCGACTTTTATATTTGTAGATTGTATGAACCTTCTTCAACCCTATAAAATGTGATATTGTGTGTTTTCAGGAAACTTTCGTGACAACAGACGAGTTTGGACATGACTTGGAACATGTTGAGGTGCTGCAACGTAAGTTTGATGAGTTCCAGAAAGACATGGCTTCTCAAGAGTACCGTGTCACTGAGGTCAATGAACAGGCAGAGAAGTTGGTCACTGATTCTCACCCTGATCGTGATACCATCCAGAAACGTCGCGAGGTCAGTTTTGATTTGCTTAAATCATTGATTTGCTTAAAATTATTACTAAATGTGTTTTATGTAGGTTCCAAAATTAAAAAAAAAAAAATAATAAATAAAAATAAATAAATAATCAATTTTTAGAAAAAAAAATGTGAAGTGGATTTAAGACATTATAGCAAAAAAAAAAAAACATCAATATTAGTCATTATTAGTAGGTATAATATATTTCCATTTAGTTCATGACACCAAAGATTATAAAATGAAGTATTTTTAATTAGCTTGTTTAACAACACATAAATGTTAAAAAAGTAAATATAAATTCATTGAAAGAAAAAGGTAGAACGAGTAGAGATTGATGAATTGAAAAGTAGTAAAATGTGAAGATTTTTGCAACTTCGATTTTTTTAACCATACTTTTATTTTTTTAATGCATTAAATCATGTATCCTAATGTGTATGTAACAGGAGTTGAATGAGGCCTGGCAACGCCTGAAGCAGCTGGCTCTAATGCGTCAAGAGAAGTTATTTGGCGCTCACGAGATCCAACGTTTCAACCGTGATGCTGACGAGACCGTGGCGTGGATCTCTGAGAAAGATGTTGTTCTCTCCAGTGATGAGTATGGACGTGACTTGGCGAGCGTGCAGACTTTGCAGAGGAAACATGAGGGTGTTGAGAGAGACTTGGCTGCTTTGGAGGACAAGGTAAGGACAAATTACTGTAATAATTAGGAAATCTTGTTAACCTTTCTTTACAGTAGTCAAAGTTATCTAAAAATGCTGATATATATTTTTTTTAATCTCAAAATTTGTATGAATGGAATTACAAAATGGAATTACAATCACTACTGCATGTATTCTTGATTTGTTTCTTGTTAACGTAGCAACAACTGCAAGAATAAACTCTTTTTTTTCTTCTTATATTGGAGAAAAACTTTCAAACAATAGTTAAAAAAAAAAGGAAAAAAACATTATTATCATAAATCACGAAAATAAAAAAAGAAACAAAAAATTGTATTTATTTTTGTCAATTTTTCTTCCCATTCTCATAAATGCTCCAGTAAGCTATCCAGTTATTGACTACAATGTCAGAGATATAGATACTAATTAATCCATACTAATGTTATGTTATACAGGTATCTACCCTTGGTCAAGAAGCCGAGCGTCTGTGTGGTATTCACTCTGACCACGCAGAGCAGATCCAGTCAAAGAGATCTGAGATTATTGAGTATTGGGAGAGCCTCACTGCCAAGGCTAAGGTATGTTAACATCTTTATATCAGGGTTTTGATTGAGGAATATATGTATAGATAGCATGGATCTCAAAATCTAAACGTTATAATGTCATTTGAAAGTTAACAGTAACAGCTACCTGTGATGAAATTGTCACCATCAGATAAGAGAAAAAATATTCATTGTAATTAACATGTGCTCTTATGGGACTAAAACTTCAAAATATCATAGCATAGTAAACTCCCATTTTTTTTTTTTTTTTTTTTTTTTTTATTATTTTTGAAGTAGCGATATCTAATTGTATCACTGTGCAAAATTTCAAATTTTTCTTTCTACACATTTTTTTTAGTCAACTGAGATAACGCCTTAAGTGCCAATCATTGGTATAACATGCAATGTTATTGTTTTTATAGGAACGTCGTCAAAAGCTTGATGAGTCTTACTACTTACATCGCTTCCTTGCTGATTTCCGTGACCTGACGTCATGGATCAACGACATGAAGGCTATCATCTCCGCTGATGAACTGGCGAAGGATGTCCCAGGAGCAGAGGCACTGCTAGAGCGTCACCAGGAGCACAAGGTAAATTCAACACCGTACCACTGGTTTGTTTGACATCTAAGTCTTTTCATTGATATTTCAGGGAGAGATCGATGCTCGTGAGGATAGTTATCGCTCCACAGCCGAGGCAGGCCAGATGTTACTACAACGTGAACACTACGCCGCAGAGGAAGTTCAGGAGAAACTTGTGGGTCTGGCAGGAGAGAAGACGTCGCTGCTTTCCATGTGGGAGGAGCGTCGTATCTTGTATGAGCAGTGCATGGACTTGCAGCTGTTCTATCGTGATACTGAGCAAGCAGATACTTGGATGTCCAAGCAAGAGGTGGGTGCCAAATATTATTATTATTTTTAATGTAAGGCCAAAAAGGAGACCAAAAATAAATTGGGGGGGGGGGTAATTTTATTTCATGTGGTAAAACATAGTCCTGAATTTATCAGCATTCTAATTTCTAATTTTTGAGTTTATGCAGTACTGTACCAGTATTTTTAATTAATTTTTGAAAATTAAAAAATTACATCACGGTCGGTAACTAATGAACGTGGAATGTGGGCATAGGAAAAAGTTGCCGACCATGTCGTCATTTTACAACTTTCAAAAATTAATTAAAAATACTTGATGAACTAAAAAATTCATGTATGTATCACTTTAAGACGATGTTCTCTTTTAAAATATGCAATAAAATAGCCTCCTATATTTGTTTAGTCTTCTTCATTTTTATGTTTTTGCACTACAATAGGTATTGATTTTATTTTTTCGCATTTTATTTCAATCACTGACATTCACGCTAACTGTTTTGTTATTTACAGGCATTCCTTGCCAACGAGGACTTGGGAGACAGCCTGGACTCAGTTGAAGCTCTGATCAAGAAACACGAGGACTTTGAGAAGTCCCTAGCTGCTCAGGAGGAGAAGATCAAGGCATTGGATGAGTTTGCTACCAAGTTGATTGAAGGTCAACATTACGCTGCTGATGACGTAGCTCAGCGTAGAGCTCTCGTAAGTACCAGTTGTGATTGTCAATGACAAAATATTGTTTTAAAAATGTATGATAAGAAAAAAAATTGATTATTATAACCCAGCCCAAAAAAAAATTATAAGTGTATGTAAGTGGCTCATAGTGCTCTGTAGAAAGCAAGTTCCTTAAAAATGGAGAATTTTGGCTTGCATATTGGATTAGTCAGCATATTTACTATCAAATCTTTTTATTATCATCCATATCGCAATGTTGATTTTTCATTAATATTTATTTTAAAAATGTTTGGTTTTAATCTAATGTACAATTTGCCTTGCAGTTACTGGAGCGTCGTGCTGCCTTACTTGAGAAGTCGTCTGCACGTCGTTCACTGCTCGAGGACTCTTATCGTCTACAGCAGTTTGAGCGTGACTGTGACGAGACTAAGGGATGGATTAATGAGAAACTGAAGTTTGCCACAGATGACAACTACTTGGTGAGTGCTCATTACTTGTTTGATTACATTGAAATGAACTGCAAAAATGTGGTGCATAGTGTTCTGAAAGAGTGAAAGTTCAATATGTGATCATTTAAATGTTTATTTTCGTGAACTTTTAAATGGTTGCGATTTCAATGGACATTTTACACTTTTATATTTGCTGGTTAAACAAAATTAAATAATTACAGATGATAATTAAGATAAAAGTGAGTAATAAGATGTTTATTTATGCCATTTGATGTATTTAAAGTAAATCGATGCCTCGCATTTTTCATTGATATCTTTATTCCGTTCTTAAAAATTTGATTTTTTTTTTTTTTTTTTTTGTTTTTTTTTGTACAACAAACCTTAGATAAAATTTTATTCTTTCTTATTAACATGCTTAATTGCTACACTAATTAATTTTATATCAAAATTGTTAAAAATTTGATTTTGGCTGAATTTTAAATGTTTTTCAACATTTCCCAAAAGTTTCAATTGTTGCGAAAGCTCATTTTTAGAGGTCATTTTCATTTTTTACAAGACTAGTGCCACAATAGTATACCTATGTTCTGGTTTATGGATACATATAAAACTTATTTTCATTGTGAAGTGTATGATAAAGCTTGTATTCTGATAATTATTGTGATGTTTTGTAGGATCCTACCAACTTGAACGGCAAGGTTCAGAAACACCAGAACTTTGAGCAGGAGTTGAACGCTAACAAGTCTCGTATGGAGGAAATCACCAGTACTGGGCAAGAGCTCATTGAGAGCGAGCATTACGCTGCAGGTGAGATTTTTTTACCTTTGGCAAATAATCACAGGGTAAAATTTAATAGAAAGAATTTGTTGAACTGCTTTTGTAGGGTATACTTTTTTTAATATCTTAATTTTTGCATCACTTTTCAACTTGTTCTATAAGTTTCTCAAAGAGCGCTAAGGGGGAAAAAAGTTCAAAAATATAAAAAAGGGAAAGGTCACTTTTCATTTTGTTTTTTAAGTTTTTTTCATCTCGTACTTTAAGTATGCGTTACTACTAATACTTTTTTTTTTTTTTTTTTTTTTTTTTTTAAATAAGCTCCAGTATTTAATATTGTATTTTGATTTCTTGTTTGACAGAGCGTATTCAGTCTCGCATGGACGATATTGTTGGTTTGTGGGAGACCCTGGTCGCCGCTACAGACAAGAAAGGTTCCAAGCTTCAAGAGGCTTCTCAACAACAGCAGTTCAACAGAACTATTGAGGACGTTGAGCTGTGGCTCTCTGAGATTGAGGGGCAGCTCATGTCAGAGGATTATGGCAAGGTACGTTGTAAACTGTTGTTACGTTGTTATGTGGATGTAGTTAGAAACTGTCTTGTAGGTTGAGACCCAAAATAAGGTATAAATAAAAAAAGATCGCTTTACCCAATATTTGCTCATACCAAAAAAAAAAAAAAAAAAGCGTTTCAATTTATCTTAATATCTCCCTGCTATCTAATAGTCTACATTAGACAGGGTGTTTTTCTTTGAACTTGATGTGATGAAAATTTACTAGAAATTGCAGGGACATGAAAATAAAATGAATTTAATTGTTGGAAACACTCTTAATGGAGTTTAGCAAAAAGCTGACTTTTCAGACTTTTGTGTATTGTGTAAACACTCAGCAGGTTTTTAGTCTGTTTTGATTTTGAAAATTTTTAAATTTAAAACTACAATTACGTACCGGTACTGTAAATGTACTTTTTTTTTTTTTTTTTTTTTTTTTTTAATAATTGTCCAATATCTTGAGAGCCCCCTGTAGATGTATGACTCCAGCACTAATGGCCATGTCTCTAATAATGTTCAGGACTTGACAAGCGTGCAGAACTTGCAGAAGAAACACGCCTTGCTTGAAGCTGACGTCGCCTCTCACCAAGAGAGAATTGAGGGAATCAAGGCAGCTGCAGAGACTTTTGTAGAGCGAGGTCACTTTGATGCTGATAACATCAGGTCTAAGCAGTCTGGACTGGCTGAGAGGTAACGTACCAACTTACCTTGTTTATCATGTGACTACAAATAAAAGTAGACAGTAATTCTTAATTGTAAAAATGAGAGAAATACCATTGAAGTGTATAATATATTATATGAAGTTAAAATATTACAAATAAAATTCACAATGGCAAATAGTAAGAGAGAGATTAGAGCATGTTGAATTGAAAATGCAAAAAATCCAAATATTTTCTAATTTATAGCCTATAGTTACTTGGGACTTGGGAACAAATGTTTTAGCATAGACAAATGCTAGATGTTATATATTTTTTTATTTAAATAATATTTTTTGTTACTAATTTAATTTTTAATTATTATTCATAATTTTTTTTACTCATAACTTACATTTTTTTTATTATTGTTCATAAGAGGGAAAGGAAGTACAAAAATGAGGTGGGGGGAGGGGGGCGATTTAATAGTGAGCCTTTTTGGAGGACTATTCCTTGCTAACTGGGCTTTAATTTTTACAGAAACTTTTCAAAGCATTCCATTTAATTTGTGTTTCCCTTGGAAAGTCAGCTGTGTTTGAGCGTAGATATTGCCTGTTGTTTCAGATACTCTGGTCTGCAACGTCCGATGAGTATTCGTAAGCAACGTCTGTTTGATTCTCTGCAAGTCCAGCAGTTGTTCAGAGATGTGGAAGATGAGGAGGCTTGGATCAGGGAGAAGGAACCTGTGGCTGCATCAACTAATAGAGGTGAGTTTGTCACTGCATTGAGTAGCAATACCATGTCAGGAGGAGGGGTCAGTTAATTAATTTTAATTAGATTCAATTTTTAAATTAGCTAATGGTGATCAGTTAATTAAGACTGATCTGTAGCTGAAACTTGTCTTTGGTTCACAGTAAAATCATAAAAATAAAAATACATAAAGTGGTGACATTTGAAATTAGTCAAATATGTTAGTCACATATGGCTCAATATTAATGTCAATTGTTATTCCAATGGTCACTTTCCTTATAATTTTTATATGATTTAATTATGTTCATTTATCTGTAAACAGTCTCGTTTTTGTATTTCATGTGCTAAATTATTTTAGGTACAATTTTTTAAGTTTTTGGAATATCTGCTTTTAATTGAAAAGTTTATACAGTAGTTAAAAAATCTATCCTATATAAACCCATATAGGCCTATACTTTTTTATATATATATTTTTTTTTAATATAGTGGTGAAATTTGTTATTAAAATGTTACAAAATAATGATAACAAGAAAAGGTGGTAATACTTAGTTTGTCCGTGTGTTGGTAGGTCGTGACTTGATTGGAGTACAGAACCTGATGAAGAAGCACCAAGCAGTGCTGGCCGAGATCAACAACCACGATGGTCGTATCTCTGCAGTGTGCCAGGCAGGTCAAACCATGCTGGAGGACGGACACTTCGCCAGTGACGAGATCAGGACTCGTGTAGGAACTCTCAACGACCACTGGACTCAGCTCAAGGATAAGGCACAACAACGCAAGCAAGATCTGGATGACTCTCTACAGGTAACTAAATATTACCTTTGTATGTTTGAAGTAGACATATTTAGTCAAAAATTTTATATAATGTGGTCAATGTTAGGTTAGTTGGGGGTTAGGTGTAAGAGTGGGCCAAACATATTGTCAGGCTTAAACCTCGCCCTTTCAAAAATTTGTATTTTTTTCCTATGCATTTTTTTTTTAATAAAGACGATTGTTTATTTATTTAATGTTCACTGCCTGTTAAAATTAAACAAGGGAAGGTGGGGGGAGAGGGGGGGGGGGATATATCTGTGATAGCATTTTTGATGATTAGAATTCTATTTTATATATTTTGTAAATTTTTAAAAGTTAGTATGGCATGTGGAGAGAAAGCTGAAAAAGAGAAAAAAACAAACAAAGTTTTAAAATTAAAGTGATTGAAAATTGAAAGAAACATTTGAATAGGCCTATGTAATCAGAATTAAAAATAATAATAAAAAATGAATAAATAAAATAAAAATTTATAATGCAGTTATGCCCAATTCACTTTCATAACAATACTTTCATACGTGCAATACATCAATTACAATATTAAAGGTATTTTATTCAAAGTAAAAGATTTCAAAAAAAAAAAAAAAATTAATTTGTATCACATGCAAATTTCAGAGTAAATATAAATAATTTAAATTTGTCACCAATATTTTTGCCTTAATATGATTATAATATAAAAATGCTCCCTATGTTTCAGGCTCATCAATACTTTGCTGATGCCAACGAGGCTGAAAGCTGGATCAAAGAGAAAGAACCTCTCGTAGTAAACATGGACTACGGAAAAGATGAAGATAGTTCCGAGGCACTGTTAAAGAAACACGAGGCTCTCATGTCTGACCTTGAGGCCTTTGGTAACACCATCACGTCATTGAAAGAACAAGCTCAGGCCTGTCGTCAACAGGAGACCCCTGTCGTAGACGTCACCGGCAAGGAGTGTGTTGTTGCTTTGTACGATTACTTGGAGAAGTCACCACGTGAGGTGTCCATGAAGAAGGGAGATGTTCTCACTTTGTTGAATTCTAATAATAAGGATTGGTGGAAGGTGGAGGTTAATGATAGGTATGTATTGATTTCTGTCTTATGGTGGTATTTTAATAGAGGGTGTCAAAAGAGAAGCGTTATATTCACGATAATTATTTCCACATTATTAAGATCTATCAAGGCAAATATAATTTTCAAATAAAACTAAACGGACTTTTTTTTCCTGAAAAAAGTTTTAATAATATTATTAATGAAAGGGTTTGGCTTTCGTGTTACACCGTGTTATATAAGCAGTAAACTGTCATTGAAAAGGATTTTGGCTCGACCGGGAATTGCTTTTCAATGCCAGTTTACTGCTTATATAACACAGTGTAACACAAAAGCCAAACCCTTTCATTAAAACTTCCCGTGTAAAATAGGCGTTAACTTACAAACTCTCAATATTTTTATTTTTAAAACGGTTTCTAATTTGACTTAAAAGTCATCACTAAAATTTCAATTTTCACCTTTACAAGCTATCTTTGAAGTGAAATAGCTTAAATATATGATCGTGATTGCATGTATTTAACATAACTTTTAAGTCATATTTCATCTTCATGTTAATTTCATATTTCACGACAGTTCAGTTCTTGAGATATCTGCCTACTTCCTTACTGTTTCCCGCTGTTACAAATTGCTATGATTGTGTCTCCCACAGACAAGGCTTTGTGCCCGCTGCCTACGTCAAGAAGATGGAGGCTGGCCTCACCGCCTCACAACAAAACCTCGCTGACTCCAGCTCTATCGCTGCTCGTCAACACCAGATCGAGGCTCAGTATGCCAATCTGTTAGCTCTGGCTAAGGAGAGACAGAATAAATTGAATGAAACTGTCAAGGCGTACGTACTTGTACGTGAAGCTGCAGAGTTGGGCACCTGGATCAAAGACAAGGTACGTCTGTTTCACCTTACTGGAGGGGGGAGGGGGGAAGTAAGACGTACGAAAGAAAAATTAGCGGGAATAATTAGGTTAACAAATTATTGTATTTTCTGATTGAGCTTATTTTTTTTTTATCAATTTATACAATTAATTTTTTTAGATTTTAAAGAACATTTTTACTATTTTTAACATAATTTCCAGTGTTTTATTATTATTTTGGCTCATCCTATTAACTTATAATTTACTATGGTTTACTAGTATTGACAGGTGATTTTTATCACCTCTTCCTTGTAACCTTAAGAAATAATTGCAAATACATTCATTACTCATAAAAATCTGCAAATTTAATATAGTAAATCAATGAAAAACTTAGCTTTTAAGAAAATGCAATAAATTTTATTTCTATTATGCAGCATCTTAGAATCTATTAAAATAATTAAATATTTGTTAGTAAAAGCACATAAATCTCTAAACATTTAGGAAATGAGAAAAAGTGGGCTGAAAGAGTTTTTTTTTTTTTTTTTCTTCCTCCATCAAAGCTCGTAGCTCCCATTTTTGTTCCCTTATCTGCTTTTACTCTCAGACATTTTTGAAGGGTTTAGTTTATTATAATGTAAGGCAGGCTTAGTTAGTGTATATAATATTAAATTGTATAAAAACAGGGTAAGACAGTTAGTGGAACTCCATGAAATTAAAATTTTACAATTCGATTGATTTATATTAATTATCTGCTCTAAAAATTACAATATTAAATTTAAGTTTCACATCTAAATAACAGCTTTTACATTTTTTATTTCTATGGCTAATATATTGGTCTAATAATTTAATATTATTGGTTTCTATTTTTTTGGTTTAACTTTCACTTGGGATTAAATTGAAGCACACAAGGTTTTTATTCACAGTGGTTATGGGGGATTTTAAATTAAGGATAATTTCTATTTACTTTAGGTGTAGGGACAACATATCTTGTACAAAATAGACTAATGTACAGTTGGTGTTAGCTTAGAACTTTTTTTTTTTTTTTTTTTCTACGCAGAATTTTAGTAGTGTTTATGCAATATGCATTAGTGGTTGTAAATTTATTTCCAAAATTTGCTTGTAAATATTTGAAAAATGTAATCTTTATGATTTTAAAAGTGATGTTTCACTGTCTCTTTCATGACTCAAGGCTCACTTACAGTTAGTAGGAAAGAAGGAAGAAAAAAAATATATAGAACAGCTTTTTTTTTTTTTTTTTTTTTTTTTCCTAGCGATTTCTGAAGTCATTTCTAATCAAACTAAATGCCAGAAAAAATTTAAGACACGATGTTAACATTGCAAATGTTAGCACTTAAATAAGACTGAACCTCAAATGTGGTAAACCATTAGTTTTAGTTAAATTGTAATTGTTATGACGCTAAATGAGGTACTATAGTTTTTTTTTTTTTTTTTTTTTTTTTTTTTTTTTTTTAAGGGTTAAACATTTGAGAGACATTGATATCATAATATTTTATTGATTAATTGTTTGATTAATGGAGATAAAATTGCAACTCTAAAGCATAATATGCCAGAGATACACTACAGTATACTTTGGATTATACAATATTTTGGTGGGGAAATTTTGAATTTGCTTTTTTTTATTTTACTTTTATAATTTTTGAGATAATTTTGCTATGGTGGTGACTTTTTTTTTTAATGTTAACTATGGTCCACTTCTAACTACTTATCATTTATTTTATATTAAATATTATTATTTTATTTTAAACCCTCCAAACCTCCGTTATTTTCTATGCTAACTTATTAATTATCGTCACCGCCATAGTTATTCTCTCTTTTTCTCTCTCACAAACACTGGGAAATGCACATCTATGATTCTTTGCACAACCTTTATCTCTTTAAGGTTTCAATTTACATAAAAATGTTATTAAAACCGTCAGTTAATCTTTATTTATATATATATTATATATTTTTAAGTACAAACGATCCAATATTTACTTTTGAACGGTTGAAGTCTGCCCTATGTATTATTATTAATTTAATTAATCCACCATTAATTTAATGGTGTTAACTTTGTTTGAAACACCGATGTTAATGTTAAATTAGAAGTCCTGTGCCTCACCTCTGATAGGTGCTACGTCCCCGCCAATACGCATAAATTTGACGCGCGCCAAAACGCGTTATACAAAGTTAGAACAATGAGTGTTTATGTTTAATCAAAATGCGGAAAAGGAAGTGAAAGGAAGAGGAAACCACGTGTCGATAAAAGTGGGAAAAAAGTGGTGCCAGCAGCAAGCTAGGCCTGAGCTACCTCCCACTTTTATCGTCACGTGGTTTCCTCTTCCGACCACTTCCTTTTCCGTATTTTGAGTAAACATAAACACTCATTGTAAACAAATGGAGCCTTTTACATGTAACCTTCAAATTACATGTGAACGGTTCCATTTGTTTACAACTGTGCTCCAACTTTGAAACGCGCGTCAAATTTACGCGTCGTGTGAATAATACTTTAAAGTTACATGCGTCAATACACGTCAACAGATAAACAAAGTAGGAACAATGTAAACAAAATGAACCCATTCACATTGTTTTTGAAAACTACATGTGAACGGTTTCATACATTGTTCCAACTTTGTTTATCTTTTGACGTGGGTCGATGCATGTAATTTTTACTTTATATGGGAACAATACAGTACTTACTACAAAATATTTCAGTATACAGTATTGTAAAAGCGCTTAAAGGCGTAGAACACCTTGAACAAACAAGTTGCGTAATATCCTAACAAACCTGAAAATCAACGTTGATTTGGCCGGAGTCATTGATTTCTAATTTATTTTCCGTTCACAAAATGACACTGGCGGTCACTGAAGTCACAGCTCGCCCAGTTTACGCGCAAATAAACATGCGTGCTGTGACGTCAGTGACCGCCAGCGGCATTTTTTGAATGGAAAATAAATTAGAAATCAATGACTCTGGTCAAATCAACTGTTCATCTGTATGTTAGGATATTACACTACTTTTTTGTTCAAGGTGTTCTACGCCTTTAATAAAGCAGTATAGATGCTCCCACTACAAAATATTACAGTATACAGTATTGTAAAAGCGCTTAACTATATTGTGCAGTAAAATTCAAGAAATATTTTCCCCCATTGCTACATAAAATTCTATAATTGTAGAAAGTTGATACCCAATGTTGATTATGTTTTTTATTTTTCCCCATAAAAAGACGAAAACTGTAATTAATTTTAGCTTAATTTCCGTTAATGATGTGCATTTTCTCTACTGACCATAATATACTAAAGCGATGTAAATACAAAAAAATGATGCATGCAATAGCTAACCATGTTACCCTATGACTATTATTACAGGAGAATTACGCATCCAACACACTCTTTGAAAAATTCAGCAGCCTGGTAATTTTATATATACATAATACAATATTATCTTTTTTTTATTTATACGTTTACATGTGCATGTATTATTGTTATGTATATTTATTTATGTTTTACATGATCATACACAAAAGCTACATACATTTCTTTTCTTCTTCAATCTCTATCACGCTTTTTTTTTCTTTTTTTTTTTATTGCAAAAATTAATATTTTTCCTTATACTGCTGAATGTTATATTTTCTCCGTAATTTAAGTATGGCGTCAAAGTACAAGCTTAAATCATAAGTAAAACCAAATTTTTCTTTCCACAATTGTATTATCTTTTATTTTTAAATTAACTTTATTTTAATTCTTTTTATATCGCAAATTTATTTATTTATTTTTTTTTTTTTTATTTTTTTTTTTTTTAAATAAAAATACTTTCAAGTTACACATTCTTCTGAATGCTGTCTCATTTGGCTTCAAGCACGCTATTGATTTTTTTATTTTTATTTTTATTTTTTTTTTATTTATTTTTTTTTTTTTTTACAAATTATATTTTGGTTGCACTGTTATACTTCTTACAGCACTTATGGCGATTTTTTTAATTAATATTTTCATTGTTATAAACCTTTGTTAATAATTTGATCTTTGCTCAAGGCGTTTTCACCTATTCTTTGATTTATGCATAACAGAATACTACCCATTTAAGTAAATTAACTGATTTTTGGTATGCACTTTGTAATGCAAAAGTCAAGAATATGCAATAACAAATTTAAAGCAAAGCAAAAAAAAAAAAAAAAAAAAAAAAAAAAAAAACGTTTTTAACAATGAGAATCTTCTAATAAGATCGTCAATGTTTGTTTTTTTCCTCATCTTCCACACACTTCATAAATTCAAATTATTTCAATACTCTCCTCTTAATTGTTACATTTTGTAAACTACAAGCCATGCTAATGTATTAGAAAGTATAGTATATAGTACAAAATATTTCTAGGTATATTGTAGACACACACTTTGTAGCTTCTTTATATGTACAAATATAGACTTCATTATTGTTGCATGCTGTGTTGTAATGGCATGTCCCGTATTGTTAGACCTGTGTACATTAATTATATATTTTTTTTATGTGTAACTAGAACTTCATGTATAGTAATCCAGTTATAAGTCGTTTAAAATTACAATTTATTCATCTACTTATAACAAAAGTGTTGTTTTTAATAGTTATAATTTTTTTAAGGAGCCTAAGCTTGAAACTTTTGTGCGATATAGAACCCATAAATCAGTTTGTTTAAAAATTATTTTAAATTTTAAAGTAACTATAATAGGACTGATAATGAGGACAAAATCAAGAAAAATTTTATTGCATATTATTTGGATTCATCTTGGACTCTATTTTAATGTGCGATTTTATAATTTTTGAGGTTATTCAGTATTTTTTGTTAATTTATTAAAACAGTAATATGGCGTCACAACTTTTGCATGAGCAAAAACATATTGAGGTTTTGAAACATTAATTTAAATATAATGTGAACTCAAAAATAGTAGAAACTCACAAATCAATCGTTTCAGGACAAAGCTCTCTTAAAGAATATTCAATAAAATTACATCATTTTTTTCTTGCTCATTGTTAGAGATATTTCTATGTACTCATTGCTAACTTTTTAGCTGTCCTCCATTCATATAAATTTGCATACAAAAATAAATAAATAAATGACACATTTGTATTATGCGCAAAAATAGAACAAAATAAAAATCTGTTAAAACCTTTTACATCTAGAGAGTTCCTGAAAATAAGCTTTAAACTGTTATTCACATGACGCGTAAATTTGACGCGCGTCGACGTGCGTTAACGCGCGTCGACGTGCGTTAACGCGCGTTAAAAATTTGGAACAATGTAAACAAATGGAGCCGTTCACATGTAATTTTTCAAAAGCAATGTGAACGGCTCTATTTGTTTACATTGTTATAACGTTGTAACGCGCGTCGACGTGCGTTGACGCGCGTCAAATTTACGCGTCATGTGAGTAATACTTCAGACTTATGTTCTGTAGGTTCACTCTCACTTCTCACTGTATATATTTGTATTTATCTATTTATTTTGAGCATCCTTTAATGTGAATGGGTTACTATACATGTTAGTGCTAGTTAACACACAGTGTACGTACATACATAGCTATACTAACGACGTGGTCACGTGGTCACGTGATGTTACAGGAGAACTACGCTCAGGTACAAGATGTAGGTGAAGATCTGGAGCAAGTGGAGGTGATGCAAAAGAAGTTCGATGACTTCCAGTCAGACCTCAAGGCTAATGAAGTCAGGTTGGCGGAGATGAATGAGATCGCTATGCAGCTGATGAGTCTGGGACAAACTGAGGCTGCTCTTAAGATTCAAACTCAGATCCAGGTAAGGAAACTTTGCTGGTGTTATAGTGGTAGCACAATAGAGGAGGCATTTCCTTTGTGCATAAGAGCTTAGAGTGCACAGCAGCGGCAAAGAAATATGGAGGGAAAATGCATAATATATAAAAACTTACATAAATTGAAAATATTAATTTACTTCGAATGAAAAATATTTCACGCTGTGCTTGATCACAATACAGGTAGTCACTGTTAAAAGTTAAATTACTACCTTTATTTATTTATTATTATTATTATTTTGTGACTTTCGTATAAAACTTTTTATTAATATTATTAAAACCAAAGACAAGCAGCCCTTCTTAGCTTTGCGCACTTCTTAGCGGATCATTAGTGTTTGGACCATAATAACTTTATACTTGATTCATGTGCTGATGAAGATGTCATGTGTTTCCTCCAGGACTTGAACCAGAAGTGGACCTCCCTGCAGACCCTGACACAAGAACGTGCTGCACAGCTTGGCTCAGCTCACGAGGTCCAGAGATTCCACCGTGATGTAGACGAGACCAAGGACTGGATCGTAGAGAAGGACGAAGCTCTTAACAATGACGATCTGGGCAAGGATTTGCGCTCTGTGCAGGCATTGCAGAGGAAACATGAGGGTCTGGAGAGAGACCTGGCTGCTCTTGGAGATAAGGTGAGCAATTGAATGCAATTCAGCTTAGATTATTGTAGTTTAACATATTTTGAAAATTGACAGTATCAGCATTTTTTTTTTTAACACTAAAAAAATTTGCACTATAAATTTATAGTGTAATGGACCACTTGCAATAAAATGTTTTTAATTGTTGCAGCAAGTAAGTGAAAACGATTTTTACATAAGAAATGCATTAAGAATTATTCAAATTATTTTAAAAAGTTCGTTCATTGCAAGTGGTCAATTTGTAATTTTATTGCCTATTCAAAGAGGCTATCATCATAAATTAATAGATATGCAAATTTCTAATTTTTTGAGTTAATTAAGTACATTACACAGTATTTTTAATTTTTTAAAGCCTCAAAATGACGTCACAGTCAGTAACTTTTCCTATGCCCACATGCATAAGTTACGTACCAACTGTGACATAATTTTTTTGAGTTTCAAAAATAAATGAATAATACTCAATAAATTCAAAAATTAAAAATTCACATATCAATTGATTCAGGACAAAGTTCTCTTTTAGAATATGAAATGAAATTGCCCCTTAAAAAATCTCACATTCTTTTTAAATTTAGGGGAAAAAAGAACTCCCAGTATGATGCTTCAAATAGCATAAATTTTCACTCCCACCCCTCCTTTTATTTTTTTTATTATTATTATTATTTTTTTTTTTTTGGTGCCTTAGTTGCTACTTAAAACTAACATCAATAAATGCTTTGTTGACAGATCCGTCAATTAGACGAGACAGCCCAACGCTTAATGCAAACTCACCCCGACACCGCAGAGCAAACTTACGCCAAACAACTAGAGATCAACGAGGCATGGACCGCTCTCACAGCCAAGGCTAACTCTCGTAAAGAGAAGCTGCTGGACTCTTACGACCTCCAACGTTTCCTCTCAGACTACAGGGACTTGATGAGCTGGATCAATTCTATGATGGGATTGGTTGCTAGTGATGAACTTGCTAATGACGTCACTGGAGCTGAGGCCTTGTTAGAGCGACACCAGGTGAGTTACCTTAGTATGTGTGTGACATTTTTACCTTTGCAGGATATACTGGAGATCGCGAGATTACGTTAATAATGTTTTGTATTTCAGGTGGGGATTAGTAACGATTTTTTTAACACTTTTTTTTAAATACACTGCAAATACAAAGTGGTAGAGGCTACTAGTTTAAAACTGGTTCTCACTGGTCATTCATGCGTAACTGCAAGCTTCAAAAGTGGGAAGATTTTTTTAGTTTTTTAATAATGTTTGTATTCCTTGCTTCAAAAACGCAACATTTCATTTAAAAAGCATTTGGTAGCCATCATTTTGTCTTGCTTTGAAATGTTTGAAGTACAAAAAAACAGGGTTTACAAACTTCATTATTATCAATTTATCATTATCACTGTACGGTCATTGCAATAAAAAATGAAATTATATTGGCATATGGGAATAACATGTATTTATATAGAGTTTTGTGTCAAATGAAATCTCCGTCTGATTGCATTGAATGGCCATAAGCCAATACAATTTCATTTTTTAGTACAATGACTGTACCAGTATAACCAATCAGTCAAGTAGCAGACTTTTTTTTTCTTTCTTTCTTTCTTTTTTTTTTTTTTTTTTTTTTTTTTTTTTTGCACTTCAAAATTTTAATTGTTAAAACTTTCTTTCCTTTGGTTAATATTAGGCTATAAACTTTTTATGTCTTAATTTTTTCCATCGTGTAATATATTATGTTAATACTGTACAGTTGAAGACAAATAAAAGGTTACTATTTAAACTGGTTCCTCATTTGTGCGCCTCAAACTTTATAATGTTGAAACGAGATTCTTACCTTATATTCACCTTTTTCAAAACATTTACATAAAACTCAATAGAGGTTGCCACTCACACTCAGGTGATTGAAGATGTTTTCACCTGAGCATGAGTGGCGCCGTCTATTGAGTTTCATATAAATGTTTTGAAGGAATGTGTAAGGTAAAAATCTCGTTTCAACATGAAGTTTGAGGCAAACAAATGATGAACAATTTTAAATTGTAACCTTTTATGTGTCTTCGACTGTACATCAAACTCAAATGCATAGAGTACTTGAAATTATCAAAAATTGAATGCTAGTGACTTAATATTTTAAAAGTATTCTATCTATGTATCAGTGAAATGTTTACTCACTACCACTATAGTGAAATGTGGTACAGAGCATACAATAATGTATCACTGCTGCTTGTTATACTTACATTGACACTAGCCTCTACCAGTTTGAATATTAAGTGAAAATAATACATACTTCAATCAATGCATTTCCTATAGGTATTCTCTGAACATTTGTACTCCCAAATATAATATAATTTTAAATTTGTTATTTTTTCTAGCGTATATGAGTCCAACCAAGATATCAAGTTTCATAAAATTTAAACGTTAATTAAAAAAATAGAGGTCATGACGTCATGACCCTATTTTTTTTTTTTTTTTTTTTTTTTTTTTTTTTCAATAAAACCCACTATATTTTTACTGATTTTGAAATTATTATTTTATTTTTTGATATATAATAGGTACATAATCATAACAGTTTTCTCAAACAGAAGAAAAAAAAGTTATAAATTTTGAAAGTTGTCTTATTACAAAATTTATCTTATCAAAATTTCATGCACATTTAAATGTACAAAATACCATTAAACCACATTCTATTGTAATATTTTTGAGATACAAACCTGTATATAAATTTATTATTATATAAATAATAACATACAAAATAATTTTGATTGCGATTGATTGATTGATTTTTTTTTTTTTTTTTTTTTTTTTAAAGTTTGATTTTGATGCGATGGTTTTGTTTTAGAATTTCCGTTGTGAGATTGATGCGAGATATGGTGTCCCTATGCAGGTATTCAATTGAATAAAAACAAAACAAATATCTGCCTGCTCATAATTACTGTAACTAACGTCCACCATTTCGTGTGTCTTTTTTTATAATTATGTTTTTTTTTAATTCTTTGTTAGAGTGTTTTTTTTTTTTTTTTTGTTTTTTTTTTCACCAAATATTGTAATTAACAATTACGTCCAATATATATCTTTGCAGATTTTACTTCATATGTAGCCTATTTTATTTATGAATCTACACAAATAAAAATAAGTACACAAAAATTGTGCTAGCATAATGCATCAACATTTATGCATAACAATGAAATTTATGCTAGAGTTATGATTATACTACATAGCATAATTAAAGGCGTAGAACACCGTGAACAAAAAAGCTGCGTAATATCCAAAGAAACCTGAAAATCAACGTTGATATGGCCGGAGTCATTGATTTTTAATTTATTTTCCATTCACAAAATGCCGCTGCCGGTCACTGACGTCAAAGCTTGCCCGTTTTACGCGCGTGTGGACCAGGCAAGCTGTGACGTCAGTGACAACCAGCGGCATTTTGTGCATGGAAAATAAATTAGAAATCAATGACTTCGGCCAAATCAACATTGATTTTCAGGTTTGTTAGGATATTATACAACTATTTTGTTCAAAGTGTTCTACGCCTTTAAGCATAGTTAAGATGTTTAGCATAACTCCAAAATTATAAATTATATTTAAATGAATAAATGAGCTTGTCCAAATACATCTGACCAAAGCGTTAATCTCTACAAATGTTAAATATATGGGGAAACTTTAACGCAAGTGGTCAGTTTTATTCAGGACCAGTGTAGATATTTTATGTGTATGCAGGCCACTTATTTTTATCTATTTATTATACTGTATTCATTTATTTATTTTAAATTTACCTCAAGTCTTAAAGAAAAAAAAAAAGATAAAATTTGCAAAGATATTTAAAAATGTGTGTCTATTTTTTTTTTTTTTTTTTTTTCACCTATTATCATAGCATGGTCTGAAATTAATAAATGAATTAAAATTGTACAACATACTTTGAATTTAATTTAAAATTATCAAAACAAGGTTATTCATGTTTTTTTCCCCCCATTACAGATTTGCTCAATTTTTTTTTTTTTTTTTTTTTTTTTTGTTTGTCATCAACAATATAAAACTAAGTAACTTAATTTTTTTGAACAGTAGCATTTAATATTTAATATATTAAGCATTTAATATTTTATTTGTTTTGATGGACCAAATATCATCGTTGTCAACTTGTAAAGTGTAGATCGTTCATTTTTCCCTTAATTTGTAAAGTTTAGTTTGTTCACTTCGACAGCTAAGCATCGATATATTTGTAATAGGGCCAGGATTTGCACAACGTATAGATGTGTCCCTGCATGGAGGGGCTATACCAATATGTGATGAAATAATGCACCATTACATCGTCATGTGTTACTTGGTGAAGGTGGCACGCCCACTTTTCTCTGTCACAACTACAGAGAGATATATTTGGTCTATTTGGAAAAACTTGTGTTACAAACCTTTTGTGTTCTGTTTTTTTTCCAGCATCCTTGTTAACTAATTGTGTTTTATGATGATTTTTTTTTTTTTTTTTTTTTTTTTTTTTTTTGCAAGTTCTAACATTTTAATATAAATAGTAAAAACATATAGTCAATTTAATTATGATATATACTTTTTTCTCTTTTGCCTTGCAGTAATGCCTAATTTGTATTTATGTGAAAAATTTTGTTACAAGTAGAAGACGTGTAAAATGGGAGTTTAGTGAAATAACAAACTTCAAGCCCAACAATACTAAAAACAAAGTACTAGCAGACGACTTTGTGTTACTGTCTTGATTTAACATGCTTTCTTATGGAAGAATGAAGCAGATATAGCTTGTGCTAGAAATTTGTCTTCATGTTGAAAATTTTATTATATTGACTAATAAAGGAACAACTCTTTTGAAGCCAACTATAAGCATTTTCGCTCACATCCGCTTCCGTTTCGACTTACTGCGCATGTGTAGTAAGGAGAAACGGATGCAGATGTGACCGAAATCACTTATAGTCGGCTTCAAAACCATTGTTCCTTTACTGGTCCATATTAGTACTGAGCCTCAAAGCTTTGTTTTCTTGACTTGATAAGCTATTTTGTTTATTTTATTGATGATGAATTCAGGAAAACAATAAATAGCTTTTTATCTCAAGTAAGCTACAGTAAAAAGCTCAGTGTGAAGAATATTTGCAAACTCAAATAAAAACTGTTTCATTTCCCTGTAAGAAAGTATGTAAAAGGAACGTTAAGTCGTGTACTAGCTCGTTAGTATTATTGGGCTCCAAGTTTGTTTATTTTTTCCGTGAAACCTACTTTTGTAAGTCTTCTATTAAAGTTTTCATGTGAATACATCTATTTTTATAAAAGGGTAAAGGAGTAAAATTTGACATCATAATGTTTGTACTAAAAGTTATTATTATTATTTTTTTTTTTTTACCTTGTCGTGTGTATTTTTCTGACTAAAACGCAACCTATAGATGTTTTAAACTCGTCAGTGTTTTCAGAACAGGTTGTGGATAGAAATTGAGACAAATAATACTTTATTTTTAATGTATTATTGATTTCATTTTTATTTGTCAATGTTTCTAATTCCAGTGATATGGCTTATTTTAAAAATTCTGCATTTTAAATATTTTTACCTGCTATTTTCCCCAACAAAGATTTGTGACGTGACAAATCCCATGATTTCAGGAACATCGTACTGAAGTAGACGCTCGTGCCGGTACCTTCCAGGCATTTGACCTTTTCGGAGGTCAACTGTTGCAAGCAGGTCATTATGCTTCAGTCGAGATTCAGGAGAAACTGGAGTCTATGGCAGAGGCTCGTCAGGAACTGGAGAAGTGAGTCACCTAGTTCTAATCATATCATGCACCTTTTTTGAAGCTGGCTTTAAGCGATTTTGATCACATTCGCTTCCGTTTCTACGTACTACACATGAGTAGAGTACGTTACAACTGACACGGATGTGAGTGAAATTGATTAAAGTTGGCTTCAAAACAGTTGCTTCTTTACTATTGGTATATAAAATGAAGCTCTATAAGGTTTAATAAGTGAAAAAGAAAAAAAACTTACCCTGTGAAATAAAAAAACATGTAAAACGTGTTTGAGTTACGTAGTTATTATTATTTCTTTTTCTTATGAAAACCTTAATTTTTAATTTTGATATTTTTGGTGTGTGATTTTCATTAAAGTTGCTAATTGACTTGTGAATTGTTACGTAGGGCTTGGATCACTCGTCGCATGCAGCTAGACCAGTGCCTCGAACTCCAGTTGTTCTACCGCGACTGCGAGCAGGCTGAGAACTGGATGTCAGCCCGAGAGGCCTTCCTTGCTGCCGAGGAAGTGGACTCCAAGGGAGATAACGTGGAGGCCTTGATCAAGAAACACGAGGACTTCGACAAGGCTATCTCTGCACAGGAGGAGAAGATTGCGGCCTTGCAGACTTTGGCTGAGCAGTTGATTGCTGCAGACCACTATGCCTCACCTCCCATTGACCAGAAGAGAAAGCAGGTACATATATTAAGAAGTTTAATCTACAATACCAATTGTCTGAGTTGTCCACTAATGCAGTTTTTTTGATTCAGATTAAAAAAAAAATAAATAAATAAAAATAAAAATATTTAACTGAAATCAAACATTACCAATTAGTTAAATTGATTTAATTATCAATTAAAGTAAAAGTTATTTAATCAGAACATCTTTGGTGATCTTTACTATTAATAACACACTTTAGAAATAAACTGATAAGAATTTATGTTTTTAGAGCATATATTATGCTATAGCTTTATAGAAAACATATTTAAAATTAAATCTGACTACGTACCTGAATCTCGGATTTTGTTTACTAATATTATGAGTATGTAATTAACATTTTGTTGTATGTAGGTTCTGGCTAGATGGCGCCACTTGAAGGAGGCTCTGATTGAGAAACGTTCACGTCTCGGAGAGTCCCAGACATTGCAACAGTTCAGTCGTGACGCTGACGAGATTGAGAACTGGATCGCAGAGAAACTTCAGCTGGCTACTGAGGAGAGCTATCGTGACCCGGCTAACATTCAGTCCAAGCACCAGAAACATCAAGCCTTCGAGGCTGAGCTGGCTGCCAATGCAGAGAGAATACAGGCCGTGTTAGCCATGGGCAACAATCTGATTGAGAGTCATCAGTGTGCGGGATCTGAGGAGGCAGTCCAGGTAAATATTGAGAGTCGTCCTAACTACTTTGTACCCGTCAACATTTAAACACTTTCCTAGAGTAAATTCTAAATTTTGAAAAATGTTACACCTCTCAAAAAAAAATATATTAAGCCTATCATGAATTTGAACAGCAGCATTAAAATGAAATCAGTTGCTAGAGTTCTGTAGAAGGAAGGAGAGGAGTATGCTCACCTTTTCTTTTCTTTTTTTTTTTTTTTTTTTTTTTTTTTTTTTACCACAAAGTTTTTTGTAAGAAATGGGAAAAATTGCAATCTTAAAACTCAATAAACAATTAAATGAAGGAAGCTAGAGCATTAAAAATTTCCCAGAACAAACTTCTTTTTATGGCCAATTTATGTCTTTTAGAGTGGTATACTTAATGGTTGCAATTTTTTTATAATTATTATTTAATCTCTTATGGTCAAATTTGTGTGTAAAAGATTATTTTTAGCAAGCGATATGCATATCAATATTTATACTTGCGTTTAGTCCCCCCCCCCCCTTCCATATTTTAATTTAACTCAATATACTTGTATAAAGTTACAGTATTCTAAAAGTGTTGTTGTGTAATGTGATAGGCTCGCTTGGCATCCATCGCTGACCAATGGGAGTACCTGACTCAGAAGACGACAGAGAAGTCACTGAAGTTGAAGGAAGCCAACAAGCAGAGGACTTACATCGCTGCAGTCAAAGATCTGGACTTCTGGCTGGGAGAGGTAGAGTCCCTGCTTACCTCTGAGGACGCAGGCAAAGATCTCGCCTCTGTGCAGAATCTCATGAAGAAACATCAGTTAGTCGAGGCAGATATTCATGCTCACGAGGACAGGATTTCAGGTACATACTAACAACAATTGAAATATATCGATGTTTACAAGTCAAAGTGAACGAACTACACTTTGCAAATTTCACTTAAAGGCAGAGAACACCTTGAACATTTAAAATTAAAGTTTGTGTAACCATTTTTCAGACATGAACGGTCAAGCCGACTCTCTGATTGAGAGCGGACAGTTTGACGCTGCCAGTATTCAAGAGAAACGTCAGTCTATCAACGAGCGATACGAGAGGATCAAGAACTTGGCTGCTCATCGTCAAGCACGTCTCAATGAGGGAAACACTCTGCACCAGTTCTTCAGAGATATTGCAGATGAAGAGTCATGGATCAAGTAAGTACAGTACAGTTGCAATAAAATTTTATCTAGTACAGTAGCAAAGAGAGCATCCTGTTGAAACAGAAAACCATTGCGTAAACTTTTTTTTTTTTTTTTTTTTTTCACTGACGTGAGCATGATTAAAATTAATTATTAATGTCGCTGCTTGCAATGTTTCCAGGGAGAAGAAGCTTCTGGTTGGCTCTGATGACTACGGTCGTGATCTGACTGGCGTGCAGAACTTGAAGAAGAAACATAAGCGACTTGAGGCAGAGCTCGGTAGTCACGAGCCTGCGATACAAGCCGTGCAGGAGGCGGGAGAGAAGCTCATGGACGTCTCTAACCTGGGAGTGCCCGAGATTGAACAGGTACTTATGGTCCTACATAAAAACTGAAATCATTTAGTAGGTCGTAAGATATTATTATTTTTACGTTTTTTTTTTTTTTTTTTCTTCTTCTGTTAGTTAGAACAAGAGACAGTAAAACTCACCTGCCAATACTTATCTTATAACATTGAAGTTCTATCATAAGGAAATCACTTGGATGTGCAATATGTACTTTTTTTAAAAAATTAAATTAAGCAATTATAGTAAAATTGTGGAAAAATCAAATAAATATATGAAAAATTAAGGTTAATTTGAATAATTAGGCCTATGCTATAAAAAAAAATCTGGGGACCTAATTTTATAATTCTACGCTAGCTCTAAGATTTGCTTAGAGTAAAATAAATTAGTACGTATTTTATGAAAAGGCACGAAGAGATGCTAATTTCTTGGTTTTTGTTTTCTTGTTATTTCAGCGTCTGAAGTTACTGAATCAAGCCTGGGCTGAGCTGAAGCAGCTGGCCGCTAACCGAGGTCAGAAACTTGACGAGAGTCTGACCTACCAGCAGTTCTTAGCCAAGGTGGAAGAGGAGGAAGCCTGGATCAGGTAACACCATACAGCACTTCTCTTAATCAATCTATATAATTAGCCTAAGTTTTATTAATATTATTACAACATCAAAATAACACTGGAAATTTGACACTTCTGCCAATCTCATAATCATGACATTGATTTTCTGTTAAATAATGGCAGTTGGCAGTTAAGACAAATCAAGCAGCAATAACAACAAACTGTCCAAGTTAAAGTCTATTATTCATAAAAAAAAAATCTCCTTCGGTAAAAAAAAAAGTTTTTTTTTTTTTTTTTTTTTTTTTTTTTTTTTTTTTTTTTTTTTTTTTTTTTTTTTACAATATTTAGGCCTACATATATAGGCTAAATTTTAGTATATTAAAATTTATTTCTTGTATGAGTGTGGGCTAGACTTGTTGTTAGGCCTAAACTTTGCTCATATATTTTTCTTAATAACAACAATTATGTAACTTATTTGGTTAAAATAACCTTTGAGAGCTTTGAGCTATTTCAACAATGAATATAAACACTTCCAGTCAGGGTTGGCAAGTGGAAACAATGTGCTGGCATTTACCGGAATTTACCATGGTAATTACCGGCATGGACTTTATGTTAAATGCCATGGCATTTACTGGCATTTATGAAAAATGAACAACCTTTACTTGTGTTGAACTTGAATGAAAAATCCAATAATAAAATGCTATTATATTCAACAAAAGATATAATTTATTATTAATTATTGCTTTTTAAGAATTATTAGTATTATTTATACATTTAATAAGTTTAAAAAAATATTTAGCAAATAGTTGGTAGAGATTAGAGTACGTTGAATTGAAAATTAATAAAACGCGAAAATTCTCTAATTGATATAGTAAATTGGGACTAGGATTCAAATATTCTAGTTCAAAGTTCTAAAAGAAGAAATAACAATGATCGACCATATGTATAAATGTAGCAAACAGGTAACGACGTCATATCCAGCTGTTTTAAACAAAGAAACATTTTCGAAGCTGGCTCAATACTTGTGTGTAGTTCTATAGAACGAGCTATAGTTAATATTTAAATTTGACCATAGTATGTCATTAATAATTTAGATTGGATTCATGATATGATAAATTTATGAGTTTCTATAAATATATTGAATTTTCATTAAGTATAGATCTGTCAGGCATAAGGGGAAAAAAGTGGATATTTTTTATTGCAATTTCCAAATGTCATTCTAACAATCATTCCATGCCAGAACTTCATGATTATTAATTATCAATAATTACGACTATTAAAGCGATCTTTAATATATTTTTATTCATTTCGCATGTTAAACCATAACTGTATTTCTCTATATTTGTTCAAACTCTAGCTTGTTGTTCATTACATTTGATGCTTATAAATATATTATTTTTTATGGATTTATAATGTTAAGAGTATTGTACTAATTTTAAAACAAATTATAAAGTTTATAGCCCCTTTTTTCACAAAAGTCCACTAAATGCCGGTAATTGCCGGTAAATTCCAGTAAATGCCAGTAAATTCCAGTAAATGCCACTGGCATGGACTTTATGGTAAATGCCGGCATTTATGCCAACCCTGCTTCCAGTACAATGTACTGACTGAACTGACTCTAAAACCTTAATGTTACCAGAATAACAAAAAATAATAACAATAAAAACTGGTAGCTGTACAGTTTAAGACAAATGAAACATATTGCTATTTTGTGTGCCTCAAATTGTATGTGGAAACGATATTATTGTGTCATATTTTCGTGTTTTGATGCGCGCTCAGGTATAGTGTTATCTATCAGGTGAGCTGCTTTAGCTAGCAAGCCAAACATGTCTCGTGATGCACGTGAAGATGACGTAAACTTCACATAAACTTGAGGCGCGCAAAAAAGCAGCAAGTTTAAATGGTTAGCTTTCATTTGTCTGCAACTGTACACTGTAACCCAGAGATAAACATAATTGTGACCACTTTGATATTGACAGTGAGAAACAGCAACTGCTTGGAGTTGAGGACTATGGTGATACCATGGCTGCAGTGCAAGGTCTGCTGAAGAAACACGACGCCTTCGAGACAGACTTCACTGCTCACCGGGATCGTTGTGCAGACATATGTGAGGCAGGAGAGAAGTTGATGAACGACAATAACCACCATGCAGATTCCATCCAGCAGCGTTGTCAACAACTCAAGGTCTGTACCAAAGTCGAATTGTTTTTGTGTAGAAATTTAATATTTTAAATACTTAAATGAAGAATGATTTGGGTTCATTCTTTTGTGACTGAATTGGCTGAACTAACGTACTTTTCTTTATAACAAATAGGCTAATAATAATAATAATATTAGGGCCGTGCCATAAGCTGCAACCTCTAGTTAAACCTTGTAGTTATTATTATTGTTATTTTTTAATAGTTGCTACATTCAAAATAACATCTTAACTATGGTTTAACTAGTTAGTTAGTGTTGCAGCGTACAGTACTTTTTTTTTTTTTTTTTTTTTTTAAATAGGGTAAGTTAAAATTTTTTTTGAAAAAAAAAAAAAAAAATTATTTTACTGCATTTCTAAATTGCAAGAAAATTGGTGTTAGAAAATTGGTGTTAAATTTTAAAGTAATTAAAAAGCTCGATTTCCTATTTTTTTGCTTTGATTGTCATAACAAAAGTAAAAAATAAAGTACCATCCTTAATCTATAAGATTTCTTTGTTATTTAATGTTGCTTGTGACGGGTAGCATTAAAGCTAAAATCCCCAATGTACATGTTGCTAATAGGCTCTCTACTTTGATACTTACAGAGCAAGCTGGAGCACCTGAATGGCCTGGCCGCACGTCGCAAGGCCCGCTTGATGGACAACTCTGCGTACCTGCAATTCATGTGGAAGGCAGATGTGGTGGAGTCCTGGATTGCAGACAAGGAGACTCACGTACGCTCTGAGGAGTTTGGACGTGATCTCTCTACTGTGCAGACCTTGCTCACCAAGCAAGAGACCTTTGATGCCGGTAATATTTAAGTTCCTAGCATAATAATTAGAAATTTACTTTGCCTGATAGAAGTAAAAAAATACAGATAAATAAGAATTTCACCATAATAGTCAGATATATATTGTATATAATTGAGCAGCAATGTTAATATTTTAATATTACCAGGTTACATTACTGGTTTTTAATCTCTTAAGTATTATTCACATGACGAGTAAATTAGACGCACGTCAACGTGCATCGACGCACGTTGCAAAGCTGGAACAATGTATACAAATAGAGCCGTTCACATGTAATTTTCAATAATCATGTGAACGGCTCCGTTTGTTTACTTTATTCCAGCTTTGTAATGTGCGTCGGCGTTGACGCACGTTGATGCACATCAAATTTACGTGTCACGTGAATAATACTGTATAAGTAATTTTTAAACTGTGTTTTGCATAACAAATCTTCAGTACTGTATATCACTTCTTAGAATAGCCTTTGTATTCAGAGCTCTCTCACTCTCTCCTCCCTCTTCTCTCTTTCTCCACACTTTCTTTTTCTTCTCCTCTCTCTCCCACAATCGGTCCCACATTCGTTATTCCCTCAAGTTTATTTGCAAACTAAATGCTAGGACCTACACTGATATTACTACTGCCTCTAAAAACTAACAAAACACATGTGACTGACATTGCAGGTCTCCACGCCTTTGAGCACGAAGGTATTCAGAACATCACTGCACTCAAGGACCAGCTGATCAACGCTAACCATGACCAGTCTAACGCTATCCTCAAGCGTCATGCTGATGTCATCGCAAGGTAAACTGAACTTTTACATACCATTACCTACCTACATAAGTTTAGACACTCTAGTATACTTTTGCTTTATAAAGACATGCTCCAATCAAATAACCCCTTTTTTTTTCAGCTAAATTTGCGGCTTTCTTTGATATTTTTCACTTTTTTTTTTTTTTTTTTTTTTTTTTTTGTAATTATATTGTACAATAATCTGAATTTTTCAAAATAAATTTTTAATCTAGATAATGCAGATTCAGATCAAATTATATTTGTGATATTCACAGATAGTTTTGTCTTTAAACCAGCTAAGAAAGTGATGTATATTGTAATATTACATACTAGGTAACAGTGATGTTAACATGTGTATATGTATTTTTGTTTCAGATGGCAACAACTGTTGAGCGACTCTGACTCTCGCAAGCAACGTCTGCTACGTATGCAAGAACAGTTCCGTCAGATCGAGGAACTGTACTTGACTTTCGCTAAGAAGGCGTCGGCTTTCAACTCATGGTTTGAGAATGCCGAGGAAGATTTGACAGATCCTGTACGTTGTAACTCCATCGAGGAAATCAGGGCACTTAGAGAGGCACATGCACAGTTCCAGGTGAGTCAGCAAGTCAGAAATAATATTTTAAAGTTAGGTTTAAGTTAAAAAAATAAATGCCAATATGAAGGCATCATTACACTGTGTTATGGTATGACTACAATGCTCTTTGTGGATTTCCTAAACTTACTGTCGTGCTTATGTTCCAGGCTTCTCTGTCGTCTGCCCAAGCCGACTTTGAGTCCCTGGCTGCCCTAGACCAGCAGATCAAGAGCTTCAACGTTGGTCCTAATCCTTACACTTGGTTCACCATGGAGGCTCTCGAGGATACCTGGAGGAACTTGCAGAAAATCATCAAGGTCAGTAGCTTACATAATCACAACTCAGAGATTTAATTAACGACCCCTTAATGTTCGTATTTCAAATTTTCACCACAACAATAAATAAATGTAACGGTGGCGCCACCGCCTCAGCCAAATGGTGTTGGCCGAGATGGTGGCGCCAAATATAAAATTTGTTTATTTTCGATTGTTGTGGCGGAAATTTGTAATACAAACAATAAGGGAATGCTTTTTAGATAGGGCAATAACGTAGAAGCTCAGGAGCTTGATTTAGACGTGGTATTGATTGACGATGTTACAGGAGCGTGATCTTGAGCTGGCTAAGGAGGCCCAACGTCAAGAGGAGAACGACAAACTACGCAAGGAGTTCGCTAAACATGCTAACGCCTTCCATCTGTGGCTTACTGAGACCAGGTATGTGCAATATATATTTATACACAGGAAAACATAATCTACAGTCTTAAAATATATCTTATAGCAGTTAGATTCTTCTTTAAAATAGATAGATTTAGCACAAATAATTTACATATATTTCTCACTGTTTATTCAAATTTTATGTAAAATTTTGAGCCTGTTTATTATTACTTTTGAAAGACTCCCCCCCCCCCCCCACTTCTCTTTTTAAAATTATTAACAAAAAGGGAAACTTTAATTGATGTGTGTATTTACTTTTATTGCCATACAGTTTCTAGTTTTTATAGCAAAATAGCAACACAAAATAATAATAATAATAATAAAGAAAAGAAAAAAAAAACTATAAGTAAATAAGCAATGATTTTAGACAGAAATTAACTGTGTAAATTTTCCAAAATTGTGAAAAGAAAGAACAAAAAAAAAAAAAAAAAAGAACAAAATAATTTTTGGCAAAAATTACATTAGGTCAAAATCTTACAAACAAAATTCTAATCAACAGTTAAAATCACAAACTTGCTATTCTAAGGTACAGTTTATTTTGCAATCTATATTTACTCCCCCAGAAATTATCACACTACTCAATTCAATTACAAAGTTTCAGTACAAAAATACAAAAGTTTTAATATAAGTTTTGGTGTCACAGATATCGACTTCTCGGCTGGGATGGGTGACCATTATTTTAAATTTCTAAGTTTGCAGTGTGACTAACCTATCAATATCTGTTGTTTTTTCTTTCCTAACTTTTAATAGTTTATAGTGTGTGGCTTAAGCTGTATTATCATAATAGTGTGCGTCTATTTTGCTGTTCCTAATAATTAATTACCCCTTTTTTTTTTCTTTTTTTTTTTCTATAGCCCTAATTTTTTGGTTCCTTTAATATATGTTTCATTATGATTTGGTTATGATATTTTGATGGAATATTTTATTATTTTGCCTTAATGAAAATACTATGGTTTTATATGGAGTAATTCTAAAAGGTGTTGAACAAAAAACTTGCCTAATATCCTAACATACCTGAATATCATCATTGATTTGGTAGGAGTCATTGATTTCTAATTTATTCACCATTTCTTCAATGTGTAAAATAAGAAATCAATGACTCTGGTCAAATCAACGTTTATATTCAGGTATGTTAGGATGTTCTACGCCTTTAATTGAAGTCTTTATGAGTATACCTTGTATTGTCTTAAGGCAATATTGTAAAATTATATATAGCAGCTTTTAAATATCAATTGTTTGAATAATTATAGGCTATTTATAATTTTACCAAATATTAAATCAATAATAGATATTTGATTTTTTTTTTTTTTTTTTTTTTTTTTTAATAACTTTCATTACTGAAGATATGTTTAAAAATCCATATTCGCAATATTATTTTCCAGGATTTTACTTTGTAATTCCTTGTTTTTGTACTTATATGTTAGTTTAATTGTGTAAAATGAGATAATTCCAAATATGTATTTACCAGTAATTAATCCACTGTGCAGTGTTCAGTTTTCAACATTGGTGTGACAAATGAGCTTCCTATATCAGCTCACTTCTAACTGCTTTAATGTTGTGTCATTGTTCTGTTCATTGTCCACTTGATCTAAGAAAAATTAAATAAGTAAAAAGAAAGTTAGAAAAAAATCATATATTTTGTCAGAATGTCCGTAATTAAAAAAAAAAAAAAAAATCTTAAATTTGCGTTTTTTTAAGAAAAAATAAATAATTTTTTGTCAGAACGTCCATAATTTTTTGTCAGAACGTCCAAAATTTTTTTTCTTTTTTTTCTTCTCAATTTCGCGTCATTTGCTGGAGAAAAAAAAATCAAGATGAAGTGGACTTTATTGCAGAACAAAGGCATATTGTATTTAACCCAAAATTTGACTTAAATTTACTATAATGAATGCTAATGTTTTTGTTTGTTTGTTTGTTAGAACTTCTATGATGGAAGGATCTGGTAATTTGGAAACACAATTGGAAGCTACGAAGGTATGTATCACATTAATATTAGAACTTTCATAAATAAGTTTTATTACAATGGGAGAAAAAATTAATCCAAGTTGTGAATTTAACCTTATTAAAAATAAAATGAATGAAGTTTCTTATCAAAAAATCAAAGCATGAGAAAAATTGTTGCAACAAAAATATGATTACACTTGTATAAAAATGTAAATTAAAATTTCAACATTGTCTATTATAATTAATTCACTGTTCTGTAAAATTATAATATTTTCATTGCCATGAGCCTCATTTGTGAGAACACTAACATATAGGCTATGTAGTTAGTTAATTCATAATAATAAATGACTTCAGATGAAAATTGACTGATATGTTGTGTTAAATTTGCAGCGTAAGGCAGCAGAGGTTCGTGCACGTCGCTCTGACCTCAAGAAGATCGAGGACTTGGGCGCCATATTGGAGGAACACCTCATCTTGGACAACCGTTATACTGAACACAGGTGAGGGCAAATGTCGTGTGTGTTAGTTAACTAACGGGACTGAATCAACCTAACTTTTTGGCTTTCTTTTATTATTCTATGGCCTATGATCACATTATGGATAATTGTATTTTTTTCATCATAATATATTTGCAACCTTTTTTTTTCTATCTTTTTCTTTGAATTTATTAGTAGTTTTAATAATAGTAAACAGAAATATTAATTTTTGTGCTTTTTATTATTATTAGGAAATTAAACCACTAAAATTTTGATAATATGTAAATAAAAAGAAAATTACAGTAAAAACCTGTGATTATAGAGAAATATCACGCAGAAAAATACATATATAGCCTTAATGTGCAATTAGGCTATAGAGTAATGTGGAAAAAGACCAAAAATTGGGTTAGAACAATATGTACGTAAAATAATAATTTACAATCGTTGTGGCGGGCGAGTCCCGAGGTGGTTGGGCCCAATTTTTGGCTTTATTTCATATTATTCTACCGCCTATGAGCACATTAAGGCTATGTGTGTATTTCTCTGCATTATAGCTGTGTAATGATAAGTTTTTACTATTCTTTGGTTAATTATTTTTATTGTTGTTGTATTTAAGTGTGCAATAGAGAAAATCCTATTTTGTCCAGTTCCTAATGTGTTGATGTTGCGTGATATTACAGCACTGTTGGTCTGGCACAACAATGGGATCAACTTGACCAGCTGGGCATGCGTATGCAGCACAACCTTGAACAACAGATCCAAGCACGTAACCAATCAGGTGTCTCCGAGGACGCACTCAAGGAGTTCAGCATGATGTTCAAGCACTTCGACAAGGAGAAGACCGGACGTCTCAACCATCACGAGTTCAAGTCTTGTCTTAGAGCTCTTGGTTATGATCTACCTATGGTGGAGGAGGGACAACCTGACCCTGAGTTTGAGGCCATCCTAAGTAAGTTTGCACAAAGTACAATCAGATCCACAAACTACGTATACTATATAGTGTGTTTACGCATAAAGCCATTCTGATTGCTTTTTGATGCTCTTCTTGAGCAATGAATAACATTGCTCAGCATAGGACAAACGTAGTTTTTGGCTATTTTCTTTGGAAAATTAGCTATTTTTTTGGTCATTATTATTTTTCTTGCATACTTGAGGTACTAATTTAGCCTGTTAACAGCATCAATGCTCTCAAAAAAATTGCTAAGTATTTTTAAACTGGCTAAACGTGCCATTTTTCTATATCAGCCAATGTTATTTAGTACTCATTTATGACGTCAACCTTAACATGAATGAAACCAACCTAAAAATAGAATTGTACCACAATTCAGTGCAATCCCCCCACCCTCTAAATCTTATGTTACTAACATGTTGATGTGGTTACAGACGTGGTTGACCCCAATCGTGACGGCTTTGTGTCTCTACAAGAGTACATGGCCTTCATGATCAGCAAGGAGACAGAGAACGTGCAGAGTTCAGAGGAGATTGAGAACGCCTTCCGAGCCATCACTGCGGGAGACAGGCCCTATGTCACCAAGGAGGAACTATATGCTGTGAGTATACAGTCGTGGACATATGTTGTCGGAGAGTGAATTTCTAATTAACATTTAAACCATGTAAATACTGTACCATTAATTGGGTTAATTTTGGCCAAAAGTTTAAAAATTATTTATTCGTAACTAAAGATTATAGAAACATGAAACATAAAGCTTTATTTTTGCTCTATCTTTTAGTTTTTGTTTCACATTTCTATGAGCTTTAGTGGGGGAGTAAATAGTTTTTTTAAAATTTAACCAAAATCACCTCACGTGATGTTAATAGGAAAGTACATAATATAAATTTATAAAATGAAGAAAAAAAACCATTGCCGTTGATATATATGAAGTTAAAAAATTAAAAATTAAATTAACAATATAAAAAATAGTTGGAGAGTAATTAGAAGTGAAAATTATTATTATTTTTTTTTCTTCTTAGAGTATAGAAAAAAAACTTGCCTTACTCATGCACATATTTTCCATGTTTCAGAACCTCACAAAGGAGATGGCCGACTATTGTGTCTCACGTATGCAACCTTACGAAGATCAAAAGACAAACAGGCCAATCCCTGGCGCCCTCGACTATATCGAGTTCACCCGCACACTTTTCCAAAACTAAAAACTTTGCACTCTGCCCCCGTCAGCTACTGTAGTGTTATCATAGCCTTAGCATAATCTTAGTTATATAAAAGTCAGACCTTATCATGGGTTAAATTTACTCAAATCACAACAAACTATATGGGTAATATTTACTATAGATTTAGCTTATGAGCTATGGTTTTAACATCGCTGTGGTGTAAAATAAATACCCCTAATTTATAGTTTATGTTTTTAAGTAATTTTAACTCAAAAATTTTAGTCCATCTAAAAATCAAGACAGTTAAAAACTGGCTTTTGAAAAATATAATTTAAAAATTTCCTGCTCTCTTTTGAAAAAAAAAAATTGTCTGACTTTTTAGCTTACAAATGGGTATCAAAGGTTCACAGCTTTGTGCAAAAATAAATCTAAGTTTTCTATGCAATCAAAATTATTAATTAAAAAAAAATAATAATAAAAAAATGTTACAAACGAGTTTTTTTTTTTTTTTTTTTTTTGTTGCAAAACCTGCTTCAATTTGAAATAATCATGCTATAGAAAACTTAGAACTGTATGCTTTAACTTATATTATATAATAGCTAAATTATCTATCAATTATTATCAAAAAAAAAATAAATATATATAAATATCTATTATAATCAAACAGAAATAGCATTTAAAAATTGTTTTTTTTCGTAATAAAAAAAAAGTTAGGAAGTAGAGAATTAATGCATTATAATTAAATTCAATAATAAAAAATTAAATTTTAAACATAATGGGGTTAGAATTTTACTGATAAACAGATGGAAATTCATTTTTTTTTTTTTTTTTTTTTTTTTTTTTAGAATGTCTGTAACGGTTGAGATTTTTGTTTATTTTTTCTGATTTTAACATACGTTGTTATGGACGATAACACCTTAGCAACAGATCTGCCTCAACTAGCGCCACTGCTAGCAGCTAAATTAGTGAACCAATATTTTTCAACAATTAAATGTTAACGTAACAGACATTTTAAAGAAATAATTGACAACTTGCCGTAAAGAATTTTGCATTGTTGCAATAATTATGTATTTTTTCAAAAGAAATACATGGATTGCATTACCAGTTTTTTAACAGTGAAAAATTTTCTTATGCAAATTTTATGAAGTTTGTTTATCAGGGACTCTAGTTTTAAGATAGAATTTAAAATATTGGGTTTAAAAGAAAAATATATGCTCTTGGTTTTTTGTCTGCTTGCTAAATGGCATAATATGTATTTCTCGGCTGCTATTACTTTTTACTTTTTTGTTTATTTTAAAAATTGTATTCAAAAATATTTAAGAAAAAAAAAATCAATAAAATTTGATGGTATGTCGCTTATTTTTTGTTTCTTATTTGATTTCTCCTTTCTTCTCTTTAGATTGAGGGAGTAGGATACCGACCTTATATCTCAAAAACTAGAACTGTTTTGGGTCTAAATTTGGTGTCATTGTGTAGCTAAGGGTTACACCTAGCTGTGATAAAAATTTCAAGATGGTTGACCGTCCCGAAAAAAAGAAAAAAATTATTGAAATTAACAAAAACATAACAAACAGATCCAAGATCAATATTTAATAATTTGGGCCTTATGGGCTTAAAATGTCAAAAAATCATATACAATTAATTTGCATGTTGACCCCCCAAAATTTTTATATATTTGAAATTGTCTCAAGCTGAAGTATCATTGTGCAAAATTTCAGGGTTTTTTTTTGACGAGGAAGGTTTGAGTCTAATGGCCGACGCCGGTCCCCTACTCCCTTAATTAAATCATACATTTTTTAATGAAAAAAAAAAAAATTAAAAATATTAGTAAAAAGGCGTAAAATTAACTACTGTGAAATTTGACCAAAAAGTTGTAAAGAAAGAAAAATCTGAAATTTTTCAGTGATACATTAAGATAAGGTTTCTACAAAAAAAATGTAAAAAAAATTGGGGTTCTAGCTACATTTTACATTATAAAGTTTTAGTCTTATACTAACTGATGTTAATTTCAATAATTATTTTCTCTCTTATCTGATAGTTCAAGTTCTGAAAATTTTATCATAGGTACCTGTTAGTATTGACTTTCAAATGTAAAGTTTGAAAGTTTTCTTTTTAGATTTTAAGATACAAGCCATTTAAATACAATCCTTAATATTAATCATTTTGTGACTTTTAATAAAGCACTTAGAAACTCAGATTGAACTAAAAATGTATTTTAATCATTACAGATTTCATTATTTTTTAATTCAATATATATATATATATAGGCCTATATATATATATATATATATATATATATATATATATATATATATATATATATATATATATATATATATATATATATATATATATATATATATATATATATATATATATATATATTACATGGTAGAGAAAGCGTAAAAAATATCATATAATATTTAAAATAAAAATGCATTCATGCATTTTTGTTGAATGTTTTGAATGGTCAAAATCTTGAGCCTTCAAGAACGATGCCGTTCACCAGCTACGTCACTGATAAGGTGAACAAAATTGTAAGTGGTGATATGACGTCTTTGGTGAATTTATTTAAGCTGCGCGACCTTGGACAAAACTTTTCCCGGAGCAACCAACCTCTTATATATGGACCTTGGTCATTAATATTTAAAGGTTAAAATAAAACACAAAATATTCCCATTTAAAAAGCCATAGATTTTATTTTATATTTATATTTATCATAGTAATATTAATAATAATAATATTTAACAATCTTAGAGTACACAGTTTATATCACTAAAAAACAAACTCAATATAACAGAGGAAATAAATATTTTATCCACATATTTGAAGTTTACTCACAATTAATTAACAATCACCACCACAAAGACAAAAATATTTAAAAATTGGAGAGCAAAAGTCTCGTTTTTTTTTTTAATTACATTTTATTATATGAGGGATACAGAGAAAATAAGAAATAATAAGGCTCCGAGATAAATAAAAATGTTTCTTCTGATTCACCTTTTTTTTTTCTTTTTTTTTTTTTTTTTTTTTAAGGTGTAGAACACCTTGAACAAAAAAAGTTGTGTAATATCCTAACAAACCTGAAAATCAATGTTGATTTTCAGGTTTGTTAGGATATTACACAACTTTTTTGTTCAAGGTGTTCTATGCCTTTAAATGTTATTCTAAAAAAAGGCTAAATATTGCACATCCTATTGAAGTATGATAGAAATACAATATTATAATATAAGTATTAGCAAGTGATTTTTATCACCTCTCGTCACAACTAAAAAAAAAAAAAAAAAAAAAAAAAAAAAAAAACGAAAACGAAAATAAGATTTAAAAAATATATTAATAATACTTTCACTGCTTAAAAAAATGAAGAAAAAAAAAACTTTTTCAGAAAATATAACATTTTTTTTCTTTAATCTTAGAGCCTTAAAAACATATTATTATAAATAAAGTCTGTCCTATATTAAAGGATTAAAAAGGTCACATGGTTTATTGCCTTTAATCTTTCATTCAATCGAGTAACATACAGGTAGCCAATCAGATACAACATTTCAAAACAGCAATCACTGTAGTTAGAAGCCTTACAACAGAGTTTAGTAAGAAAATAAACAAAGTCGGAGCTCAACAATACAAACAAAGTGCTAGCAGATGACTTCGTCTTGCCATCTTGATACAGAATGATTTCTTATGGAGGCATGAAGCAACTGTAAAGTAAGATGTAGTTTGTTTGTTTTCTCAGTATTGCTTTTCTGAATTTTTAGTTATTAGACTGTTAATTATCTAATTGAAATTCAGGATAATTAAAACTTTGAGGTTCAATAAACTACAGTAAAAATTTCAGTTTGAAGAAATAATTCTAACTTGAGTTATAGCTGTTTCATTCTTCTAGAAGAAAGTATTTTAAATCAAGACAGGAACACAAAGTCGTCTGCTAGTACTTTGTTGGTATTGTTGAGATTGAGTTTGTTTATTTTCTTACAAAACCCTCATTTATAAGACTTCTTATAGATAATATAGTACAGACTTTAATATTGGGTTATAGCATCAATTTGAAAATATACCAAACAATATTATAGGTAAAATTAAAGTAAAAAAAAAAAAAAAATTAAAAAAAAAAAAAAAAAAAAAAAAAACTTAACTTTTTTTTTTAATTTTTTGTTCCTTAAATGTTTCTATATAATACAGTACATTTTCAAACTCAATTAAAAGTTATTAAAACCCAATTAAAATAAAATTTGACAATAAGACAAATATAGGTTATTGTTTTTTTACATTAAAATATAATTCACTATAGCACAGAATGAAAAAGAATTCATCACCAAAAAATAGTTATGAAATGTTTTTAAAAAAACAAAAAAATCACAAAAACTGGATACAATTGTTAACAAAAACAAGGTCTTGGAACTATTATAATATATAGAATTGATCTATCTATTTAAACTGGTTTTTCTAGACATTTCTATATAAAGAATTATTCTAACAAAAAATTAATCAGAAATTTTGAATTTCTCTTTAATTATAAGCCAATCAGTCAGCTATTTACAATATTTTAATTATTTTACTAAAAGTTAGACTAATTTATGGACTTAATCATTGGTTTAAAAATACCAAATTTTTTTTTTTTCTGAAATTGTCCTTTTTTTTTCTTTTTTTTTTTTAATATAAATTTTTTTTACTTACATATTTGATTTACATAATATATTTTTCACTCCAGCACCCGTACATTTTTAACTTGCTTTTTTTAACAATGTTTTTATTTTCGACTTTTTTCTTAACTTTTTCAATGCTTTATTTACTTTACAACTCTTTTTTTTTTTTTTTTTTTTTTTTTTTTGAGGCAAGAGATGTTAATATTAGTAATAATATTATTGCATTTTAAATGTGTTTTACTAAAAGGCAGCGTGGAAAAAGTGCTTCTATTTAAAAGGCGTCTTTTTTAATAATTAATTTCATTTTTTTTAATAGTTGCTATACATTTCTTACATAAAAAAAAAATTTATTTTAATCAATAAAAATCATTGCACTTAAAAAAAATGATAAAAAATTATTATGCTGTACAACATAATATTTTGTCGATGGATGTCTACTGCTTTACTATGCTGTAAAATAGAATAAACTTGCAGAAAAACTTTATTTCTTTAGCAGTGGAAAGTAGTTTTGCTGTACAGTATAGTTAATTCTTCAGTATGTTCTTTCCATGCATATTTCATATCCTTTGGTATACCATTGCAAAACGTGTTATTCTTTTATTATATCGTAATAAAATTTTGTCACGAAATGTTAAATTAGGAATATTCACACGTTTACATGTTTTTAAGCTGCTAAAATAATAAGTATTGAAGTTCTCAACGTCAATTTTATTGACTCTATAAGTTCTTAGGCCTGCATTGAAAAAGTTTAGAGAATAAAGAAGAAAAGTATCAAGAAATCTTGTCATGGTCCTACATTACTAATTTAGAGTCAATCACGTGGGTTACAGGGTTAATTTAACCCCTTAAAGAAGGTACTCTACCCTATAAATGGGTTAAAAATTACCTCATAAAAAGATTGCAGATAAAAAGTACCCCTATATAGGGTAAAATTTAACCCTGATAGTAATTTAAATTAACCCATATTTTGAGGGTTAATATATCACTTTTATGGGTTAAAATTACCTTTATTAAGTTATTTCTCTAGAGGCACCTATTAAAACCCTAATTAAAGGGTTATTTTTCTTTGCACCAAAAATGGGTTAGCTCTCTTTAAGGGTTGTATTAGCTAGCAGATAAAGATGAATGTGGGGTAGTTTTCACCGTTGGTACTCGAAGTTTTGAGTTGTGGAGAACTGTGCTGGGTTGTACATCATTGGTACGCCACCAACCTAAAAATTGTAAAATATTGTAACTTTAATATAGGCTATGACTTTCATAATTACAATTTTCAATGTTTCAAATTAAGTGACCAAAAAAAAAAAAAAAAAAAGAAGAAAAAAAATGAAAAAAAAATAATAATAATAATAATAATAATAAATAAAGAAATACATCAAATATTACCAAAGTCATGTATTATAACAATAGATAACTAATGAATATAAAAGCAAAGCGTTTCTACATTTTTTTTTTTTTTTTTTTTTTTTATTATTGACCCTAGCTATTATTTTACTTTTTTGTTTGTTTATACATTGCATAAATAGTTAACATTTAAAAAAAAAGCAATGAATAAAATAGGAAAAGTCTGCTATAGATGCAGAAATCTAAAGAAAGCAATCTCAAAATACAAAAAGAAAAAGCAGCTTCATGATTTTAATAAAACACAAATATATTAAATTCTAGATTACAATTAGGATATCTAAAATTAAACAAAACAAAAATGAATGCGAATACAAAAGAAAACATGCTGTTTGCAAATCTCAAATACACAGGAGAGAGAGGGGGGGGGGGGGGGAGAGAATGTCCACGCAGGGATTTTTTTGATGACACTGCTTAATTTTTAATAATGCCATTATTATTATTATTATTTTATCTGGAAAGCAGATATAATAAAGATCTAAAAATCAGGATTATAAAGGCATCCACAGACATAATGATAAAAAGGAGAATTTTAAATGACATATCGATGCTGTTGCGCCTAACCCACACTTTTACCTTTTGCGGGAATAATTACTTTCAAGTATCTAAATTTATTGGGACAACAGGTAAAACAAAAAAAAACAAAAAAAAAACTTATCCATAGGAAAACAGGTGTAGAAATGTTTTATACCTGGATAAATGTAAATGTGTTTTTTTTTTTAGTTATCGCGAGAAACATAGATGTATGAAAGTTAGCAAACCGCTAAAAGTAGAAGCGTGGTTAAGCGGCAACAGCATTGATATATGATGAGTCACACTTAAACATGTTTTAAGCTTAAATAAATATTAAAAGATAGACTAAAAGAATTATTCATAACAATTAGGAAAAATGTATGTGAATCACGATTCAGAAATCAACGTTGATAAAAGATCGTATTTTATTTGTATAGTATGAAAACTCATGCATTGTTATGACACTATTAATGACAATACAAGCTAACAAAACAACACTAGATCAAAAAAAAACTCCTAACTACTTTGAATGTTACCGCCAAAGATATTTAAGTTGAATTTTTATCATCCCAATTTTCTTCTTCCGAGCTAAGAAGCTGCATGCACAAAAACAAAAAAACATCGACCAGTCAAATACATAAACATAACATTATAGGTAGAGCGTTATATATTGCAGCCCCATGCTTGAGTTACAGTATATCAATGGTTCTTACATGTAATTACACTTAAAAATTAATTATGTCAATTATGCTGCCCCCACTTTTTATGACTTTTTGAAAAGGGTGTTAAACAAATTTTGAGGTGCTATTTTTTCTTAGAACAGTGGGAGCATGGGAAGTATTTTTAATTAATTTTTGAAAATCGACCTAAAACGCCTGTGACGTCATCAATCGGGCATTTATTTTGGAAAGTATTGATCGTAGAAAGTTCAGTAGCCAGTGTTTTAAAAATTCCTGGGGAAAAGCTGATTTCATTAAACTGGTTACTGAACCTCGAACGATTAGTATTTGCCGAGAAAAAAAGTGGACTGATGACGTCACAGGCTTTCTAGGTCGATTTTCAAAAATTAATTAAAAATACTTCGCATGCTCCAATTGTCCTAAGAAAAAATAAAGCCTCAAAAAATTTTAAAGCTCTTTCCAAAAATATCATACACTCTACACTCAACAAAAAAATTTCAATTCACCTTCCTCATTCTACTTCACAAATGTTTCTATTTTGATATACCATATAGGGTGGTTTTATTCATTTTAAAATCGACGTCGTAAATGAGTACTAAATAACATTGGCCGGTATAGGAAAATGGCACATTTTCCCAGTTTAAAAATACTTTTCAATTTATTTGAGAGCATTGATGCTATTAACAGGTTGAATTAGTACCTCAAGTATGCAAGAAAAATAATAATGACCACAAAATAGCTAATTTTCCAAAGAAAATAGCCAAATACTACGTTTGTCCTATGCTGAGCAATGTTATTCATTGAGCATCGGAAAGTACTCAGAATGACGTCATGCGCACACACCCTATAAATAATTATGCTGGACATCTTGGCTATATGTATAATCTCTATACATTATAGCATAATTTGTGTTGTCATGCATACATGTTGTTGCATTGAGCTAGCATAATTATAACATATTTATTTTAGTTTACGTCACATTATCGTACACTAGCAATTTTTTGTTTTATTTATTATTAGGCCTATATTTATTATTACTGTTATTTTTCAGAAGACATATAAGGGACTGTAAAGTAAAACTGAGCCACAGAGCTGAGGCATTAGAGATAAAATAAGGACAGTTGTATTTTCTGATTTGAGCCACATGTTTGGAAGTCTAATTGTCTTACCTGGTTGGAGTGATCTTGTTCTGAGTCTGTGGTCTGCAGAGGTGACTGAGGGGCTGAGGAGGCGGGGGTGGTGAACTCTGTCCCTGCCACTTCTCCTTCACTCACTGTCAAACATAGCAATAAGTTGGCTTAGCTTTTACAGTGGGATACATCATTTTCAGATACATATTAACTTTAACAATTGTATTATTATTATTGTTTTATATAGAGATATTTCTAAATCAATTTCAATTTAAGGGAAAAAATCATCATGGTTAGGATAAAATTAACCAATTAATTAGGATTCTTTTGTTTACTTATTAATCAATTATTTAATGATATTATTTATCAAGTCCCAATAAATTAGAGAATCTTTGTGTTTTATTAATTTTCAATTCCATGTGCTTTAATATCTCTGCCTATTATTAATTTTTTTTTATTTATTAAACACAGTGCATGTACAACATACATCTAAATACTGTATACAATTTATAGACCAATTGACTGCCTATTATTCTCTATTATTATTTTATTATTAATTTTTCAGTTTATTTTTGATTGATTGATTGATTTTTTTTTTTTCCTAACACAAATTTGACCCACTATTTTGATTAAAGTTGTAACTATGTATATTGCTTGAAAACTTTTGAAAGCAGTATTTAAAATAATATAATTTTGCTAGAAAAAACAATACACTTTTTTAATGACGCTCACTTTCTACAGAGCAATATGAGCAGCGTACATACGCTTATAAATTTAAATGCAGCCTGGGTTAGAATATTTTCTTTACCTCGTGTCCCTGTATAAGCTCATACTTCTCACATTCCTCAATTTTTCATAATCTATCTATGTTTTTTACTATTAAGGATTAACCTCAGACCTAGCAAAAGCAAAATATCTCAAAATTGGTTCGATAACTTTTTTTAAAAACTTTAAGGGGGTTAAAAAATGTCATGATCTACGAGCTCCAGTTAACAGAATATTCTAACAATATTTGTGACTCAAGATAATTAGGATTAAAATTTGTATATGATTAGCATTGAGTTTTTGTTTTTTCAATTAAAAAAAAATTTTTGGTTCGATAACTTTTTTTGAAACTTTCTGACGTTATAAATATGTCCAAGCTCTATCGATTACTTTTTGTTTTATATTTCAAAATTATTTCTGGCTCGAGAAAATTAAGCCTTAGTTTGCCCATTTGAATAACATTGATTTTGAATTTCGCGGCAAAATAAAAATGGTTAAAAATTAATTGTGAGAAATGTATGGCAATTATGAAGAAATTATACTTGAACTTCTATTTTGTAAAGATGAGATTTATCCAAAAATAATTTTTAAAATATTTTACGATAAGTTTTTGAAAAAAGGGGGCGTTCTAGGTCTGAGGTTAACCGTTAAATTTTTTATAATTATCAACTATCGCAGAGACAAAATTTTCCTAATATTTATTACTGTATAATCTATGTATAAAGTTTATCAATTATGATGATAATAATAGCTGTTTATTGGGTTTAAAATAAATTATACACAAACTAAGTAAAATATACAGATGATGGAAGTATTAGTTGTATGAGACAATGTGCTTCTATTGTAACAATATAACAATGTATTAGAGGCCAGTGTGTTTGTCACTCACCTGGCGCAGGTACAAAGAAGTTAACAGGTGCTCCAGGCTGACTCATAGTTGGGAAGATATCAGCTGGAGCTGCTGTAGGTTTAGACCCTCCACTGGTACCATTAGGTTGAAGTACATTCACGTAGTTCTTACGCATTGCTATGGTACACATGGAAACAGATGTTTGTGTTATATAACTGCTTACGTTAGCATGTTGTGCTTTAAAATATTATCAGCTTAGGTTGTAAACCTTGTATCTCAAAAAATGCAATTATAAGCCTTATGTCTTCTATATAAAGAGCTGAGAATCCCATCAAAATTTTATACTTAATGATTTACTCTATATTTGAAAAAGTCTAAACATTTTTTTGAAAAAAAAAAAAAAAAAAAAAAAAAAAGTTTCATTCTCTACACGTATCACTAATCCTGTTCGTAAACCCTGTTCTCTGCACCAAAAATGATGATTGCCTTATGGTTATTAAAATGGAATGCGCATTTTTTGGTGCAAGAGAACAGGGCTTATGAACAGCATTTCTACATCCAGTGCATAGAGGAGCTAAAAAAAAAAATTAAAAAAAAACAAATTCTTTGAAATTACAAAACAAGTCCAAAATAAAAACGATTGTTTAATTTTAAAAAAAATGGAATCTATAGACATATTTAAGGTAGGCAGTAGATATATTTAATATTTTTAATACGTATGTCACAAGGTTAAGAACTAAAAACTTAAAAGAAAGAAACAAGAGGCGATTTTCCACCTATAATTTTTTACTAAAGGTAAATTTTCACCATCTATAGATTACACAAAAATAATTGTATGCTTACTGATACTTTTAATTTATAAAAAAAATAAAATAAAATAAAATCTATAAAACATATTTTTATAGCAAAATTTAAGTTGCTTGGTTTTGGTGAAATGCAATAGACAAACACTACAAACACAGCTTTACTAACCTGTTCTTGAGAGCTTATACCCCGAGCCAACAGAAGGAGGTAAAGATGTTGGCCCTTGTGATTGGATGTTGCTGCTAGGAACAGCGCTGGGATTGGCTGGTGCCGACATTGCGGTGGGAATTGACATAAGTGACTTTGGTGGAGGTTTTAGTTCACTGACCACTTCATCTTCATTTGCATCTGTGTTGACCCAACGTTTGCGATCTGGGTCCCATACAATCTGTGCAACATAGAACAACATTAATATGTGTCATTCAATTTAGACCAACAGTAATATGTGTCGTTCAATATACACTAACTTTAATATGTGTCTTTTCTTTTAAGATTATTTTGTGTCCGTTATATCATGTCTGGTGCTGAAAGCCCTTGTCAACTTACTTTTTTATTATTTGGAATACTAGATTGATAATTACCATACCTTATTATCAATGCATTAGACACCAACACGTTGATTTTGTATTTATTTTTATTTTCTTTTTGACTGTTATATTACGTATCTGACATCACAATGTATCGCCGCCAATCACAGTCACCGCTCTGGTCATGTGATTAATTTAAGCCCCTCTCTCAAGTTTTTTTACCCCTATCACGACCCCCTCGGTACATTGTGACGTCAGATACGTGATATAACAATCAAAAAGTAAATAAATAACAATAAATACAAAATCAACGTGTTGGTGTCTAATGCATGGATAATAAGGTATGGTAATTATCAATCTAGTATTCTAAATAATAAAAAAGTAAGTTGACAAAGGCTTTAATAGAAGATGTTTAAAATAGAAGAGGCTTTAAAAAGAAAATACACAAAATCTAAGACAGATTAATATTAAAGTAAAAGATAGAAATATTAGCACTGGCCTTACCACAGTAAAAGTTCTATGGAGCGGTCGAGGTCTCACGTGGCAGAGTTTAGTTATAAAAATATTATATAATTAAACTGTGTGCCACAAGAAACCTTAACCTCTCCATACAACTTCTACTGTGGTAAAGTAAGGCCAGCATTGGTATTTCTATCTTTTACTTTAATGCTCATTCTAACTGCAATTTTTTTTTTCTTAAATTGAATTACAAACTAATAATACTAACAAAGTGCTAGCAGACAACTTTGTCTTTTAACATGCTTTCTTATGGGGGAATAAAACATCTATAACTTGAGTTTTTTTTTTTTTTTTTTTTTTTTACTATAGCTTACTAAAGTTTAAAGCTTTTGTGTTTCTGAATTTCAAGTCAATAGAACGGTTGCACTCATATTTACAAACCGCAATTTTGTTAGTCAGAAATATGCAGCCCAGCATAGGAAATACATAGGTATTTATTATTATTTTTTTTTTTTAATACATAGCAAACTAAGCTTCAAACCTTAATCCAAGCCTTATTTCTAGGTCTTAATAAGCTAGAAGAATACAAGAAAAATGCTTACAGTTGCATTTTTGTGACAAAAGAGGAAAAATTATGTGTTTTTTAGTTTTTTTTCCCCTTTGCTGGACAATGCATTATAGGCACCACAAACATGGTACCAGGGGTGTAACTTTGGACCATTTTTTAAAATAGCTTTAACTCTGAAACTCTTTCAGTTTGAATGATAATACCAAATATGCTGGAAAGTTTATATAGTTAAGCTTTTAGAAATTTGGGTATAATTGTTGTAACTAAAAAAGTTTCAAAGTTAAAGCAATTTAAAAATGGTCCACAGTTACACCCCTGGTCTCCCTGGTCTAAAGTTACACCATGATATGGTAACAAAGAACAAGAATATGGAATCTTTCTATAGGGTCTATGCATTCATGTTAAAGTCGACGCCATGTTGGATCACTCAATATCATGGGTGGCATAGGAAAATAAATATTTTTGCCAGTTTAAAACCACTATGCAATATTTTTGAGAGCATTGATGTTGTAAATATGTTGAATTAGTATCTCAAGTAAATGTGAGAAAAATAGCAGTAACAAAAAAAAAATAATAACCTATTTCCCAAAGAAATTTACTAAAATTAAGTTTGTCCTATGCTGAGCAATGTTATTTACTACTCCAGTATGGCCTCCTAGCGCATTAAATATGACATCATCCGCATACACCCTATTAGTTGACAAAATAATTTGGTGTGGTACGTAATAAATATGAAGATACTCACTGTTGGATTCTTATCATCAGGTAAGATCATTTGGTTTTTAGGTTTAAGTGAAATTTTACTCCACAATCCTCCCAACCAACCCCCGCTAGCTTGTCCTTGTTGTTGCTGAGCTGTTTTCTTATTGGTCTGTTTAGGTGAAGCTGGCTTGTGATTGGCTGAGGCTCCTGTAGAGGATTCTGATAGTGTTTTCTGACGTCTAGTGCCTGGTAGTGTGATAGTGGGTGCTGGAGATTGAGGCTCACCCTAAAACAAGAGTCGTTACTTGCTTAAATATAAACTCTCAGAGATGGTACCGTACGTTTATATTTGATACATATCACATTGTTATACATTAGCTCTATAGTGGAAGTCATGTGGGAATGAAGTGTACAACGAATAACTAATCAGAAATAAGATAATAATAATGTGGGAAAAAAAAAGTAATTTTATTTTATAATTCTAAAAGAGGATATTTTCCTAAATCTATAGATATGCGAATTTCTAATTTTTTTAGTTCATTACGTGTTTTTAATCAATTGCTGAAAATAGAAAAATGACATCACGGTCGGCTACGTATGCATGTGACGTCATTTTGCGACTTTCAAACTTTTAAAAATATTTTATGAGCTTAAAAATAAAATTAGAAATTTGCAAATCTAGTGAATCAGGAAAATGTCCTCTTTAAGAATATGCAATGAAATAACTTTCTAAATAAATGTGCTCTTCTTCGTTAGCTTAGAATCTTAAACATAATAGGTAATAATAATAAAAATAAATAAAATCCACTTTTTTTTTTTTTTTTTTTTTTTTTTTTTTTTTTAGGCTAATATTTTTTTTTTAAATTTTTTTTTTTTTTTTTCTATCAAACCTCTAGGCGAGGTACAACTTATGCTATTTATTTACATATTTACATTGCTTTTATACTGAATTTACACTCCCGAGACTTCCGAAACCCTATCATAAGATTCGCGGGTTCTTCCATGGCGGGTCGGCCATGGCCTGGCAATTTCTTCCCGGCATTCGCCTTTACATACCGAGGAAACCATGGAAACCTCGGTCAGGAAGTCGGTAGAGGAATACCCTGAGATATCCCTTCCACCTCCCGAATGCACTGTGTATTTCCGGTGGACAAAGCTTATTGATAAACTTTGCCTCTGCCGGGAATCGAACCCGTGACCCCTCGCGGACGAGTCAGACACGCATCCACTAGACCACAGTGCTCGGTAAATAGAATTGTTTTAAGAAGAATCAACTATTTTGAACAATTATTTGCATACACCTGTAATATCACAATATTTGTAAATATGTCTATAATTTTAAAAGTTTCATATAGTACAGTTCATATATCTTGCATAGACACATAAGGAAACCAACTTCCATTATTATAACACAACATACAAAATCATCCTGTTTAAAAGGAGTTATAAATAAAATGTATAACAATGCAATATGCCATTATAAATAAACTTCATGCCACACAACACAGTAAAAAAAATCACAAATATAAACTAAAATCAGCTAGGATAACTGCACTTTTCTTTTGGTTGGAAATGTCTAAAGTTCTGTTCACACAATGCAAGAAAATTGTATCATATGTAACGATCTTGTTGCAAAAAAAAAGGCCTATATCGTATTTTGTCACGGGAAGCAAAAGGCCTATCTCGTTCCCGAACGTTATAGATATGGCGCTCGAGATAGGCCTTTTGCGTCCACTGACAAAAAATGAGATATAGATATATATATATAGATCAAAATTTAAATTGCAATTAAATTACATCATTTTTTTTTTTTTTTTTTTTTTTTTATGTTATAACACATAAACTAAAATTTCAATGATAATTGTTTGGAGTTGACCTTAAAAATACTGCAATGAACTGTTTCAATGTAGCAAGCAATTTGATATTTTAATATTTTTAAAATTTGAAGATTGCATTACATCACATTTATTGCAAACTTTGCACTTTATAAAAAGAACGTAAACAATAAAAATTGTATCCCGTACTAAAAACAAATGAATAAATCATAAAATGGGACCACTATACATATACCTATTATATCCTTTAACCCTTATGTACTCTCACAAACTGGGGTTAAAAAACTGTTAAAGCCATAGACCACATAAAACAACTTGTACTTTTTAATGAATAAACACGAAATGGGATCTTCAGAACTGATGACAATTTTTAACAGAATGTTAATGTAACCCCACGAGAGAAAGAGTGAAAATACTGTAAAGTATGCCATTTAAGTGACTATTCATGTTTATGGCGTCAGAAAAATGCAAAAATTAGTATGAAAATGTTGTGCAGGTTGCATAAATCGAAATTTTTGATCACTGCTGCGGGGCAGCTAAAGTTGGGTTTTGAGACAAACTAAAGTTATTTATGTAAGTCCCATCAAGTGTTTTGTGATATAAATACTTATGTTTTTCTCTGGTCTATTCCTTTAAGTAAGCAACTTTAGGAATTCATGACATCACAAATCGAGGTCTGTAATAGCAGGTTGCCTAATTTACAATCTTCCTCTTCAGTTTGTGCGGCTACAGAAGGGTGAAGATATATAATATGTGAATGTATAATGGTCCCATCTTATTATTTTATTATTATTATTTTTTTTTTTTTAACTTTATGTGAACAGAATTTTACATAATCTAATAATGATGTTCGTAAAAGTTTCAATCTTTAATTGGGCACTGTACAATTACATATTTAAAGAGGCAATAGTTTTACACCTCTCCCACCCCATTTTCTAACCATATGTATTATTAGCAATTTACAAACACCATCATTACTTCAATTTCCAACCAAGAAAGTATACCATAAAATATGAAATTAAGTATTATTTCTTTTTTTATTACTCATTTTAATATTCATGTTTTATTTATAAAATTAGAGGTTATTTTACTTAAATGGATATTGTTAAGTTTTTCTTTTATTTAAAAATATTTTTAATGTGACTTATTTAATTGGAAGGTATTTCAACTGGTGACCTAGTGCTAGGGACTTGTTCAAGGTCACTGATTAGGTCAATTAATTAGTCTTTAAGTCCGGGCACAACAATAATACTGCATTCACAGCGTGGTTAATGTACACTTTCCACAATTTAAAGTGTGTTTTTTTTTTTTTTTTTTTTTTTTCTTTCCCCTATTTTTTTTTCTATAGGTATATATTTTTTTAATCTTATGTAAAGTAAAGGTACAAAAGAAAAACACAAGCACTGGAAAGGAAACCATGTGATGTTATAAGTGAGAGATGGCTCAGGCCTATAGCTTGTTGCTGACGCAAAGTTTTTTTGCACTTTAACCGTCCCACAATTTCCAGTTCCAGCACTTCACTTCTCCAGTTTTTAGACTTTTACATAAGATTCCATTGTAATTTACCATCAAGTGAGGTGATTTAAGCCAAATTGTTAAAAAATTATTCACTCATAAACTAATGCTCAAAGAAATATGAAACAAAAACTAAAGTAATGCTTAATTTTTGCACAAAGCTTTACTTTCATTTTTGTTTAACGTTTTGATAAGATTTAGTTAGTGAGCCAATAATTTTTGAAAATTTATCTAAAGTCAGTTGACTGTATCTCTACTCATGTAAGGTTTATGCCATGAATATGTGTTTGTGTTTTATTACAGTCAACTTGGGGTGAAATTGAAACTCCAATCATTTGCAAGCTTTCACTTTGCCCTATCTCGCTAGACACAGAGCACTTTGAAAGCGGGTCTGTGATTGGCTTTCAATTTCACCCCGGTTGATTGTACCACACTGTGAACCTTGCAAATGAGAGCATGACTCTTGTTTAAATCACTTAGTTACCAATTATAATACCCCAAATTATAATATTTTAAGATTGACTGTATCTAAGACAATAAAAGGAGGATAGAGGAGGCAAGCAAATAGGAAACAAAAACAATAAAAAACAGAAGAAGCTTTTTCTGCTCTAAATTATAAGCTCTACACACATTGAGATATGATATTAAGAATGTCTTACTGTTAAGCCTGATTTATATTTGCCAAAAACAAAACATAAAAACATTAATTATTATTATTATTTCAATAAATTATATAATTATTCAAAAAAACAAATTCAATGTATATAATTAAGTTTTTGTACTCTGCCGTGATGGATATATTACAATTTTATATTTAAATTATTGCTGTATAATTCTATCTTTAGGGCTGAATGTGATTTTGCAAAATTAATAGAAGACTTACAAGGGGTTTGATAAGAAACTATGAACTCAGAGCCCAATAATACTAACAAAGTGCTAGCAGACGATTTTGTGTTCCTGTCTTGAATTAACATGCTTTCTTATGGAGAAATGAAACAACTATTAAAAGAAAATTGCACAATACTTAAAGTTTTACTGTAGCTTACTGAAGCCTATTCTCCTAAATTTTAAGTCAATTAGGAAATGATATCTTTAAACCTCAGTTAAGCGCAGGACAGCGGTCAATTTCTTATCAAAATTGACCGCTGTCCTGCGCTTTAGCTACCATGAAGAATTCAGTATCGTGAAATATTCTTGAGTTATAGCTGCTAAATTCTATCTTCAGAAAGCATGTTAAATCAAGATGACAATTAAGTTGTCTGCTCGTACTTTGTTAGTATTGTTGAGACTTAGGCTTTGAGTTTGTTGAATTTCTCACTAAAATCCACCTTTTTTGCAAGTATAATGCTATTTACTTTTCTTATATCATTTACATTAGGAAAATTAAACATATATAAAAATCCACACTAAAAAAAAAAAAAAAAAAAAAAAAAAAACTGATAAAATGTTATATCAAAAATATTTGGTAGATGTGACACATGGATACAAATTAAGTACTGGAAAATAGAGTGAGCTTTCAAATATAAAAGAACCCCCTTTCTTACAAGGCCTCCCTTTCAGCTCACTATCTTCCATCCCTTAATATTTGCCCAATCTGCAATTATATCTAACTCTATCAATTATTTTCTATTTTGGCATTTCATATACAAAAACTTTATTATAATACATGAATATAATTTCACTCAAGTTTGTGCTGTTTCAAAAACAAATTAAAATATATGCCTAAAAATTGAATATTTTATTGCTCCCCCCTCCACCCTAATATCTTTAATATTTGCAAAACTACAGAAAAAATTGCCATGTTTGCAAAGCCAGTGCCTTTGCTATATTTAAAATGTGCATTTAATTTGATTACATTATAATATTTATTTAAAATTACTAAAATTTATGCAATTGAATTTAACACTGAAAATATGGAACTGTGTGAAAAGAACTTTAGGAGTTTGTATACTGTTGATTAATAATGTTATATACTTATATATATATTTGTTTAAGAACTTATTACATTTTGTATTAATTATATAAAAATAAATTTTAATATTTTTCAAAAAAAAAAAAAAAAAAAAAAAAAAAAATCTTGTAGTCGTATCAAAGGATCTCTGCTAGCAAGATTTTCACAAAACTATTGGATATCTCTGAACTATATGGTAAGCTGATTACTTATATCTTTTAATTTTAATGTATACGATTTTTTTTATTAGGCAATTATTAATATATATTTAACAATGAAATAGCACAAACTCAAGAAATTTAAATAACTGATTTTTTTTTTAAATAATTAAAAATAAAAAAATAAAAAGTACCTTTCTTATATTACTAAACGCTTCTTGATGTGATAAAGATTCAGGCTGATCGATATTAAATGTTTTTGCGTGATGTTTATTAAATCTACTTGCAATAGGTTTATCAATAGGATAGGTTCCTCCAAATACGAGTGCCCTATCACCTAGGTACACTGTTCTTTTACTTAAGCGAGGACGTAGGAGCGGGCAGTTAGGAGGTAATAACGGGACTAAGGTTTTACTTACAGAGTTACACTCGGGCGAAGTGCCGAGTGACTGTCGTGAGAGCAGCGTGAAAATAACGGCAAAGTTAGTATGGGAGCATGTTAGAGAGGTCAATATGGTTTTAGGGGGAACCAGGGTCGTGAGCTCCTGTGTTATTGCCCTATACTAAAAACGACCCCTTGTTGCTGTAGTTTAAATTTTCACCGCAACAATCAACATGTAAAATGCACGTGGCGCTGGGATCTAGTAGAAAGTTTAAATTTTACACATAGATCGCAGCGCCACTTTTATACGTAATTTTGTATTCTTGCATTGTTGCGGCGAAATTTTGAATTATATCATTAAGGGATCGTTTTTTCAACAAGGGATCGTTTTTTCAACAAGAGCTTCCTATCCTGTTTATATATCCGTAAGGGGAACTATAAGCTAACTGGTGAGAAATTTGTTTCATGTTATGACAGTTAGTTATTCAACACAACTGGTCTTTGTCTTTTTTTTTTTTTTTTTTTTTTTTTTTTTTGCTACAGTGGGCTAAATGATATCAAAATCTATTGAAAAAAACTCAATAAATGATCAAATTTAGGAACATTTGACCCTTATGAAAATGGGGGTTTAAAACAATAAAAACATCACTTTTAAATGATTTTCTTTGCTCTATTTTTTGCAACCATTGTAAATTGTAATGTAATTCTTTTTAATTAAGTTAAAATTATGGATAATTATATTAATACTTTCACACAATTAAATTAACATATGAAGTAAATTTTAGTTGCAAAAAAAAATAACAAAAATAAAAAAAAAAGTGTAAAAAATACGACTTTAGTTGCAACTTATAAATTCAAAAAATATATATATATGTTGTATCCTGTAAAATTAACTAGCAGGGGTAAAAAAAATAAACTTGGGAATATATGTTTGTTACACTTTTAAAATAAATAAAGGCATAGAACATCTTGAACAAAAACCTTGCCTAATACTCTAACATACATATAAATGTCAACGTTGATTTGGCTGGAGTATTTGATTTCTAATTTATTTTCCGATCAAGAAATGACAGATGCAGTTTTGATGCAGTAAAAATTTGATTTTTTTTTCTTTTTCTTTCCTTTTTTTCTTTGCCCTGTGCATTTTTTTTTTTTTTTTTTTTTTTTAATAAAGACGGTTATTTTTTTATTTACGTATTTATTTTAAGACGTCACAGCTCACTGGTTCACACGTGCGGGAACAAGCAAACTGTGACGTTACAAACCTGCATTGGTAACTTCATGAATAGACAATAAATTAGAAATCAATGAATCCGGCCAAATCAATGTTGATTTGCAGGTGATAAGACATACAACAAGTTTTTTTTGTTCAAGTTGTTCTATGCCTATAACTGAAAATTATGTTTCTATTGATAAAACTGATATTTAACTCTCATTATTGTGTGCATTTAATTTATGTTTGCATAACATTATTATTTAAGTAATTTTGTTTTAATTAGAATTTAAAATTTATGTTAGTATTATAATTTATTTTTTTTTTTTTTTTTTTTTTTAATGTAGGAAAAATTCAAAATAATCAACAATGAATATTTAACTTTATTTAAATTTATTGTTTAAACTTGCACAATATGTACATACTTAAATAAAATGCAACTTGTCTATTAAAAAGTATAGAGAATTATTAAAATACATTATGTGTGATTTTTTTAAAAAGAGAAAATTAGAAATTAATTGTATACATGCAATAATAAAATCATTTTTTTATAGTAAAAAAATTGGAAGGCATTATCTGAGGTTAAATTTAAATGATAATAATAATGGGGGGAGGGGTAGCATAGTGGTTTTTATTTAACCCTTAACTTTTTTTTCCCGCTAGTTTCTAAAGAAAATAATTATTATTGTACTCTAACTTTAAACTAAAGAGGACTACTTGGATAAAATCATTCTTATATTATAGTTAATAAATGAGCGTGGTTTGCATGTTATTTGTATTGTTTACATGAAACTTATAATGGAGTTCATCAGTGAGGTGTGAACCGTGAGAGGGAAATGCCAGCGGGGGTGCACTTCTCAAGACAGAGCGTACACGTTGGTGAATAAAAAAAAAAAAAACATGTTAGTTTCACGTGGCAGCATGGTCGATTGGGCTGTTATGACGTCATTTTGTATTTGAACAGCCGCATTGACCATGCTGCCACCGTACCACATCACTGTGAAACGAACACTTTTTTTTTATTTATTAACACGTAACGTCCTCTTACGGAAGTACACTCTCACTGGGAAATGCTTAGGGTCTCCTAATTTCATATCCTTTTGCATTGTAGAAATTTTTTTCCAGCATTTTCTCAAGAAAACTACTTTACAGGGATCGAAAATATTTAAATAAGGGATACTATACACTCTTTTTAGTTTTTACACGTTTTAAGCTAATTGGATAGTAAAATTTTAAGATGTATATTCATCACTAATTACTTCCATTGTAATATTGTAATACATAAACATATGGGATATACAAAGTTGGAATGATGCAAAAAAAGCAAATCCTTTATCATAGTTTGATGGACAAAGCCTTCAAAACTCTCAGCTTTCTATCCATCAAAACAATAGATTCTAATGCTTATACTTAAAAAACTGCATTGGTTTACTTTAGAACAGCTCCATCTATCAATTACAGAGCATGTGAGAGGGTTAATATGTTTACGTAAGTAAATGCAGCGCTGTCAATAGACCGGATGCACTCATATTTAAGAGCCGCCATTTTGTTGGTCAGGAATACATAGGCCAGCATAGGAAAAACGTCTTTTTTTTTTTTTTTTTTTTAAATAGCAAAAGAAGTTTCAAACCTCAATCAAACACTTATTTCTAGCTCCTAATAAGCTCGAAGAATATGAGAAAAAAAATTTCAGTTGAAATAAACTCTTTTTAGGTGAAAAATTAGGAGAAACGATGTTTCCCCTATGCTGGGCAATGTATTAAGCACCACAAACATGGTGACAAAGCGCAAGGATGTGCAAGGGGGTATATTAACAGTGAAACTCAATATGTTCCATGTAAATGATACTTTACCCCTGTTTTCATTTGTTTTTATAAACAAAGAAAAACATAATTCCCTATATATAGTACAGCCGCTACTAAAATACTTATTGAGGCAGCTAAAAATGCCATCCATAATACGTAAAAAAGGAGAGAGAAAATGCTTACATGACAGTAAAAATATGCAAGCTTGGTTTCATACCTCAATGTACCGTATAAGATATTAAAATTAATGTTTTACCTCTGAGTTGGAATTGTTTTGTTGATTTTGCATGTCCCAGTAGTTATAATTATGTTGAGCTAGAGGGGTAGAAGTAACTGGTTCAGGAGAACTCTCAGTGGCTGCTAGGGGTTGTGGGGAAGTTGCATCCCCTCCTTCGCTCATCCCTGTATCAGGAGGACTCCACACTTGTTGTTGTTGTTGTTGTTGTGGTTGAGGGGGTGTTTGGGGTTGCCAGTAACCTGGTTGTTGTTGTGGTGGTGGTTGTTGTGGCTGTTGTAGCTGTTCTGGTGAACTTTCAGGCACTGAAAATATCACATAAAATAAGAAAACAACAATCATACTTGGCTAAAGTTTAAGTTAGTATCCTATAATTAAAGGGCCACAGACACTAAATTTTTTGAAGTTGTGCTTAATCCACTATTTAGTACTACTGTTACGAAAATAATTGTAAATGTCGTATGCATTAAAAAATTAAATCAAAGTTTGCCACACCCTCTTATATACTCCGATTCACGTATCTTCAGAACCGTCTCATGCTATTTGGTCACTTTTGATGGCCAAAATCACATTAACATTAACGCTTCATACAAGGCAGTACCTGTTTATCATTTTGACCATAAAATGTGGCTGAGTGCTGATTAAAGCTAAAAACTTACATGAATCGAAATATAAAAGTCAGTTGATCGTTGCTTGGCCAAACCATGATCAAACTTTAATTTAATATTTAAATTAGAAGGAATAGTCCCATCAGACTTTAACAACTTGTGAAATTGTTTTTGTACCTAAAAGATTCTAAAAAGTCAGAGTGTCTGTGGGCCAAGGTTCTCTACCATATAGATGACTAGTGATTTAGTGTCAGTTCTTGAGACGTACCTTCAGTATTGTTGACATTGGTAGTTTCCCCTCCTCCTGGTTGTTGTTGTTGCTGCTGTTGTTGTCTTGCCCATAGCTCTTGTTGCTCATAATAAAGTCGCCACTGCTCATCATAGTTCTCCTAGCAACACAAAACATCACAACTATATTAGTAAACAAAATCAAAGTCTTATGGCCTGCTGTTCACAATAACACATAAATTCATATAACTTTTTCGTAAGAATTCCAATAGCATTGATTGATGAATCTTTAAATAAGAATTGTGTGAATTTATGCATCATTGTGAACACTTCTTTACACAAGTAGCTTTCACAACAGACATAAAATTTTGTACAACGACATAATTAATTTTAATTTAAATTTATTAACAAAATTATTTAAAATAGTTCATAACGTTATATGTCTAACACTATCAATATAAATTGTAACTGACTGTATAGTTTCTGACAAATGAAAGGTAATCATTTAAACTTGCTGCGTTTTTGCGCGCCTCAAAGTTTATATTACGTCATATTCACTTGCATCACAAGGCATGTTTGGCTTGCTGGCTAAAGCAGCTCACCTGATAGATAACGCTACAACTGAGCGCGCATCTCTAAACACATGAATATGACATAACAATAGTGTTGTTCATAAACCCTGCTCTCTTGCACCTAAAAATGCGCATCCCATTTGAATAAACAAAGTTGATCGTCATTTTAGAAGCAGAGAACAGGGTTTATGAACAGCATTAATATCGTTTCTACATAAAATTTGAGGCGCAAAATAGCAACATGTTAAAATGTTTAACTTTTATTTGTCTAAAAACTTAACTGTATAAACCAGTTAGGTTAAATTGAGAGGCTGTATGCCTGATTTTACCCAGTAAAATCCATCAATTATTATTATTGTATGAAATGTCATTTCACATAGAATCTTACAATCTGTTGGGAAAGTCGTAGAAAATTAAACTTTAAAAAGAACTGAAATTTTTGTTTATCCATTCACCTTTATTTTTGTATAAAAGTTATTTAATTGTGAATAAAATGTATTTAGTAAAGTGCTATTATTGTTATTATTTTAATATGTATATACAGTAGTATAATATAATATGTACAGTGTTAATGAATACGGTGTATTTTAGGGCAGAATATGACACAAGTTAAGTGAAAATAATGTCTTTTAGCTTGGACTCTTGGATGCATAATTAAATTGTATGCAAAGTTTTGAGTTATGTGATTTTTTTCACCAATTAGTTTTCATGATTGGAAATATCTTACATGTTACCACTCACTTTTTGTTTTGTTTTGCTATTAAAAAAAAGCAATGCAACAATAATAATAATAATAATAGTCAACAAATAGCACTTTTTTTTTTTTTTTTAATACTGTACATAAAGTGATAATAAATTTGCAATTTTTTTCTTTTACTTATATAAAATTAAGTTATACACTAACTTTTAAAACATTATTTAAAAATCCTTCAAAAAAAAAAATAAAATAAAATAAAATAAAAAGTGAAAGAAAAATATAAGTAGTTCAAAATTTTGCATTAATTTCAAATACAGTATACAGCCAGAGCCACACATATATTTTTCTCATCTTGTAATGCCCTGACAGATGTGTACCTGATTTACCTGTGTGCTGGCATCCCCCGGCTCTTGTTGTTGTTGTAGAGAGTATTCTGCAGAGCCGTACTCAATGACTCCACCATCACTGTAAGTGCCGTCCAACATGCTCTCTCCCTACACCACACATATGTACACACAGAGTTTGGTTATAGCTCACGTCCAACACCATGCTAGTATATTATGTATACATCACAACACAGGGGAATGTTAGCAACAATAAGGACTTTTCACAGTTAATGCAAATCTAAGTAATCAAGTATGTTGTCCAATTAATGGGTAGAAAATATACTGTATATCGATGTTTACCCGTCAAAGTGAACGTACTACACTTTACAAATTTTACTCAAAATGAACGATCTGTGTTTGGCACTTCTACGCATTTTAACATGAGAACTAGATGGGGGAACTTGGAATTTGTAAAGTGTAGTTCGTTCACTTTGACGGGTAAGCATCGATATATCAATTTGGCCAAACAACAAAATTTTTATGACGTTATAAGAAGTTAACTTATTATTGTTGTTATTTTAGGAATACTGTGTAAAAAAAAAGATGTTCGTATTATGAACGGTAAATATTGCTAATTTATAATGAGAAAAAATAGGGGGGAGCGATTTTTATAATTATTTTTTATTATTAGGTATTATTTATAATTATTTTTAAATACATTAGCTCCAGCTTGGTATGTAAATTGTAGTGCAAAAATGTGCAGTTCTTGAAAAATAGTGAAAACAGTCAAAGAAGTTTAAAAAAAAATAAAAAAAAAAAAAAAAAATACGTTTACAGAAATTTTGTTTAATTGAATGATGTACTCAATAATTTGTAAACAAAATGAGTTCATTTTCTGTGTGTACCAATTTACAACTTGAAATAGAATATTCTTTATTGTTGCAAAGTTAGTGATCTGATCAAATTTATTTTTCCTATGTTTACAACAATGAAAATAATTCTTATAGAAGTTGTGAATTATATAGGCTATGGTTTCATAATAGTTTAATAATTGTGAATATTATGAAAGGAAATAATAGAAAAAACATCAATGAGGTCCATAGTTAGGTGAAGATTATGATGCTCTCGGTATCAAATATCCTCACGAGGTTATGGCTTTCATTGTGGTAAGGGGCTTGTTTACTTTCTTATTCTTTCCTTTATGTAATATCTTACAACCAAAAGGGTTTTAACTTCCTCGTTAGTTACTTGTAATGGTTATAATTACTGTTAATGTCAACATGAACTGTTATATAACAAAGTAAACACAAGGTAAAAGACGCCAAAGACAAGACAAGACTTACCATGGCTTGCTGCGGCTGATGTAGATGCAGCTGTCGTAACTGTGTCAACCATGCCGGGTCACTGGCATAGAACTGAGCACCATCCTCCACTAAACTGGTCTCAGTCGGATTGAACAGAGGATCCATTTGCTTCAAAGAATCAGCTAAGTTGACTAACTGCTCTACCAGACCCAGGTTAAGTCCTGAGCCACAGTGTTGAATCAAAGTACCGGCGATCTCTTCACAGTACGCAAGACCTTCTGTGGGAAGGCCATACTCTACTAGACGTGCCGAGTACAGGAATTTGTAGGCCTGTAACAGTCATGGGTTAAGTAAACATTTAATTATATAATCCAAGGGGTTCTGACTTAAAGTTCCTAGAAAATACCAAGTACTCACAACAAAACCATCTAAAACCTCACTTAAATAATAAAAAAGTTAAATGGCAATTGTAACCTTTCAACAATGAAAAAAATATAGGCTATATTAAAAAAAAAAAAAAAAAAAAAAAAAAAAAAGTGAGAGTACTTGGTATTTTTCCGACTATTTTACTCAGCCATAAAGAAAAAAAAAGTGAGCATTTGAGAGGGTGGGGGCTACATAAATGAAGTGCAATTCATCCTATACTATTTTCTAATTAAATTGAAAAAATGCAAAAAAAAAAAAAAAAGAAGAAAAAAAAAGTAAAAAAAAGGTGAAAAAAAAAATACTACTCTAGTTTTAATTTTCAAACCCTAATTTAGATGAATTGTTTTCTCAAGACCAAAATTAAGAGAAAGGAAGAAAATTAATTAAGTTTGAAGTCCAATATCTTCACAATTTTCTAAAGTACCAACTGTGCATTTTTTTTTTCTACAGGCCTAATCGTTTTTTTTTTTTTTTTTTTTTTTTTTTTTTACTATTATTATTATTATTATTATTATTTGAGTTCAGGTCGACTTACCTGGAAATGTGGCAGGTAGAATGTTGGGTCTGCCAGTCTCCTAGCATACTCATACACCTCTGTACACTGTATTGCTTCAGAGCTGGAGAAAGTGTCGAATGGTAGCGCAGTGTGAGGTGACCCCAGTAACACAAGCTTGGCAGGAGGCTGTTGTTCATAGCTGCCAAAGTCAAGCTGGGCAAGCAGGTAGCAGAAGTGGGAGGCATGGAGGCATCCACGACCAGCTACACATTGTGGTCAATTGAATTATAGTACACGGAAAGAATAAATTACATAATTTATGCTGCATTTATGTCATTGTAGCATAAATTATGCTAAATTAGAACAAAGTAAATAATTATGCTGCACAAACATAATATTTATGCTATTTAACATAATTATTATGCAATATAGAATAAATTATACTGTATTGAACAAATTATGCTGAAAATGGGCAGCATAATTATTACATAGCTATTTTTGTCCGTGTAAGCAGTAGAAACTTTGTTTATTTGAATTTTGTTACTAAAAAAAATTACTATACTTTTCTCAGTGTTTTTCTTTTGATTACAGTAATAAAAAAACACTATTAAATCTAAACTGGTGTCATTATGAGCTTTTACAAACATTGATAGGAAAGGTTGCAGTATATTTATTTCCAGCTTTGAAATTATCTTCTTCTTTTTTTTTTGGGGGGGGGGGGGGGGGGGATATGAAGTAGTGATATCTTATTTTTATCATTTGGCCTATGTAATATTTATGGAAATATACCCAATAACATTTTACATATTTTGGTTGGTTTTCATTTCAAGTACCACTAAAATAAAAGAAAAGAAAGAAGAAAAAAAAAAAAAAAAAAAAAAAAAAGGAGTGAAAGTCTATACTTAATTAGATTGTAACAAATAACTCCTCTCCTTAATTAAAAATACTTATAGCGGACAGAAAATTCTAAATATTGAACTAATAGCTCAACATTTCTTCAGAGAACAAAGAACACATTGTTGCAGTTTCCCTGCCTACTTTGATTGATTTGACATACCTAAGGTATCTCCGAGAGTAGTAATTGCTTTATGATCAAGCTCTGGTCTCTGAGATGGATTAGCTAAGATCATGGCAAGATGAGGTTTCCAGTCTCCCCACTTCTCATCAGCACAGCTCTGAAATCAACACAACAAATATTTTATAGCTTCATTCAAGTATTCTTGACTAATTAAGGTGCTATATAAGATGAACACACAGGTACTAGACAGGTGTGTTATGAAAGCATATTTGAATCTGATTGGCTGAGGCTGCTTTACCAGCTTAGTGATTGGCTAGTGCTTTTACGCTCAGCTTATTGCATGATATAAAAAAATTCCCACCCTGTTTTCTCAAAAAGTATTAGTCATATCGCAGCCAAAATTTCAGAATAAGTTAAAATTAGCTCAAACAAATTAGCTCAAATTTCACTGTATTCTAGGAATTGGGGAAACATTTAATTTAACATGGGATAAGATAAGCGTTTTCCTAGGAATCTCCTATGTTACCCATGTTATTGTTATGTACGGTACTCAGCTTCTAATCCATAGATTCTTATGAAATTTAGTGTGTGATGAAATAAAGGCATTTCAAACTTACCCTGATATTTTGATTGTGATAAACCAAACAATTTTTTAAATATTAATTATCGATATAATCACTTAATTTACTTACAGTGACTGCTGCAGGCAGACGTCCAGACATCAGTTGATACAAAGTCTGCAGAGGATCATTCATGGTCAGTCCATTGGCAAACCTGATGAGCACGTTGTTGTATGTTCTCTGGTCTAGCTTGGAGGCAAGGAATAGGGCGTGGCCCCACAGACCTTTCTTCATAGCCCAATCTGAGGACGTAATATCAATGGTATTTCTGTCACTAATTTTCTAACCAAAATACAGGTATAGCTTAATCAACTATAGTTGATTAAACTATGGTAATTAAATAATAATAATTTAATAACATTTTTACAATGATTTTTTTAATCAGTATTTTTATTACTATTATTAGGTATAGGCCTATTCTATTAATTAATTATGATCGTAATTATATAATGATTGTAATTTTCACCAAAGAATGCAGTCTCTAATAATAAATAGTACAAAATTCTACTCACCCAAAGCCTCTTTAGTATTTCCTGACAACAAATACTGTCTAAATTTGTGTGTGGTTTGATCCTTAGACATGCAAGGTAGGTTCAGACTGTGAGGCTCTGCTCCCTCGCCATCCTCGTGTGATCTTGGACTTGGACTGCGAGTGTCTAGTGACGCGTTGTCAACCTGGTCTTCAAGTAGCAGCTCTGCTATGTCGGCTCCTACCACAGTCTGAAATATATGGAACATAGTAGTTGTTAGAGAAAGTAATGATACTAATGATCATACAAAAAAAAAATATATCGTTTATTTATTTTTTTTTATTTTTTTTTTTTTATTTTTTTTTTTATTTTTTTTTTTTTTTTTTGCAATGTGGTAGCATATCTTTATCATAATTAAGATCTATGTATTAATGAAAATAAACCATTGCGGTTAGGAATGATAAATTTGAAAGAAAAGGATAGGAGGAACCAGCAAAGGCCTTACAATAGTGAAGAGCCATATAGTTCTGTGAAAATCTTGATAGCACAATGAGTTAGTTTTTAGCTGCACTAGCAAGATTTTTATCAAATTATGGGACTTTCTTCACTGTGGAAAGGCCTTTGCTGGTTTCACTTTCAAATTTATTATTATTAACCATCTGCATAAAAAAGCAGCTTTTAAAAAAAATGTGCAACTTATGAAGTATACTTATGATATAAAAGAAAATTATGGAGGAAATCAGCAAGTGCCTTACTATAGTGAAGAGAGTCTCATAGTTTGACAAAAATCTTGCTAGCACAGAGATAAAAAAAAAAATCACATATTGGATAGCTTTTGGCAATATGTTTTTTTTTTTTTTTTTTTTTTTTTTTTTTTTTTTTCTTCAAGATTTATGGTATGAGACTTTCTTCACTATGGTAAAGCCCTTGCTGGTTTCCTCTATTCTTTTATATCATCATTCATCAACCTAACGGCAAATGTTTATTAACTTCTTAATTTTTCTTATGAAGTAACCTATTGAAAATAAACTACAATTTGTGTAACATTCACTTCGTCAAATAAAAAGAACATAAGTTACGAGAGAAAACAAACACGTTTACTTACCCCATTTTGTCTAAGCAAAAGTATAAGTAATTTCCAGACTAAGATGTAGGAATCACGATCAAACATTTCAAAATCTTGTTGGGCAGAACGTATTTTCTGAGTACAAAATTGGATGATGCTATTCTTATGTGTGGTGCCCCTGTAACATCAAGCATCAAGAAAATGTTAATTGGAAGAAAGCATGCCTAGAAATTAGTTTCATTGTTAAAGTCAACATCAACATTTCTGAAACTACGTATTTGGATTAATATAAAGTCCTAGGAATATATTCTATGGTTATAGAATTATTTTTTCTTCCCTCCCTGCCCCTTCTTTGTATGTCTGTTTCTCTGTCAATGTCTTCCTCTTCTCTAGCATCCCTCTGTCCCTCCCTCTCTTTCCCAATCTACCTCTCCATCTCTCCAAGCAAATAGTATTTCACCAATTTAATTAGATAGTGATATTTAAAGGCATAGACCACCTTGAACAAAAAAACTTGCCTAATATCCTAACATACCTTAATATCAACGTTTATAATTTGGCCGGAGTCATTGATTTCTAATTTATTTTACATTCACAAAATGGCATCTGCAGGTTTTTGACATCACAGCTCACTAGTCCACATGCATGGAAACAGGCAAGCTGTGACGTCATAAACCTGCAGATGCCATTTTGTGAATGTAAAATAAATTAGAAATCAATAACTCTGGCCAAATCAACGTTGATATTTGTTGGATAGTTAGATATGTTTTTTGATTGTAGGAGAGTGCAAATAAAGATATTTAGAGTTAAACCAGTCCAGTACTTACTTGACCAAAGGACCAGGGAAAGCTCTCAACTCCGCCTGAGCCTGATCATGTGCCAGCAACGCAGTGATGTCGTGTAAGGTGACGGTGGCCACTTGTCCCTCCCTGGGGTAATGTGGCAGTACGTGGACCAAGTGGCCCTGTACTGTGAGATGAGCTATCGCAGTAGCACACGAGAACTTAGCTGGAGTGAGACGTTGGACTGGCGCGGGTGATGCCACGTCATTCACAGCACTGGGGAAGTTTAAATATCGTAGGTTAGTACACAAGTCACAAAGTTTTCATTTAAACAAGCATTCATTCATTCAATGGGGAAGACTAAAATAAAAAGGGGAATAATTTTATTGCATTTTATTCTAAAAGAAGACACCATTCTTAACCAATCAAATTTTTAATTTTTTGAATTAATTAAGCTTTTTTTTTTATGTCAAGTTTGGTAACTTTTTTCCTATGCCCACATAAATTACTGACTGTGATGTCGTTTCTTGATTTTCAAAAAAATTAAATAAAAATACTTAATGAACTTACAAGTTAGAAAAAATATCAATCGTTTTAGGACTTTTTTTTTTTTTTTTTTTTTTTTTTTTTTGTTTTTTTTTTAAGAATGTGAAATAAAATTATTCTCTTAAATTTTGTATGGTCTTCCTCATTTACATTTGTATAGAATTTGTTTTTAGGACTAGTTAAGTCCAATTATCAATAAGGCTCATATGAAAATCGACCTTATGAATAAGTGAACTTAACTTGCTATTAAAACAAAATTCATACATTTATATACATTTATTATTATTGCAACAAAATTAGTGTTCATTAATCCATTATATTTATACTAAAAAACATACACCTAAATATGTCCCTTAACACGTTTGTTTCCTCACAAACTGGGATTAAAAAAATGTATAAAAGGCAACTTTAAGAATTCATAACGTAACGAAATCCATTTCTATAATTGAGATTGTAAAGCAGGTTACCTACTTTACATGTTTTCTTCCCAGTTTTTGAGGCTACAGAGGGATTAAAGAGGAAGTTCAGGGGTTACAACATGCCTTCTTTAATGTTAGATAATGAGAAGAACTGTTCATTAACTCATATATGATGACCCAAAGCCCTTCCGTAGCCCCGCAAATTCGTGATCATCCTGCGAGATATGCAACCCGTCCGGTATATTTTACGTCATAGTTACGGCTTAACTATAGAACATAATGTAACAGGTTGCATATCTCGCAGGATACGCGCAAGTTTAAGGGGCTACCATGGGGCTAAGGAAGGGCTTTGGGTTATAATATGTGAGTCAATGATCACTTCATCTCATTGAGTGTTGATGTGTGCTTCTGTTTACTCAAAATGCGGAAAAGGAAGTGTCAGAAGAGGAAACCACGTGACAGTAAAAGTGGGAGAAAACTTCGTGCCAGCAGCAAGCTAACCTTGAGCTACCTGGAACTACCTCCCACTTTTAACATCACGTGGTTTCCTCTTCCGGTCACTTCCTTTTCCACATTTTGAGTAAACAGAAGCAGTCTATGTTTACTCTAAAAACAGAAAAGGAAGTGGCCCGAAGAGGAAACCACATGATGGTAAAAGTGGGAGAAAAGTTGGTGCCAGCAGCAAGCTAGGCCTGAGCTACCTTCCACTTTTACTGTCACATGGTTTCCTCTTCCGGCACTTCCTTTTCCGCATTTTGAGTAAACATAGTGTGCTTCTGTTTACTCAAAATGCGGAAAAGGAAGTGACCGGAAAAGGAAACCACGGGACGGTAAAAGTGGGAGAAAAGTTGGTGCCAGCAGCAAGCTAGGCCTGAGCTACCTCCCACTTTTACCGTCACGTGGTTTCCTTTTCCGGCACTTCCTTTTCCGCATTTTGAGTAAACATAAGCAGTCATAAACACTCATTATCTAACATTGAAGAAGCCATGTTGTAACCCCTGAACTTCCTCTTTAAGCGATGTGTATGTCTATTTTTTTAATTTTATATATATATATATATATATATATATATATATATATATATATATATATATATATATATATATATATAATTTTTTTTAATCAAGTCCTTACAATGAATAAAAAATGTTAAAAATTAAATTATTATGGTAATTTTGTTGCACCTTTTAGTACTTTTTAACAGCATAAATGTATATATTTTAAAAGCACTTGATTAATACTGATACGCTTAGTAAAAATTAGCAAAATAAGCTGCAAAGTAAATTTAAAAAATTAATAATTATTATTTTAAAAAAAATACAAGAAAGAAATACAAGAAAAATAAAAGTTCTGAAAAAATAGAAAACAAAATATAAGATAAAATAACAACAACCAAAATTATAGTAACAAATTAAGAAATTTTAATACCAAAGAACTAAAAAATTAAATTGAACAATGGTTTGATGAGATTTATATTGTTTAATTTTTTATATTCTCAATATTACGAGAATTTTTTATAATTTAATTTTTCTTTGTTTGTTTACACTACTATACACATGCTAATTTAGTTTTACAAAATATTTTTTTAAATAAACATATTTTGAAATAAAATGTTGCGCATTGATGATATAATAGAGAACACTTGCTCAGGCGCCATATTTGTGGTGGTAAAAAGTGTTCAGCATAGGAGACCTTAATTTATAAACACGTATTTTTGAAGTTTAAATTTCTCTCAAGCTCTTAAAAGATTAGAACCTTAGTAGTCCATTACTTTTTTTTTTTTTTTTTTATTATTATTATTATTATTATTATTATTATTATAAATTCAAATATTAATGCTATTCGTAAACCCTGTTCTCTTGCACTAAAAAAAATGCGCATTCCATTTGAATAACCAAAGGCGATTGTCATTTTAGGGGCAGAGAACAGGGTTTACGAACATCATTATTATAATTTTTATGGGACGTATGGGAAAAAAAACAACAAAATTTCAAACCTTTTTTTTTTTAATTAAATATTAGTTGAAAGAAAAAACAAAAGATGAGAAGCATTTACTGTTTATTTTTCCTGATGTTAATTAGTTAAAACTTTGTGATAAGATGATAAATAATTATTTACGTCATACAACATATTATATTTGCTATGCTATTCAGCATAATTACTGCCGAATTTCTTTTAATGAAAAAAACAGGAAAAATTAAATGCTAAAATCTGGTCAGTGTATTTATTACGTATTAATTTTATCCGCGTAAAAAAAAAAAAAAAAAAAAAAAAAAAGACGTTTTATATCTTTATAGCTCGGCGTCACATTTTATTTCAAAATTTGTTACCTACCGACACTAGAGTACTACTTTAAATATAGTTACTCTACATTGCATTAATACATACTACACACACACACGCAAACACATAGTTACAGTAAATGTAAAGTATTTTCTACATCTTACATAACTGCTACAAATATAGGTACATTTTGAGGTGTTTAATATACACTCTCAAATATCACATAATATAGGTTTTATCTATAATCTATTACAATTTTTAATTGTTACTTCACTACAATTTTATTGTTATAAGAGTTTTTTTTTTTTTTTTAATATATGTCTATTGACTGATAAAGGAACAACTGTTTTGAAGCCGATTATAAGCAATTTCGCTTATATCCGCTTCCGTTTCGACTTACTGCGCATGCGTAGTAAGGAGAAACGGAAGCGAATGTGACCGCAATCGCTTATAGTCGGCCTCAAAACCGTTGTTCCTTTACTAATCAATTATTCTGGAATACAAATAGCCTCATTAAAAAAACTTAACATTTATACTGCCTTTTCTGAAAATATATATTTTTTTCTTTCAAAAAATAAAAAAATTTAAAAAATGTTATAAAAACGAATTAAAAATCAATATTTATGTGATGTTAAACGTCGTTTTAAGTAAATATAATACTTATGTTGTCAAAAAGTTAGAATTGTAAAAATAAAAAATAATAATAAAATAATAATAAAAAATAAATTGTAATTTCTTTTTGTACTAATTTTAGTAATTAGAATTCTTTTTTAAAGCTGCATTAATGTATTTGTAATTTAAAAAAATTGTCTAATAAATCGCGTAAATTAAAAATGTATACAAAATTACATAAATAGCTTTACACAGACTTGACAAAAAATTACTATCTACTTTTTAATTTTACGTAATGTTTCCACGAAATTACGTATTTAAGCAGTGGTACGTATAAGTACCTATTTAGTAATTATGCACTATAAGACTGAATGACATTTGTACTCCAGATAATATATATAATATAATCATAACAAAAGATGATGCAGAGATGCAGTGATATTAATATGAAGTGAAAGCATGCTGAAACTATATGGTACAAAAACATGACAGACAGAACAATGAGTATGAAATAACAGTGAAGGTGGAAGGTATTTAGGAGAAAATGCATCATAAGAATTTTTTTACCATAGCCTTCTGTACAGTATTTAAAGACCTGTCCTAACTTATTATTAGTTTTAAACTTAAATCATCGCTATAGTAACGAATATGATTGGAGATGTTTATTTTTTTTTTTTAAATATGTAATTGTGGAACACTACGATATTTTTTCCTCCTTTGATAAAATATTTGAAAAGTGTTCAAATTGAAGCCAAGGAGAGCAATTTCTTTTAATTAAATTAAATTTTGATCAATTAAAAAAAACTGGTAAGATAACTTTTTTTTTTTTTTTTTTTTTGCATTGATTGTTTGCAAAAATGTTGACCTAAGGACTTGTAATATCAAAATTTTGACACTCATTTTTAAGTGTCTTTAATTCTTAATTGGAGGCAATTTGATAATTTTTGAAATATTATTTTTTAAATATACTTCTATGGTTTAAAAAAAAATACTGATTTCAAAATCAAAAACTTATGATTTATATATATCCAAATTACACAACAATTTTTCGTAGTGTTCCTGATTTAAATTTCAATAAACAAGTTGCAAAACCCATTGCTTGAAACAAATTCTTTAAAAATAAAATAATAATTATACATAACAGTGATTTTTATCATACATTTAATTCTTGTAATTATTCACTTTTCAAAAAAAAAAAAAAATAATAATAATAATAAAAATCAAGGCAACATGGGTTTTACAAATTGCAATTTTTTTTTCTAATTTTTTAATTTATTATTATATATTTTTTAAGAAGGCTTTAAAAGAAATGCAGGGAACAGTGTGGACTAAAACTAACTTTTGTAGCTTACTCTAAACACCACTAGCTTAACTAACGTTCAACATGTTTTCTTTATTCATAACTTCTCTGTATCATTATGGTAATGGAAATATGTTAATTTTTGTATATCAAATTAAATGCTTGTTAATAATTTTTAATATCTCTTAATACATTGTAATAGTAACAATATAATCGTAGTGCTATGTAACGCGTGATATGATTGGTTTCCCCTGATTTCTGCGCTTTTGATTGGTCGTGATTATCAAGCAATGCCGCCTGCTTGATTCTTTGTTATGCATGAAGCCTAAATTTCTAAAGGCATAGAACACCTTAAACAAAAATTTTGTATAATTATATTATAATATCCTTACATACTGGAATATTAACGTTAATTTGGCTGGAGTCATTGATTTTTAATTTATTTTCCATTCAAGAAATGACAAATGCGGACTGTGACGTCACAGCTCGCCTAGTCTACGCGCGCGTAAAACAAGCAAGCTGTGACGTCACAGTCCGCACCCACCTTTTTATGAATAGAAAATATCTTAGAAATCAATGACTCCGGCTAAATTATGTTGATATTTCAGTTTTTTGTTTCACATGTTCTTTGCCTTTAAAATTCTCTAATACACGCTAGGAAATAAAACTATAATGACATGAAAAATTAAGCATTTTAGTAAAAAAGTGCACTTTTTGGTAATTAATTTAAATGTCAAAAATTTAGATTTTTTTTTCTATCAACTAGCTTTAACAATGAATGTAGACAAATTAACGGCGTAATTATACTTGTTTACTTTAACTTTTTTTTTTTTCTTCTTCTTCTTCTTCTTTCCAAAATATTATCCTATGATTAACACGTTATACACATTATGTATATTATATTTTTCCTTTTTAATGAACGCGTGATATATGCTTTAAATAATAATAAAAAATCTTACAATAATAAAAAAGAGATGCAAAAAAATGTATTAGCAAAATAAGGTGCATTAAGTATACAAACCTTCAGTGCAATATGATAAAAAATTAATTGATTAATTAGTATAATAATTCCATGTACCCACCATTGTACCATAATTAATATTTTAATTAATTATTTCCATTACCATACAATGATACCATTTTTGGTTATATATAAGTTGCCCATATACCCTGTGGTTTAATTCTAACACCAATTGTATATTCTACTGTTTCATTAGCATCGCAGAGGCCAACAAAATTAAGGTAATAATAAACAAAGCTAATAACCATAAATATATATATATTTTTTTTTTGGAGCAGTCAAAATAATAGTTTTTGGAGTCGTCAGATTTCTATCTTAAATTTCATATTAGGGGGGAAAGAATGGAAGATTTGCTATATAGCAAAATATTAAAAAATGATACAAAAAAAAAGCGCTGGTTAAAGAACAAAGTTCATTTAAAAGATTAAACGCATTATTGCTTTGAAATAAGGTATTAGTTTTTTTTTTTTTTTTTTTTTTTTTTTTCACAGGCACGAGTATTTAAAAACTATTTTATGCCAGTTAAATATTTGAATTTTTCTTTTTTCTTTTTCAAAAAATTAAAGAGAATAGAGAATAGAAAAATATGTGCAGTTTTAACACGAGACTTGGCAGTTGGATACTGAATAATCTCTTGTATTTAAACCAAACTGATAAATCATGAGATTGGACCTTTATATGAAGTATGTAACCTGTCTCAAAAACTGTGGTAATCTTTTAATACATTTAACAGCATAGGGACCTGCAGTAGACTATTCCCCAACTATTTTGCTAATAAACGGCGCCCCCTATGTTAGTTTTCACCGGGTGATAGGGACAATAGAAATTGTAACAAAAGTTGTCTATCTTACAAAGTATTTACCCCAATTCTTAATGATTTTATCAGCAAAAAGGAATTTTGATTTTAATATATATTGACATTTTAAAATACTTTGAAAATTCATTTATATATGCAAAAAAAGCTTTAAATTCAGCCATTTTTTCCCTCTTTTATATTTTATGAAAAAGCCAGAAATTTAATTAACTTTGTGTAATAACGAAAAAAAAAAAAAAAAACATCGTGAATTTTTACGAAAATAGTGCAGAGATAAAATAAGAATTCACAAATTCTGCTGTTCTACAACTAAATATTTGTTCTTGAGAATCTACTGCTTTATTGTGTTGTAAAATAGTGTTGTAAATAGTTGCTATGCTACTTTATTTCTTAAGTTGTGAAAAGTAACAACGTGAAAGTACAATGTAATTAACTCCCCCCCCCCCCCCCCCCCTCTTCCCTTCAATATTTTTTTTTCTATATGGTCAACATATTTAGCTTTTTTCTTACAATATAATATTAAAACTGCACTTAAAAAAAAAAAAAAAAAAAAAAGAAGAAGTTAGAAATGGATATGACTAGAAATCTGACGACTCTCACTCACTAATACTCACTAATAATGTTTAGATTGATTGATTGAGTATGTCTCACCTTCCTGCCTGCCTTGGAACTTGATAAGCCTGATAAGGATATGTCTGAGGGTACGTGGGTGGTAAAGAGGCAGGTGTATGAGGGTGATATGGACTGTAATCCTCAAAGTGTTGACTCTCATACTGTAAACTATGGACTGAAGTTCTACCACTTCTTAACGTCGCTAGATGTTGTTGTTGTTGTTGTTGATACCTAGAGGAACTATACCACATTCACCTATATGTCATGAATATGCTCTCTTGGGCTTAAGATTACATGTTCACAACATTATGTATGTCAAATTGAATTAAATTTGGATTTCATGTACTTTTTTTTTTTTTTTTTTTTTTCCTCTCATTTTTACACTTTTTTTTCTTTTTCATTTTTTCATTTTTTTTTTTTTTTTTTTTTTTTAAGAAAATATAAGATTCACAAAAGAGGACTTGGAATAATACTCCAGGAGAAGAGGCATGTGTGTATGCCTTTATTAGTCCTTGCACAGAAGCTTAAAAGATTACTAGTCTCAAAAAATCCCCCAAAAATGTAAAATTCATTACACGAGATCATTCATACACATGTCATGTCCCTCAAACCTCCAGTATCCTCACAAACTGGGGTTAAAAAAGCTGTAAAGTAGGCAGTTTTAGGAGTTTATGATATCATATATTCCAGGTTTACGGTACAAATTCTAGAGCAGATTGCCTATGTTACAAGTTTTCTTCCCAGTTTGTACTAAAGAATTAAGAAGGGACATATTGTGCAAGTCTATCTTGTTGCAAACAAATTGTCTATATCGTATTTTGTCAGGCGAAGCAAAATGTCTATCTCGTTTTTTTGTCAGCGTAAGCAAAATGTATATCTCGTTCCTAAACGTTATGGAGATGGTGCTGGAGATAGACATTTTGCTTACACTGACAAAAAACGAGATAGACATTTTGCTTTGCCTGACAAAATACGAGATAGACATTTTGCTTTGCCTGACAAAAAACGAGATAGACATTTTGCTTACGCTGACAAAAAACGAGATAGACATTTTGCTTTGCCTGACAAAATACGAGGTAGACATTTTGTTTGCAACAAGATCGAAGTATAAATAGTCCCATCTCATTGACAGGATTTTTTTTTTTTTTTTTTTTTTTTTTTTTTTTTTTTTTTTTTTTTTTTTTTTTTTTTAAGGCTAGTATTTCTCTAAGGACTACCAAAGGCACACAAACACTCACTTTTCTTGAAGCCTCATACCATGTGTTTATTATTTCTGTGCTACCAAGATTCCTCACCAAACTATAGTACATTGCTTTATTATGGTAATAACAGCACTGGTTTCCACTATCATTATTTTTTTAATTTAATTGTTCATAACTATCTTTCTTTTTTTCCTTTTTCTTTTTTTATCCCTTTTTTTTTTTTTTTTTTTTTATATAAATTATGATACAAAAGATTGTGCAAAATTGTGCAAAACTGTTCAAAAATAAATCAATTCTGTGTATCTCTTAAGCCAAGAGAGCAAACTAGTCTAATTTTTTTTTTACATATTATTATGATAATGACAAATGAATAACTAAAAATATGATGAAATATTAAAACAAAAAACACACATTAAAAAAAAAGTGAAAATAAACTCAACACAGGTGAAAGAACGTAACATAAAATTAATAACATAAATATGCCATGCAAAATAACATAATCATTGTTATTTATATTGGGGATTACCCTTGGAGCGCGTCAGCCAATCACAGGCAGGGCGGGAAAATTAAATAGATCCCTAGTGTTTTTATTTTTTAGCATTGTGAAACTGTTATTAACTTTATGAAAATATTTAAATGAGGTCTAATACACACTTTTACTTGTATTAAGTCATCTTTTTACTCATTTATCTTATTTTAACAGTAGTTTTACTTAACTAATAATATAACAGCCTATTTTTTTCTTCTTTCCTATCCTTACAGTACAATACAGTAATGCATCTCAATGTTACCGTCTATTGTACAATAATAAGAGCTGCCTGGATTAGATGACATTAACTACTTTAGCATTAGTGAAAGTAGATGAAACAGTCACTTTTGTTTAACGTAGCACTTTTATTGTACTAAAGCCCTTTAAAGACCCTTAACAAAGCAGAAATAAACTTATTGTCGGTTTGGATTTTAAGTGTTGTATGTCAAAAAAAAAAAAGTGCTATTTTCTACCTTGTGTTGTCTTTATATGGTACTAAGAATCACTTTTTTTTTTTTTTTTTTTTTTTTTTTTTTTTTTTTTTTTTTTTTTTTTTTTTATCCTGTTTTGGCCGATACTGAAAAGTGCTAGTGCCCAAATTATTGTATGACAGGTCAGCATGAAACCTAAAACATAACGTCGGCTTCGGGTTTAAGTGTCGTACAGTATTTCAAAAAGTGATTCTTAGCTCTATATAAAGACAAAATAAGGTAGAAATTAGCTTTTTTTTTTTTTTTTTAATACGACACTTAAATTTGAAGCCGACATTATGTTTTAGGTTTCATGCTGATCTGTAATACAATAATTTGGGTACTAGCACTTTTCAATATCGGCCAAAACAACATTGATCTAAGGAAAGTTTAGACATAATTTGTAATTAGAAAAACTGAAAGAAAAAAAGTAGCTATGTCTTTTATAGGGTTTTTATAAAATACTGTATAGTAACATTGAGATGTTTAGAGTACTATTCTGTTATCATTATTTAATACTGTATTATCATATTTAAACACAAACTGTTGCAACAATGTCCCTTTTATGTCTATCGACTCCCTGTATAAATCTTTAGTCAAGTTTTTACTACTCGTAGCCACTGCATTATAACTAAAACACTGCTTCACATACAGTTTGTGCCACCTAAGGATGTTTGTGATTAATCCAAATCGAGCCACGAGCCAATAGAAGCTCAAGCGCTCAAATTCGCTAGGTAATGTTAACTAAATGAAGAATTTTTTAGGTGTTCTCTTATTGGTCGCAACTTTAGGTGGCGTGGACTGTAGTTAGGGATCTTGTTGATATCTAAACGCGAGCATTCTCACTGTTTATGTGATGTATTATATTATTTCTGACCTTCAGTTTAGCTCAAAAATTTACATCAGATTGCTAGTGTTGCCTAGATAGGGAAATTTGACTAATGTGAAGGAATACGCTGAAAGTCGGCAGACATGTAAGGGACATTGCTATTGCAAGAAATGTAAATTTCAAAAAAATTCCGCCAATCTTACCTTATTTCATCATTGATAGAACTTCTTCCAGAATGTACGCTCTCTCGACTGTTATGTTCATCCTCGGCAAAAGTTTCAAACTTATCGCTGCCTGGTCCTTGTTGACTGCTAGTGGAGGCTACGTAACGTCTGTACCACTCATGGTACGCCTTTGGATTGTTATGACGTAGCTCTACAAAATACGCATACGTGTAGCTGTTATACTCAGGGTGTTGGATGGGAGGTTGTGTCGCCACTGGTTGGGGACGTGGGGGTTGTTGAGGGTAGTCGTAGCCTCGACTGTAATAGTCGTAACCTCCTCCTGGAACATGAGAATTAAAAGGTAAGTAAAATTATATTCTAATTCTGACTGCTAGAAAAACAATTATGACAACATTTAAGACAGATTCCTCCCCATAAGTATTTTTAAAAATGTTAAAAGTTAGTTTTTTACGGCATCAAAAAAGGACCTAAAAGAGCCTTTTCTGTATTTAAAAAAAAGGGGTTATTGAAATGAACTTTTCTTTGGATCAAAGGCAATATACCTCCCAATTTTGACAATCTATTGCTACTAAATTTGCTACTATTGCCAACTATTATTGGCAACTTATTGTGACAGCTGCCAATAAGGTAGGTTATTGATGAATAAGGACGAAAAGAAAAAGCAATAAAGTCTTATAAGCATTACATTTCAAATCCTCACAATTTAACATTTTGCTGGGAACACCCCGTAATTTATAGATATTTCAGTTTTTCTTAAAGTCCAAAGACCCAAAAGTACCAATCCAATAAGCATTAAAAAAAATAATAATAATAATAGGCTTAATAATAATAATAAAATCTTTTACTTGATTTTTTGAACAATCTCCTTAGCTCAATATGATAAACAATAACAATTATCCCTAGAAGTACCCCCATTCTCACCTCTGTAATAAGGATCTCTAGGATCTCTAGGATCTCTAGGATCCCTAGGATCCCTGGGATCCCTGGGATCTCTAGGATCTCTCCTATATTTGTCATAATATTGTCCTGATGGAGGTTTATCTCTTGGTCCAGGCCCTCTATGTGGGTCCCTAGGGTCCCTTGGGTCCCTATGAGATCTCCCAGAGGCAGAGGCGCGGTCTTGTTTGTCGCTCTCATAGTCATATCTAGCTTCAGAACCTGCTCGGCTAGATGGTCGAGACCTGACAAACAAAGAAAAATCTATTTTTGCATAGAATAACATAGAGATTTTTTTTTATCTAGCCACAGTAAAAATAAATAAATGATGAACAAATTTTTCTGAATTCAAAAATTATTTACAAATTTTAATAAATTTTTTTTCTTTTTCTTTTGGCGGGAAAAAAAAGGTTTTGGAGGACATAAAACATAATTATCAGCATAAAAGGGGAAGGAGATACAGTACTTTATTGTTTTTTTATTATGGCTAAATGCAAAACTGGGCAATAAAAGCTGTGCAATCAAAACCAAATAAGAAACATCATAGGTTACTTATTTGTTAGTGTTTTTATTTTTAAAGCAAAATAAGTTTTTAAAAATCAACTCAAAGCTCAATTAGTGAACCTTTTTTTTTTTTTTTTTTTTTTTTTTTATCAGACAAGGTTTTGAACTAATGATAATACTTTTACTTATGATATTACTGATTTTATATACATACATATATCTAACTTAGGCTCACTATAAGATCAAAAATAATGGAGGTTATCGGTGTATGCCCAGGAAAAGCTGGTACAGTAGTCCTTAATTTTTTATCATTTAGCATTGCAAACTTTTTTTTTTTTTTTTTTTTTTTTTTTTTTTTTTAGTTAGGGTACTGATAACAGTGATAACTTTCAATGATTTTACAAACTTCACTTAAAAGAATATACCAGAGAAAAACATAAGCATTTATATCGCAAAAAAATTGATGGGATTTACATAAATAACATTAGTTCGTCTCAAAACCCAACAGTAGCCCCGTAGCAGTGATCAGAAAATTCGATTTATGCAACCCGCACAGCATTTTCATACTAATTTTTGCATGTTTCTGACGTCATAAACATGAATTTTCATGCAAATTACATACTTTAAAGTATTTTTACGCTCTCTTGTAGGCCTACATTAACATTCTGGTAAAAATTGTCATCAGATCCCATTTCTTGTTTATTCATTAAAAAGCTCACTTTGTTTTATGTGGTCTATGGCTTTAAGAGAAAAATTTTCTGCCACAAAATCAATTAATTTCTAGCATAGATCCATACCTGAAACTTTCTATTTTTTCTATTTACTTTCTACTAGTTTTTTTTTTTTTTTTTTTTTTTTTTTTTTTTTTTTTTTTTTTTTTTTTGTCAAGCTGGTCAGTGCAAAGTTAGTGCCATAATAATATGTAAGTAAGGTGTTTTAAAGTGCAAAGAAATAAACAGAAATAGTGCAAAGTGCAATTTTTAGTAAGATTAAGAATAATTACAAACTTTAAAGTGCTGAAATAAAAGGAAAACAAAATACCTTTTTTGAACTTTCCCACTGAAAAAATAAAGAAAATGAAATGAAAAGAAAAGAAATGTTAAAAAAGAAAAGTAAATATTTTTATTAAATAATGGGAAAATAAATAATCTCTTTTTTTTTAGAGGTTAGGTTTTTGGTCTAAAAGCCCTTGTCAACTTACTTTTTTATCATTTAGAATTTAGAATACTAGATTGATAATTACCATACCTTATTATCCATGAATTAGACACTACCACAATGATTTTGTATTTATTTTCATTTTGACTGTTATATCTTGCATCTGACGTCACAATGTACAGATGGAGCCGTATTAGGGGTAAAGAACTTGAGGGAAGGGCTTAAATTTATCACGTGACCAGAGCGGTGACTGTGATTGGTGGCGGTACATTGTGACGTTAGATGCGTGATATAACAGTCAAAATGAAAATAAATACAAAATCAATGTGTTGGTGTCTAATTCATGGATAATAAGGTATGGTAATTATCAATCTAGTATTCTAAATGATAAAAAAGTAAGTTGGCAAGGGCTTTAATTTAGAATGGAACAGCATTCAATAATCATGGTTGTGAGTTTCTACAGGACATGTTAGTAAACTGTTTACCAAAAATGTAAGAAATAAATTAATTATGCTAGCGTATTTTTTACTTATAGAGTTGTAGGCTATAAGAACAAAAAACCAAGAACTTTCAAGCTTTTTTTTTTTTTTTTTTTTTTTTTTTTTTTTTTTTTTTTTTTGCATGCACTCTAATGCTTATAATTTCATCTGATATCATTCTAGTTAATATAATGCCTCTTACTATTATAATATATTGCTATTGTATTTACATTGCTTCTTAGTTTTATAAGCTCGTAATTATTAAATAAGCCTGCTAAAGCAATATCTGATTTTAAAATATACCAAAAAATTACTTCCCTTCAACTTTTGCTGTTAATGAAAGGGGTTAATGATTATTTTATCAAATTATGTTCTTCTCATTGAAAAACGAATTTGATCAATAAGTTTTCAACACTGAAAAACGTTTCAATGCCAGTCGTGAATAATTTAAATACTGTATTTTTAATTTAAATTAAAATAATAATAATAATAATAATAATTTTACCTTAATGAGTGCGTATGTTTCCTCTTAAAAAATGGAAAAGGAAGTGCAGGAAAAGGAAACCATGTGACGGTTAAAGTGGGTCACGGGTTTCCTCTGCCGGTCACTTCTTTTTCCGCATTTTGAGTAAACAGAAGCAGTCAATGCTGTTTATAAACCCTGTTTTCTTGCACCAAAAATTGCGCATTCCATTTGATTAACCATAGCTGATAGTCATTTTAGGGGCAAAAAAACAGGGTTTATGAACAGCATTAATGTTGTTCATAAACCCTGTTTTCTTGCACCAAAAATTGCGCATTCCAATTGAATAACCAAAGTTGATCGTCATTTTACGTGCAGAGAGCAGGAATGATGTACGTAAACCCTGTTCTTTGCCCTAAAATGACGATCAGCTTTGGTTAATCAAATGTAACGCGCATTTTTTGGTGTAAGAGAACAGGGTTTACAAACAGCATTCTTGTTTTTACCTTTTTTAAACACAGTTTTACAATTCATGATATATCATAAATCACTAACCCCTTTTACTTTACTATTGAAGCATGCATAATAATACTGAGCATAATAATCTACACTATCCCTGACTTATGATGTAGCACGCAAGCCAGCTAGCGCCATGCAAAGGTATATATCTAGCTAAACTAACGAACCTCTCTCTGTCTCTGTCACTGCGCTGATCTCTCTCTCTAGGATAATATTTGTCATACCCATGCTTGTAGTCACGATGTCTGTCACGTGGGTAGTCTTCACGATCACGATAGTAATCATGACGACGAGATGATCTGAGAAAAAACATAAAGCAATTCATATTTAGAAAGATATTTTTCATCCCCTCATTTCTCTAGTCATACTTAATTTGTGTTATCCAGGTCTCAAAAAATTAAATCAAAAATGTAAAATTCATAAGATAGTACCATCATTCATACACCTATTACGTTCCTTAACCCTTCTCTATTCTCACAAAATGGGGTTAAATCTGTAAAGTAAGCAACTTAAGGAATTCATGAGGTCTACTATGGAAATTATAAATCAAGTCGTCTACTATAAAAGTTTTCTTTCCAGTTTGTGAGGCTACAGAAGGGTTAAGAGATAATTTATGTTGAAAGGTCCCATCTTTTTATTTATGAATGTCATTATCTTTTTTTATCTCGAGAACTCTTAAAAAGGAAGTTCAGGGGTTACAACATGGATTTTTTAATGTTAGATAATGTTAATGTTAGATAATGAGGAGAACTGTTCATGACCAAAAGCAGCCCTTCCATAGCCCCATGGTAGCCCCTCAAACTTGCGCTCATCCTGCGAGATATGCAACCCAATACAACATTTTCTATAGGGTGGTTTCATTCATGTTAAAGTCGACACCATAAGTGAGTGCTAAATAACATTGGCTAGTATAGAAAAATGACTCATTTTGCCAGTTTAAAAATACTTTGCACTATTTTTAAGAGCATTAATGCTGTTATCAGGTTGAATTAGTGTTTCAAGTATGAAAGAAAAATAATAATAACCAAAAAATAGGTAATTTTCCAAAGAAGATAGCCAAAAACTATGTTTGTCCTATGCTGAGCCATGTTATTCATTGCTCAAGAAGAGCATCAAAAAACATTTGGAATGACGTCATATGATCAAACCCTATAGTAAAGTAGTAACTATGACGTAAAAGATACAGGACAAGTTGCATATCTCGCAGGATGATCACGAGTTTGCAGGTCTATGGAAGTGCTTTGGAACATCATATGTGAGTTTATGACCCAGTTCTTCTCATTATCTAACATTGAAGAAGCCATGTTGTAACCCCTGAACTTCCTCTTTAAGAATGAGAAAGGCTATCATAATTTTCAATGTCAACTACAGTAAATATGATGTACTTACTTGTAAGAATGTCTGCTTTCAGGGGACTTCTTCCTTGGATCTCGATATCTGTTACGATCTCCTCTCTCACTCTCGTAACTATCCGAGTCATCGTCGTACCTAAAACATCACACACAACAAATGTGACATCAACCACGGAAATGAGAAAGACAAATAATGTAAATTTAGGTGCGATTTTAGTGCATATTCTGAACAAATGCATCATACCAAATTAATTGAATTTCTATTTTTTTAGTTCATTAAGTAATTTTAATGAATCAAAAACTATTTTAGGAATGTTTCCATTGCATTTTCTGAAAGAGGGAATAATCCTGAATAAGATTTTCTTTCTAATTTTTGAGTATTATTAATTAAAGACAAAATATGGGTGACTTTTGCATATTTGAAAGGGGCACTATTCCGAATATTTTAGAAAATCATGATATGACTTCACGGTCGTGTTATTTCTACTGTATGCTCATGCATTAAAACCTATGGTAACTTTTGAGACAGAGACACATAAAATATTACATAAAATGCATTAGTGCATAAAGTGCATTAGAGATGGAGACCAAATAAGTGACCATAGCAGGGAGGTGGTGCCAACCTAATCCCGGCTGTCACATGGTCCATCTCTTCTAAGGTCCCAGGTATGGCAAGCCTGGGGTAGCCGAAGCAGTCAGCCTTCATCAGATTTGACCAATACATTGCTACGGTTGAACAGCAAGAGAGCTTAACGTGACAGAGGCCGCCAGCCAAAGTTACGGCTCGCGTTCCCGTAACTCTGAGGCATCCCAGCGGCCTGGCAAGCCCGGGGTGAAGGGGCTTCGGCCCGCCGACGTAGGTCATCTGATGTCGTAGTTTTTACTTTATAATATGTTTTTGCAAAACTGAATATTTAGGTGATGAATGGTGACATATTGCAAACATCTGCTCTTTTTTTTTTTTTTTTTTTTTTTATTATTATTATTTTTTTATATATAGGCATATATATATAACTATTTTGTGGTTGTTATAACGTTTTGGAATTTCTTAGAAGTCATATTTATCATTTTATTCATTTATTCATTGCACTTGCATCATAATACACAACTTTTAAAAATATAATTTTTATAATGTCATACATAGTGACCACAATGATTCCTTATTAGAAAAGCGCTGTGGCTATACATAGCACAGTACTATATTTCCAGCATTGAAGTTATTCCAAATTATTCATTATTTATTATGAAGGTTGCCTAGTAATCTACAGTACATTAAAATATTATTATTTAGACATATGGGTAAAAAAAAATGCAATAAAAATTAGGAAAAATATCTTAAGTTTTTAATTTAACTAGGTGCTATTGCTTTTTTATTACAGTAATTTATTATTATTATTTTTTTTTATGATTATTTTTTTATTTGGAAAAACCTATTGCATAAAAATTTCAAAATTGAGACTTTGCATAAAAAAAAATGCTGACGTTTTTGCGTGTTTTATTTTCTCACCTAAATATTCAGTTTTGCAAAAACATATTATAAAGTAGAAACTACGACACCAGATGACCTACGTCGGCGGGCCGAAGCCCCTTCACCCCGGGCTTGCCAGGCCGCTGGGGTGCCTCTGAGTTACGGGAACGCGAGCCGTAACTTTGGCTGGCGGCCTCTGTCACGTTAAGCTCTCTTGCTGTTCAACCGTAGCAATGTATTGGTCAAATCTGATGAAGGCTGACTGCTTCGGCTACCCCAGGCTTGCCATACCTGGGACCTTAGAAGAGATGGACCATGTGACAGCCGGGATTAGGTTGGCACCACCTCCCTGCTATGGTCACTTATTTGGTCTCCATCTCTAATGCACACCTGTCAGCTGCAAGAGTTATACACTACACTACATTATTAACTTGAGCGTTGATCATTTTTATTATTATATTTCCTGTCTTTTGATGAAAATTTGCATTCTTTTTTATCACTTCATCCATTAATATTGGTCAAAAACAATTAAAGAAGAAAAGCAAAAATTATTATTGATATAAACAACAGAAAACACTTCACAGAAATTATTGATTTCTAATTAACTATTGATTTATATTGTAGGAGGACCATGGAAGTTATTGGTACATACATTTTCACTATAATATGCATAGTTATTATTTATGTTCTACAATATGTACAATTTGACTATAGTATTATATGTGATTCATTCATATGTAATTATTGTTTTGATTGATTGATTGATTGATTGATTGATTGATTGATTGATTGATTGATTGATTGATTGATTGATTGATTGATTGATTGATTGATTGATTGGTTGATTGATTGATTGATTGATTGATTGAATATTTATTTATTTACTATTTTTAATAGCACTAAAATATTATTGAAACATGGACTATGTGATACATATGACAATATTGACAGTAGAAAGATTCAGTAGTAAAACACATGATATTTATTATTTGGTTGGCATGGGAAGTATATAAAGCTGACTTACTTGTGTCGCCTGGTCCTAGGTTGTGACTCTCTGTCTCTCTCCTTACGTCTGGCTTTATCATCTTGAGGTCTGGGAGGCTTCCCTCTTGCTCTCTCCTCAGACCTCCTCTCTTCACTGCCTCCCCGTTCACTTCTCTCACGGGGGCGATCACGTCTGCCAGCTGAGGGGGGACGAGAGGATTCAGCACGTGCTGAAATACACATCAATCATCAAGTATTAGAATAATTTAAATATGAATCATACTCATAATACACAATAGAAACATTAATAGTAATCACACGCAAAAAGTTAATAAATGATAATGTAAGAATTTATGTCAGACACTATCGCTATTTTTTTTTTTTTTTTTTTTTTTTTTAATTTAAGTTTCATTACTTCCTAAAATTTAGAAATAGGCCTAAAATCACATAAAATTGAAATTATATATATATTTTTTCCCCTTTCTTTTTTCTTTCTAGAAACCTATTTTAGAATAGGGTTTACATACTAAAGCCAATAAAATGCTACATAAAATGCACTTACTTTGCAATCTCTCTTCTTTCCTCTCCTCCAAACTCTCAGTTATCTCTCCTTCCTCAGGTTCTCCACTAGAAACATTATCCAAGTCTGAAATTTCCCCATCATTCTCATCAGACGCTAAACTTGGATCACCTTCTCCGCTACTACGTAAAGACGTCACGTTACTTCCGACACCAGCAGAACTTCTAGGAGGTCTAGGTGCTTCTACAGCATTTCTAACAGGTCTAGAAGTTTCTGAAGTACTTAACGGTGGTCTAGGAGCTTCGACAGAACTTCTAGGAGTACTACGTACTTCAGTAAAAGCAGAAGTTCTAGGAGTAGGTGTTAAAATTGTGTTTCTATTTCTTTTGTCTTCATTAGTACCTTCTGCACTAGTACGTGTAGTATTAGGAGGTTGAATTACAGGTGTATTCGTACCTTCACCATGAGTTCTAGTATCTAATTGTCTTGGAATAGGAGTCTGAATAACTGGATTATTAGTACCTTCAGCACTCATTCTTGTATTATCCTGTCTAGGAGGTGGTACTACAGGATTGTTGGTACCTTCTGCATGGGTTCTAGTATCTCTTGGAATAGGAGGCTGAATTACTGGATTATTGGTGCCTTCGGCACTTAAACGTGTATTATCTTGCCTAGGTGGTGGTACTATTGGGTTATTGGTACCTTCCGCATGTGTTCTTAATTGGGTCCTAGGTTCATTGGTTATACCTTCAGCGATGGGTCTAGTTTCAATATTATCAGTAATATCCACACTGGCACGAAGTCTATTTTGTTGTGGTTCCATATTGATACCCTCCGCGTTGGTTCTTATTTCATCTCCAAAATCAGAGCCGATAGTTTCACTACGTGTTGATGCAGGTAGATCAGGTTCCGTAGTACCAGGTATTACACGTTCTGGTTCAGGACTATGTCTACTTTCACCTGGTATAGTTTGACGACGTCCATATATGGTCATGTCAGCGCTCAGCTGTCCAGTTTCAAGAAATTGATTTCTATCGCTGGCAGATACGGGATCTACTGATGGAGGATTAGGGGAGAGAGCAGGGGGTGGTGGGAGAGGGGGTGAATTGGAATGTGTAGCACGATGACGTGAGGAGAGAGGGGGACGTAGGGGAGGTTTATTAGTACTTGGAGGTGGCGGTGTCGGGGTGACTTCTTGATTTTCTGGGGGTGGTATGGTGGTTGGCCATGGGCAAGGATCATCCTGAAACATTTACAAAGTAAAAGTCAAGTTATGTGTATAATTTTGTAGCCAAATACAGAAGCATTCCAATGAGAAAAAAAAACTGCTCAGGTGCTTTCATTATGATAATTAGCTCCTAGTATTTGTTTAATTTTTTATTACAGTAATATTATACATTATTCTTTTGTTTTTAGTACTGCATTATGTTTATCACCATTTTACTTTCTATTATAAATTCGCCTTTTTTTTTTTTTTTTTTTTTTTTCTTTCTTTGTTTTGATTAAATGAGTTAAATTGCCTCTCCACACCTTTCTAGCCATGGTGTAGTTCTTTTTCTTGTCGAAAGAGCATGCAAAATGTTATATTTTTAACTTACTAAAGTATTTATGGTGAGACCTAATTAGCATTATTGAAAATTGAGGTACAGTAAATGGTCTTATTGGAATATATAGACCATGGATATATAAACAGGATAGGAAGCTATTGTTGAAAAAACGATCCCTTAATGATGTAATTCAAATTTTCGCCGCAAAAATGCAAGAATACAAAATTACGTATAAAAGTGGCGCTGTAGCCTGCGTGTGAATTTTAAAATTCACACGCAGACTACAGCGCCACTTACATTTTACATGTTGATTGTTGCGGTGAAAATTGGAAGTACATCAACAAGGGTTCGTTTTTAGTATAGGGCAATAACACAGGAGCTCACGACCCTGATATAGACCTAAATATATATTGCTACCTGCTTTGGGCTTACCAAATAAATAGAATTGCAAAAAGAAAAAGAAAATGAAAGGGAAAAAAGCAGAGAAAAAAAAACAGAGGAAAAAACAAGCAAGAAAACAGAAAAATACGAATTTTTAGTACAATTCCATGCAGCCAAAAAAAAAAAAATTCAAAAAAATAAAATAAAATAAAAATAAAAAAATAAAAAAGTTCAAAAAAATTCGAAAAAATTCAAAATCAAAATTGTATATAGTTTATAAAAAAGTAGACAGTGCAATAGTACGCAATTCCCAATCTAGTAAAACATAAACATTGAACTCACATGTCCTACTCCCACTCTATGTCCCTGCGATACAGGTGGAGGAGGTGGGGGTGGTGTTTCTGGCTGTACAGGTACAGGAGGATCTTCTGGACGTTCAATATTATCAGGGACAGTCTCTAAATTAACCCCCGTCACCACCGTCTTTTCCTCACTCTGTGCAAACTCAGCACCGTACGTTGCTCTCGTATATCCCTCAGGAGTTACGATCTCCTTGTTCTCAAAATCTTCATTGATTGGTTGATTTGTAGCATTTAACTGTAAGTTCTCCATAGCAGGTGTCACAACATGTTCCATTGATTGTGAATCAATTGAGTCTCTAGCTTGACTTTCTGAATCTAACGATGCTATAGAATTACGTTGATTTTCATTAGAATATTCCCGACTTTGTATCATTGATTCTAAATGATTTTCATTACTAACAATATCAATATGAGGATGATGATTCTCAGTTACTAAATCATTACTATTGACAATTGATTCAGATTTATTTTCTATTGATTCTTGTTGTTGTTGTTGTAATGAAATATCAGATAACTGTTGTGAAACTTTATTAATTTCATATCCACTTAAATCTGGTTGATAATTATTATGTTGATAATGTTGATAATCAGTTGATTCATAAACATTTTGTTGACCATATTGTTGTTGTTGTTGATATTGATTAGTTATGGATTCTGATGATTGATTTTCTTGTTTTTGTGATGGAATTGATTCTTGTTGATAATGATGTTGATATTGTTGTGATGGATATTGTTGAGACTCTTTACTTTCTTGTTGATATTTATAATCATTAATTGGTTGATTTTGTTGATAATATTGATTTAATTGTTGTGGTACTTGTTGTTGAGATGGATCTTGAGATAACTCCTGTTGTTGTTGTTTTTGTTGATGATGATTAGTTTGTGGATCCGTTGCACTTTGGTCAGTACTTGGACTACTATCTTCACTACCCCAATTCCAAGCAGAGTCTTGATTTTGATTCCAACCCCAATTCCATGTATCTTGTTGTTGTTGAGGTACAGGGGGTTGTTGATACGTTTGTTGACTATTGTACAGCTGTTGTTGTTGTGGTGGTGGCTGCTGTTGTTGTTGATAATTTTGTTGCTGTTGTTGTTGCTGTTGAAATTGATGATTTTCCCATTGTTGTGTATCCCAATCCCATGAATCATTTGCCGTGTTGTTATTTTGAGGTACCGGAGGTTTCATAGGGGGTGGTTGTTGTTGTTGTTGTTGTTGTGGCGGTGGTGGTGGTTGCTGTTGTTGTTGAAGAGCAGATGTCGGACTGTACCATTGTTGTGGTGTAGGGGGGTATTGTTGAGGAGGTATACTTTGAGGTTGCTGCCATACCTGGGAACACAAACAAAGTTATGTTCAATTATTATACTGTTAAGTAATAGAGATTTCATTTTAAACTAAATTTATATGCTATTAATATTAATACTGGGAACTGGGATACATACGATGCAGTACTATTTTATAACAATGGAGGTTATTGGTTATCAGTTTAAAATAAAAAATTAAATTTGTCTATCTTAAAACATGTAAAAGTGTGTCTAGTATCCCTCATTCAAATATCTACAGAATTAGTGCAGTAGTTTTCTCAAAATAATAATAATAATAAATTTAAAAAAAAATTGTTTTCTTTATACGCGTAATGTTTAATTAAGGGACTCTTAGCTTTTCCCGCTCGCTATACCGATATGCTCCATTCGGCTTTATTTAATTTTAATGGGGCTTTTAAAGGCGAAATTAATGAACCATTAACCATTCAATCAATACCTTGTTAACCCTTTATACCGGTGGCGCGGGGAAAAACAAGAAGAAATAAAGGACCCTATTTTTATAGCATTACGCGATCTGTTTTTAATCATTACTTCTTATTACTTTCCCGAAAAAACTTTTGCATCAAGGTAAAAAAAATTTATTATTCTGTGAATTACTATTAAATAATCTACAAATGGAGGTTATCGGTTTTAAAAAAAAAAACGTTAAAAATTTCTATGGCTTAAAACACGTAAAAGTGTGTCTAGTATTTCTCTTATAAATATCTCAGGAATCGGTCGTGTAGTTTTCTCAAAAATCGGAAGAAAAAAAAAAAGAAAAAAAAAAAGAAAAAAAAAAAAAAAAAAAAAAAAAAAAAAGCTTTTTCCTCATAAGCGAATGTTAAATTAGGGTACCTTTAGTTTTCCCGCGCGCTCCATTATGCAGTTATGAATAAATTGTGTTGAAATTGTCCTAGTATAATTATTATACGTCTTTATTTTCGTCGGCGTGTTTTAAAATGAACATATAAAAAAAGTTGCGAGAGTTGTATTACAGTACAGTAATGGAAGGTTACGACTTACGATTTTGTCCTATATAATGATACAATAGAACTTCAATACTTTAATAATATAATATCAAATTATCTAATTAAATAGTAATACGATCTTCATGATATAATATTTTACTAACAAAAACTTGAAGCATACTGTCTTCTTCTTTTTCTTCATCTTCACTCTCACTTAAGAACCCTTCCTCGTCCATAAACATAATTGCAGAACAAAAAAAAAATAACTGAACTGCTTTGTCAGTGAGTTTATTTAATTATATATGTAGTCCTATAGTCAATTATATCCACTTGATGTAAAAAAATAATAATGACTATTTCAATTAAATGTTCTCTAAATGATCAATTTTCCAGTCATTCATTAAGCCAAATTTTATAAATTAAAGTCTAATTCACATTAGGTCATAATACTATGTAGATACAGAAAAAATATTTCTATTGTATAATAGCAAAATTTATGCTATATGATACAGCATAAATTACGTAATTAATTTTATCCGCGAGTTATGCAAAATAAATGGAATACGTGCAAACACCTGGATACAAATTTAAGTTTAGCATACACTCAATAAAGAGAGGCAGAGGCAGAGAGAGAGAGAGTAAAATTTGTGCACTGAGAGTTCAATTTAAAATTTACGTTTCACAATAACACTATAATATTTTTATAAACATTTTATATAACTATGATGCTTATTTTTCTATACTATATAAAAAAGTGCATACACAGCATTCTTATGCAAGTTTATATTATGAAGTACGCAATAATAATGACCACACACATGTTATAGTATGCACTTTAAGCTTGTGCCACATCTACACTATTGTTACTATAACCCTATAAGTGATTATTGATTAACTATTATCTGTTTGCTTATCACTAATTTAATATCAGCATTTTTTTTTTTTTTTTTTTTAAGAGATTACAAAGAATTTGCCTATGCATTAATGGTATATTTTAAAGACATATTCACATTTGGCAATATTTTTCTATAATATGATAGTGAGTAATTCAAATCGAAAATTTTACAAATTTGGATTCCGGGACGCTTAAAATGAAAGAATATAGCGCGGTAGAACTCAAAACGTTATAATCTTTTTGCCTAAATCTAGTAAAAAAAAAATCCACATTTTTTTTCCTTCTTTTTTAAGGGAGTAGGGGACCGACGTCGGCCATTAGACTCAAACTTTTCTCGTCAAAAAAATCTGAAATTTTGCACAATGATACTGCAGCTTAAGACAATTTCAAATATATAAAAAATTTGAAGTGCAAATTAATTTTATATGATTTTTTGAAATTTAAAGCCCATAAGGCTCAATGTTAATTTCAATAATTTTTCTATTTTTTTTGGGACGGTCAAACATCATGAAATTTTTATCACAACTAGGTGTGACCCTTAGCTACACAATGACACCAAATTTAGACCCCAAACACTTCTAGTTTTTTAGATATAAGGTTGGTACCCTACTCCCTTAAAACAATATTTTTTAAGACTATTGGTTCTTTAACTCGTAGAGTATAAATTATGATAAAAAATAAAACGTACAACAGAAAATAGATGATAGATTAAAGCACGTTAAATTGAAAAGTTTTTACGCGTGAATATTCTTTAATTTATATTGTTAATTGTAACTTGGGTTCAAATGTTCTAGCGTAGAACTTTTTTTTTTTTTTTTTTTTTTTTTTTTTTTTTTTTTTTTTTGCTGGCCATATTGTGTTATCGTGCTACGCACGCACCAATCCCAGTCCCAGTCAAGACATTGTCTTATCGACAGGTAAGGACTTTCAAATTAATGGAAAAGCACACACGGGCCGGGCCACGGCCCAAGTACACAGCCCGGCATTCGCCATGACAGCCTAGAGAACCCGTGGAAACGTCTAGGCCGGCTCGTCAGTGCAATCACATCGATCATGCACCTCCCGAAGCTGTGCGTCGTCATGGAATGGATGTAAACATGCATCGTGCAACGTGTTGTGCTCTCACACTTAAATAGACATTAATTTTAAAAGATAGGGATTAGAGTGTAAATAATTTAAATGTTTGATCTTAAGTATCGAATTGCTGATAATTTTAGGTACTCTCTATGCTTTAGAGTTTGATTTATAATAAAAATGCATGTTTATAGAGACAATGCATGAAATTTTTTAGTTAGTCTTAAATAGAAATAGAAGTATTTTAATTGACCCCGACAGTTCATAGCAACATAACATGTTACAACAATTGGTTTGTTAAGGGAGTAGGGTACCGACCTTATATCTCAAAAACTAGAAGTGTTTTGGGTCTAAATTTGGTGTCATTTTGTAGCTAAGGGTCACACCTAGTCGTGATAAAAATTTCATGATGTTTTACCGTCCCGAAAAAAAGAAAAAAGATTATTGCAATTAACATTGGGCCTTATGGGCTTAAAATTTTAAAAAATCATATAAAATTAATTTGCACGGTGACCCCCCAAATGTTTTATATATATTTGAAATTGTCTTAAGCTGAAGTATCATTGTGTAAAATTTCAGATTTTTTTGACGAGAAAAGCTTGCGTCTAATGGCCGTCGTCGGTCCTGCACTCCCTTAACTTAAAATGAAAATAATAAAAAATAATAATAACAGCTTCTACTACTTTGTTTTCTGAGTATACAATGTTTGAGAGCCAACAATGCCTTCACGGCGAGTGGCAATATAAAAAAATGTATGCATTTGTGAATGGTAGCGCTGATATCTCTTATCACACCACATAAATGTTTTTATGTTTCTCTTATCTCCATTGTGTGATAATAATGCCGAGTATACCACCATTAAAGTTTGGTCCATAGAACGATTAGACCATGCCTGGTTGGTACAAATTAAATAAAAATTTGATCCATTTATATAAAAAACAATTAGTATTATAATAAATGATATGCAGCATATTGTTTGGTCGTCATCTCATCATATTTTAATTATAAACACATGGTATCTTCCCCTCCCCACTCTCATCTCTCTTTCTCTCTCTCTCTTGTCAGAGCAATAAACTATCACAACCTGTTGCAAACTGTTTTATGTTTTGTTTTGTTTTCAATATTAATTTTTTTTTATATGCTTAATGCTATACAAAAAAAAATACAAAAAATTTTATATTGCGATTTGCGCTGGAGTTTTTCGGTAAGGCGCGCGGTTAAAGTTAAGGATTCTTTATTCCATTGCATGTTTTTAGCGTTTTTTTTTTTTTTTTTTTTTTTTTTTTTTTTTTTTTTTTTTTTTTTTTTTTTTTTTTTTTTTTACCCACAGAGACGGAAAATATACTAGACATATACTAGGGGATACTAGACATATCTTTAAGATTCAATAATCTCTATATATTTTGACTATGTCATGCATTTTTGGCTATTTGTGTACCTTTTTTTTTTTTTTTTTTTCCCCCAGCTATATCAAATTTTTATGTGACTGCATCATGCAATAGATATATATATATATATTATTATTTTTTTTTTAATAATAAAAAAGACAATACATATTTATGAAGGACAAGCCTGTCATGATAAAACATTGCTATTTTAGCTCATTAATTGTTATGACAGTATACTAGAGATAAGACACAATCGTTTTACTGCCGTAGACAAAATAGTAATTGCTTATGAAAGTAGGGCTGCAGCAAAACTTGTGTAAACAATAATAATAGACAAGTGGCGTAATTAATGTTTTCAATGTTGAAAATTTGCCAGTATAAGCATCATGCTTTTTATAAAGACAAAAAAAACACACAACAGAATCATCAATACAACACTAAAAATTGTATATATCGATCTGTTTGCGTCACTTTACACTTTACAAATTTCCAACAAATGAACGATCATTAGACTCAAACTTTTCTCGTCAAAAGTATCTGAAATTTTGCACAATGATACTTCAGCTTGAGACAATTTCAAATATATAACAATTTTGGGGGGTCACCGTGCAAATTAATTTTATATGATTTTTTGAAATTTTAAGCCCATAAAGCCCAATGTTAATTTCAATAATTTTGTTCTTTTTTTTTTCGGGACGGTCAAACATCTTGAAATTTTTATCACGGCTAGGTGTGACCTTTAGCTACGCAATAACACCAAATTTAGACCCAAAACACTTCTAGTTTTTGAGATATAAGGTCGGTACCCTACTCCCTTAAATTAAACTCACTCCAGTTCCAGATATACGTCATAATTTGTGTAAATTTTGTCACATTTATTATACAATTTAAAGAATTTTTTTATTTCTTTCTGGTACCAATATGTACCTGTATTGGCAGACAATAATGTCTATGACTACAAGCACTAATAGTCACTATTGCAAAGCTAATAACATAGTACACATAAAAGTAACTAATATTATTTACCGGTACTCACTACTAATACTCAACACTAGTAACTAAGTAGCTCAGCTATAATAACATTGACAAAAAGATAAGTTAAATAAAAGAAGCCAAGTCAATTGATTACCTGGTAATATCGTCTTGACAGCTGACAAGAAAAAATGTTGTCAAATATTACCTGACGATCATAAAGACTCACAAAATTTATTAAAAAAAAACTAATAATATAATGGGGACAAAAAAAAAAAGAGAAAAAAAAAAGGCTTTTATGACTTTTATTGCAAAATCAATAAATAAAAAATTGTCAATATGTTATATTAAAAAAATAGATAGCAAAAATGTATATTTTTACACCATAGAAGAATTATTTTTAACTTGTTCATTTATTCAATTTATTTACCGGTGTTTCACATTTTGTTTTAAGAATGGCAAAAAATATACCTATATAGGCTATATAAATTTAAAAAAGTCTTTGTTATGTATATTGCATTTTACCTATGATTTGATGCAAAAACACACCAGTACTGGCAATTTATATAATCTCTGTGCTGCTTATTTGTACAATTTACACAAATTTAAATTTTTATAAACATTACGTTGAAGATTAAAAAGATTTTATGAAAAACATAGATAGTATACAGGAGGATAGAAGGAAATACAAGAGCTTAGGTTTAGACTGACAGGGATTCTGTGACAGAGAAAATAATTACCCAAGTAAAAAAAAAGAAAAAAAAAAAAAAAAAAAAAAAAAAGACGCAAAATGAAAATATGTAAATTTAAGTATTTATTCACATGTACAGTAATGTAAAAGTTACATGCATTGACAAATAACCAGTTGCAACAATGTAAACAAATGGAGTCGTTCACATGTTATTTTCAAAAACAATGTGAACGACTCCATTTGATTACACTGTACCAATTTTGTCTATCAGTTGACGTGTGTCGACGCACGTAACTTTCACGTTACATGTGAACACTACTTTCCACTGAATCTAAATGTCAATTGCACAATTGAAATTGTTGTAACAAAATCCAAATATACAAAGAAAAAGGCTCTGAAATGCTGAAGTATTTGAAATTAGTGGGAGCGCTAATATCTCTACACCAACTGTGCCGATGACATAAATAAATTGTGAATATTTGTGTGTTTAGTAAGGCCAGAAGCAATATATTACAATATAGTAGTGATCTTTGTTCTTACCTGTTGAGCAGGCTGCTGTGGCTGAAGTCCTGGAGAGTGTGAGGGTTGGTACCCACCCACCAAATTAGGGTTGTAGAACTGTGGTGGTGGAGGCGTGCCTCTGTTAGTGTCTGCTATAGGACTTGCCTGGACAGCAGGCGAAGTAGCTGTGGATCATATCATACATTTATGTAAGCAACGTAAGCATGAAGATGCGGAGGAAACATGCTTTTTGTATGTAATACCTGGGTCCAATAATAAAACTTTTCTTTTTCCTTTTTCCTTTTTTTTTTTTTTTTTTTTTTTATAAGAAGCCAAGAAAAATAAAATTAATTTTATCATAGAAAATGGAACAGGATATAAACTCATATAGTTATTGCAATGCATTAATGGGGGAAAAATGATTATGTACAGCTGCGTTTTCTACATAAAGATAACATAGTGGTGGTTGCAGGTTGCCTATGTAAATCGTTCAGGAACTTTTGGCCAGAGCTGTACAGCTCTGGACAATAGTTTCTGAATGGGACAGATAGGTAACCTGCACCAGAACAATGCTTTCCATATGAGAAAAACCCAGGATGCCTACATAATATACACCCTATTTTTACACTTATTTGTCTATTTGATATGTCGCATTTCAAAGAAAAAAAAATAGAAAGAAAATGTTTTTAAATCTGGCTAATTAAACTATTAGTATCAATTAGTTTTCCATTATTATAAATGAATAGTAATTATATCTAGAATAAGATCAATGCATGTTGTGTAACTAACTTCTAGTTAACATCAACTGCCTAATATACAAAAATTGTACCTATCTTATTAGAAAAAAAAAATATTATGTGAGGGTATGTTTTTGTATATTTACAGTATGTGAAAGTAAAGTGATTTACATTACTTTGCTGATAAACAATATTTGCCCATAAAATCTTAAAACTTCCCCCCCCCCCCCCCCCCAATTCATAATAATATTTTATTATAATTTTAGATTAATTTAGGTATACTTAATATAACATAATAATAATAAAGGAATAATAATAATAATAATAATATAATAATAATAATATAATAATTAATATAATAATATTAATAATAATAATTAAATTAATAATTAATAATAATAATTAATATACATACATACATACATACATATCATGACGCTATAAATCCCTTTCGGGGTAAGCCAACAACACAGATGTTTTATCCTGACCCAGTGATAGACCTCCACAACTTCCTATCCTGACATACTTCACTTGCTTCCGCCAGTCTCATACCTTGTTTCATACATTTCCTTTTGCATTTCATACTGCGTACATTCTTATTTTTCAAACATCTTCCAACCACCTCAGACCATGATGTTTTAGGCCTGCCTCTATCTCTCCTTCCATCCACTCTACTATGAAATACCTGCTTTGCTATTCTTTCATCACCCATTCTCTCAACATGACCAAACCACCGTAATACACTGTTCTCATACTTCTCAGTCACAGTTTCTTTTACTCCACATTTCTCCAACACCCAAGTATTCCTTACCCTATCTAATCTTGTTTTACCACACATACTTCTGAGAAAACTCATACCAACAGCATTCACCCTACTCATATGCCTACTCTGACATACCCATGATTCAGAACCATATAAGATAGTTGGGAGTAAGACAGAATTGTACACTGTAAGTTTTGCTTTGTTTGATAAAGCATCACTCTTGGCCAATCCTGCCATGCTGCCAACTACTTTCCTACCTGCCGCCACTCTCCTCTCAATCTCCCCATCTATACTTCCATTCTCTTGATATAATCTTCCCAAATATACAAACTCTTTCACTCTTTCCAGCTTTTCTCCATTCAGTGTGAATTCATTTCCATCATCATTTTCTCCACCAAATACCATTACTTTAGTTTTCCCAACATTTATTCTCAGATCCATTTGTTCTGTGCTTTCTTCCAACCTATCAATCATCTCTTGCAATTCTTCCTCAATAATTCTTCCTGCAATAATTAATATAATAATATAATAATAATAATAATAATAATAAGAATAATAATAATAAAGGAAAATATATATAATATAATATATAAAATTATCTTGTATGTAAAATGTTGTATAATGTAATAATTTATGTTCTTTTGCAAGTCATCGCTAGATGGCATTGTATGTACACTTTGGTGTTTAATAAAAACTTAATAATAATATAACATAAATGCAATAACAAAAGATATATTATTCTATTTTCTTTCAAAAATTGAAAGAAAACAGAAAAAAAAAATTAGAGAGACTATCGTATTTTATATGTTTTTCTAACCAAATCTTATTTGTTTATATTTTGTACATGTGCAATAAAAAATTTAGAGTGCAAAAAAATTATAGATTAATAACTTGTGGATGAAAATAAAAAAGTAATTACTATGCATTCTATGGTAGAAGTTCTTTCTGTGTCAAATTTTCTGAAAAATGATAATAAACAAAAACATTGCGTAAAGTAATAAGCATACTGTGCATATCTAAATCTAAACAAAATTTTTACTACAGTACCTTGACTGTACAAGTATTCATGTTATCTATTGACTAATAAAGGAACAACTGTTTTGAAGACAACTATAAGTGATTTTAATCACATCCGCTTCTGTTTTTAACATACTTCACATGTGTAGTACAGTACATACCTAGAAACGGAAGTGGATGTGAGAGAAATAGCTTATATTCAGCCTTAAGGGTTGTCTATAGTTGGCTTGTATCTCAAAATCTAAAAAGAAAACCTCCTAATTTTTTAACATCACCTCAAACTTAATGATACTGTAACAGCTACCCATAATAAATTTTTCAATACCCATAACCATCAGATAAGAGAGAAAATAATTTCTGAAATTTACTAAAATTAACATGGCCTCTTATAGGACAAAAATTTCAAAAAATCATAATTCAAAATCTAGCATGGTGGCCCCCCAAAACTTTTACATTTTTGAAGTTGCCTTATCTTAATGTATCACCATGCAAAATGTTAGATTTTTCCTTCTTTACGACTTTTTAGTCAAATTCCGTAGTAGCTGATTTCCCTCCTTAAAAATTTGTTTCTTTAGTAGTCAATATTCAAGTTTAGCAATTTCTATCACACAGGCTCCTCTCACATTTTCTTATACCAACGCACCCCACAACAAGTCAGATATGTACTATCCTTTTGAGACGGCCACCCTTATTCTGTCTGAATATTAAGCTGTGCTGTTTCTATAGGAATGCTGAGTCAGAGTGCATCAGAAGCACTTGCATTTTAGGAGTTTATGGAAGAGCCTGGGTGACAGAAGCTGTTGTCGTTAAGTATAGATAGCCTAATCTAATATTTTTGTTTCTAAATCATAAGAGGATGGATTTAATTTAGTAATCAGTTGGATTCAGGGCAGGTTCTTGGCTGCAAAATAGAGAAAAGATGTGAGGATATACTAATAATCTCATCTTTTCTCTACTTTTCAGTCTAGAGCTTGAAGTTAATTCTAATCTATTTGTTTCTAAATTAAAGATATTCCTGTAATATATGGCAATTGTTTGTATAATGTGTTTTAATTGTTAAACTGTATTCTTTCCTTTGATTTATTTTCCTGTACTGTATAAGTTTTTTTTTTTTTTTTTTTTTTTTCCTGTATTTATTATAATACAGTGTATGCTATTTCAGTTCTAAGCTTTTTTCTAACAAGTATTTCTAGTAATTATTTCTTGGATTACTGTACTAGTACATTCCTTATAGCAAGATTACATTTCCAACCCTCAGCAGGAATCATTTGTGGGGCGAGTAAAAATAAGAAAAGTTGGGAGGAGCCTGTGCTCCGTAAGCTGCTACCAGAATACTCTAGAGCTTTACTCCATATCACTACATCAACAGTCAAAATATCATTCATTACAGTATTTCTAACTTTGCATCAAGGAGGAAACAAAGCAAAAGCTACAGAGAGAGACAAAAGACAGCTTACCTGCAACCCGGTGCGCAAGTTTTGTTCTGTGTTTGAACATAGCACGATGTCTTGCTTAGCACAAAGTGAACATCTCTAGCACCTGAAACACAACAACATGACACATGTTAGAACTAGTTATAATACATGGTTTTTGTTAGAGGACACAAAAGGTACTGTATATAATTGTGTACACTGACTTGGGCACTAAAGAATAATTTTAATATCCATACTGTATGGTCCTAACACAATGTAATAGCAAAGACGCAATGGAGGTTATCAATAGGGACAAGATTTTCAGTTGCAAATGTCTGCATGCGCCTGCAAAAACAGCAGTTACTTTTCCTGCTGCACAACTTATTATCAATTTGTAAAATATTTCCTATCTACCTGTAATTTACCTCAAAATACCTGAAATGAACCAAAATTTATAAATATTTAATAAATTGTTGTGTGGTAGGAGGAGCAACCAAACTTGCAGGTGCAAGCAGACATTTGCAACTGAAAATCTGGTCCCTAGTTATCAATGAAGTGCACAGGAAAAGCTTAGGGTCCTTAAGTTTGTATCCTATAGTTTTGTGGAAACTGGCTTTTTTTATTTATATAGGTACTGTATATTTTTTTATTAACTATTGCACTTCAACTAATGAGGAATACAAGACACATTTTTTTACGTGTTTCAAGCTAGTCAACTGTTGTAAGTTTTACATTTAAACGCCCAATTATATATATCTTGGGGTATCATTTCAGAACTTCTGGGTGTTCAAAGTCACCACGATTAAAAATTTAAAGAACTTTTCATCATCGATAACCTCCTATAAGAGTACTGTAATATATAAATGTGTTTTATGTACCACAAACCTTTTGTCCTAAATCCAAATGACAAAGCTGTTATATGTATACAATATTCTCATTAGCCTCAAGTAAAGCAGCTTTTTCACTTGGAATGCGATTCATTATTTACTGTGCTATACTAAATACATACGCATTAGTTTTATGAAAAAATGCACCCATATATGTACAAACATATTTCTTAATAGATAATAAGATTAAGATTTTAATTAGATTTATAAGTATATAGCAACAACAAAACATACGTATGCATACTGTGGTATGTACATATTTTAAAAATATATTTAAACGTAGAGAGACTGTAGTATTAAATTTCTATTGCATTATAGAAACTCTCACAATAGTTTTTATACGTACATACGGAGCATTAAAAAATGCCTCCATATGAATCCATCGTTTTTTTCCATTATAAGCACTAACAAAAATAAAAAATAGTTTCTGCATATTGCTTTATAAATACAATGTAATAGTAATAAAAACAATATTAACTGAATACTATTTTAAATTGATAAAATGAAAATTTAAAGTCAATATTTATTTTTAGGTGACAAAAACAAGATAAAAGTGAAAGTTTATTCAAACCCACACTTTATCATGACTTTGACATTCAAAGCTTGACAGTTTAAAATTTAATTCATTAACATATGCTATTGTATTTTATAATGGCATAATAACATATTGTATTATAATTAATCCCGTATATGAACTGTATGAAAATAATACCGTAAATAAATATGTTACTGTTACGCGTTATGATTTCAAGCCAACACGGCACTTTAAGATATGCAAACAAAATATTATTGATTTATTAATTACAACTCATTTTTTTAACATATTATGATATTTTACCAATACTAGATATTTAAGATTTATAAAAAAACACTTTAAATTATTTAATTTAAAAGCTTGAAGCGTTTAAAATCTAGTTAAATAGTTTTAACTTTTTTTGCTGACACAAAAATTACGGAAATATGGCCTACATTTGATTGCCACAGATTTTATATTATTTTAATAACTTCTAGTACAAATATGGCTCTTTTTATTTTTTTATATGATAGAATAATATTTACTTTCAACACTTACATTGTTTTAAAATTAAAATAGTGAAGAAATCATGTAAAATTATCTAAAATGCGGTGATAGCACTAAAGAAAGTTGACCGATAAATTTTCACCTGTGACGTGGAAATGAAACTCATAATGCGCAATTTAAAATCCATTTAGCGGGAAATTTAAATGAATTGAATTTACTATTTTCAAAAGTATTACCTTTTTATATCATAAATGCTGTATATTAATGAAATTAAATTTAAAATATTACACTTGAAATTTATTTATTTGAAATAAAATACATTACAATGAGTGAAAATAAGTGAAATTTGCATTATTTTACAATTTTTCTTTTTTCATGTTAACCACCATTTAAAAATTACCTTAAAACTAGGTAACCACTTTTTTGCACGTTATAAGATTTTATAGTTCTAAAAACTTAAAAATTTGTGATTTAAATGTAATTTTATATATATTTAATTAGCTTTAACTTTTATTGGTACATTTTTAGTATTTTTATTTCATTTAATTTGTGAGAAATTAAGAAATCTGTTATGTTGGTGCTAGTGAGCGTTACGCCCCCTTATAGATCACAAAATCAATCAAAAATGTCTAAAATCATTAATTTACTAAAAAATGAAGGTGTATTAGTTAAATTAGCTAAAAATAACGTACGATGTTTTAGCTCAGATCCTCCTCCAGGTATTAAATATCATGGATTCACATATTACCCAAGGTAAAACAAAAAAATAAAGAATTTAATTTCAGTATCTTGATCATGTGTTTTTTTGTTGTCACAGATTTCCTGATAAAAAAGATCCTCCGTATGAACCTACAAAATTATTTATGTTAAAGAAAATACGTCCAGTTAAAGGAACTCCATATTGGGAGAGGAGAATATTAGAGCAATTGAAATTGGACGGAGATGTAAGTACAGAACCGTAATAAAACTAAAATTTGTTGACCCAACGAAGGGACAACTTTATAATAATCTATTACGTGTACTTTAATATTTCAGATGGGTCAAATCTCCATAGTAAAGAACACACCTACCACTAATGCTAGATTATATAGAATCAAACATTTGATTCAGGTTACACCAATCACGTTTCCTAATGGTGAACCTACTGCAGAAGATGTTAAATCTTTAGGTGCAACATCTCTTAATGAATTTGGAGAACTGAATGTGGTGCCAAAGTTAACTCCAAGTGAGTCTAAAGTAATGGAACCTGCCAGGTTAACTAGTAGACCTCAAGGAGAGACATTGAGGAGACAACTTAGAATGAAATGGCTCAGAGGGTTGGATTAATGCATGACTGATATTATCATTCACAAGACGTGTTTGACGTGTCAATTTAGTGTGCTCGATGGATAAACAAAGTTGCAACAATGTGAGCAAATGAACTCTTTCATATACTGTAAACCGGGGTGAAATTGCAACTCAAATTATGTACAAGCTTTCACTTTGCACTAGAGCACTTTGAAAGTGGGTCTGTGATTTCAATTTCACCCCAGTTGACTTGAAGTTTCAAAACTGATAGATTAAGCTGACATTTTCAAGTTTTCTACCCATTGCTATCGGTCAAAATGATAGATAGTGATGTATGTGAACTGTTGTATTTGTTTGCATTAGCACAGCTTCATCCATCAACTTAGAGGACAATTGTTGTATCTCAAAAAAAAAAAAAAAAAAAAAAAAAAAAAGCTCTTTGCATGGAAGAAAAAAAGGTTCAAAATAGCATTTTTTTTTTTTTTTTTTTTTTTTTTCCCCCCTTCAAGAAATGAGGTTTATGCTCTCAGCTCTCAGCCAACAATCTGTCAATAACGGTGTATATAACACATATACTTTTTCATGTAAAAGGTTCAAATTTGTGTAACCTTCAGCTTACGTCAATATCTGCTCATGGACGTCGTAACAACGTGACATGTGAATGATACTTCAGTCGTGATTTTACATTTGTCATAGTGAAATACAAGACTTTTTGTATGAGACAAAAATGTCATAAATTTTGTGGTATTTGATCATCACTTTTGGTCAAGGGTCTCTCAATGTCTGGGCGCATGGGTTCAAAACTTTTCTACAGAAGACCGCTAATTATCCTAAAGTTTGCTTGATGCTGGTAGATATAATCTGAGCAATATGCCCCAATTGAGAGCAAGATCCTTTTTTGTTTAAAATACATTAAACCTTATGACACATTTAAAGTTTAAAAATATCTGTGAGAGGGTGATCCAATACTATTACAATTATAATTATGAGAATCCTGTATTTCATGTTTTTGTATAGAGATTAGTCGTAATAAAACTATTTGTATATTATGATGGGTTTTCATTGAATTTATAGTTCCTGACCTATATAAAAGAAAACATACAGTTAGATAGGATGAATTTAAGAGTTAAAGATAGAGAAAACAGTGCTGGCCTTACCATAGTTAAGGAAGCAGGGTACTGACATTATATCTCAAAAACTAGAAGTGTTTTGGGTCTAAATTTGGTGTCATTATGTAGCTAAGGGAAGGGTCACACCTTGCCGTGATAAAAATTTCATGATTTTTGACCAACCCGTAAAAAAGAAAAACATTATTGAAATCAACATTGGGCCTCATGGGCCTAAAATTTCAAAAATTCATATAAAATTAATTTGCACAGTGACCCCACAAAATTTGAAATTGTCTCAAGCTGAAGTATCATTGTGCATAATTTCAGATTTTTTTGACGATAAAAGCTAAAGACTAATGGCTGACGTCGGTCCCCTACTCATAATTATGTGGGTTTTCATTATCAGTAAACTAGCAAGATTTCCACTGAAGTTCAAAAATAATAACAAAGTACTATAGTACACATTCTATCATAGAATTTTACTCTAGTGCCTTAAAGTAAAGGCAAAGATTAACATTTTCTATGAGAGTATGACCACTATGGATACAGAATGTTTCAAAGCATTTGATAAATGGAAAAATGGTAAATGTAGCAACATAGCCACAAAGATAACACAGGTCAAGGTGAGGTGTGGCAAAAAAACATTTTAAAATGTTCCATTTACTTCCTTTGTTTGTGACTCTACGTTTCCGTATCGGTACCATTTGCATGCAATAAAATGTTTTATACAATACATACATACATATCATGACGCTTTAGTCCCTTTCGGGGTAAGCCAATAACATCGATTTTTTTTAGCCTGAAATAATAATAATAATTAACCTTATTTATAATGGAAACTATTGGTCATGAAAATTTCTTAAAATTTTCAAATAGCTTAAAACACTAAAAGTGTGTTTACTATCCCTCATTTAAATATTATCAGCCTCAGTGCAGCAATTAGGAAAAAAAAAAAAAAAGGCATGGGATGCTTAAGGATAGGAAATTAGGTGACCCCAATTTTTTTCCTTGTGCCTCACCAATAATCTCCATTGCATAGTACTAAAAATATAGGCTATAAATTAAATACAGAATAAATTTTACATTATTATTTTATTTTTCAATATTTACAATAAGTTAATTAATTGATTTTTATTTATATATTTAATTATATATATATTGCAAAAAAGTCACAACTTTTTTTTTTATTCAAAAAAAAAAAACACGCGCGGCAATAACATTTGATTAACAATTAAGAAAGAATTTAATTAAAATTAATGTAAATAATTATTTACACATTTTAATTATTCTTTCAGTTTTTTTATTTATTAAAAAAAATCTCTTTTTCTTTTAGCAGAGTATACCAGATATTTATTATACTTTAAAATTGCAGAATTATTATCAAATTAGGGTTGATAATTTTATTTGCTTCCATTTGTTTAAGTAGTGTAGGTTAAATAATTGCTATGCCTAAAATAGATCAATTATGTCCTATGATTGCAAATAAAAAAAAAAAATAATAATATTCCGATGAAGATAGGTTTTTTATTACACAATCAAAATTATTTGATTGATTTTAAAAAACATTTTTACTAAAATAATGATATTTTGCAGTTGATTTTTATTGCATCTCATTATAACTTTTAAAAATAATTTAATAGAATGCACTTAGAAATCTGAAGGGACCAAAAAATGAAAAAAAAATGTTTAAAAATTTGAGCTTTTAGACAATATAATGGAAATTTTGTCTTGGGATTAGTTAATTTAATTTTTCAAGATATCCAAATTGGCAATTGGGACATTTTTAATGTCTTACGTTTGTTATAGGCCTACCTAAAAAAAAAAAAAAAAAAAAAAAAAAAAGTTGTTAGAAAAAAAATGTGCAAAACAGGACCTATATTTGTATAATAACAGGCATCTTAACAATTATTATGATCACCATGAAATTTTTCACCACTTTCTGTCTTTCAAATAAACGTTACAACACAAAATTATACCTAATAATAAAAAACCCTGCAATTTCTTTGTTTTCATTATATTATTAGATTTGAGTATATAAATAGTAGTTGATCATGATTGCATAATTATTAATATAAAAAGCCAGATTATAATTATTTTATACTTTTTTTTCCACATTATTATTCATTTCAATAAATTAAAAATAGTGCAATTTGGGTAATACTTTAACTAGTTACCCATTAAATGCTTTAAAGCTTTGGGTTATGGTCTTAGAGACTTGACCCAAGCATTTATGGGTTACCAATTAAAATATTAACCATTTATTTACGTATTTATTTACAATTTTTTGCAATTTTTGCTACAACCTTTTTTTTTTTTTATTATTATTATTATTTTCATATAATATGCCAATAGTATTATTATCTTGCATATATTTATATTATTATGTATATTTAATTAATATCAGTTTATATGTTTATTGAATATAGACTAGAGATTATATCATATTTTTGTGAAAATAAATCAAGATTTGGCAGAAAATGTAGACAATTTACTGTTTTTAGGGACGTTATAACATTTAAATAAATAAAAAATGTTTACTGTTCTAGGGGGTATTTTTCAAAACCCTCAGAAAAAAAGGATGAAATTTGCAAAATACATTTATGGAAAAAATAGACACACTGAGAGCTCAACAATACTAACAAAGTGCTAGCAGATGACTTTGTGTATCTGCTTTGCTTTCTTATAGGGAAATGAATCAGCTAAAGTTAGATTTTTTTCTTCATGTTTAAATTTTTACAATAGTTTACTGAGTCTCAAGGTTTTTGTTTTACTGAATTTCTAATAATTTGATTACAAATTATACATACTAATAATAGGATAGGAGAACCCAATTCGGATAATTTTTTATCCGGATTTCGAAATCCGGATTTTTTTTTACAGCATCAATCAGATGATTAGTTTTGTTATAGCCTGTAAAATACCCTAACGTATAACAGGTAATTTTTATTTGAATTTTAGTTCTTTAAATTAGCACTTATATTCATAATTTGTATTTAAATCCAAGCTATTTCTAACATATCCGACGCGAGATTCACAATTACGCTTAATATTTATCGTAATTATATGAAATCGTGATCTGGGTCATTAATGTGGAAAAAATAAAGGATCACGATCTCGATCAAATTATTGGGATCAATATTATCCGAATAGGATCCGGATCAAAATTATCCGGATCAAAATTATCCGGATTGAGATCCGGATCACGATCCGGATCAAAATTATCCGGATCGTGATCCGGATAGAAATGCGGATAACGAATAATTTTTTATCCGGATTTCAAAATCCGGATTTTTTTCGACAGCACTAATATGTACTAATAATTTTAAATTAAGCAAAACTGTAATTAAAAGCTCAGGAAAAGCAAAAGTAAAAAATTCAGCTTTGAAAAGAAATCTAATTGGAGTTACAGTCACTAGTTTTCTTATAAGAAAGCATGTTAAATCAAGACAGTAAGACAAAGTCAGCTTTGTACAAGTATTTTTGGGATGTGGATTTATTTATTATTTTTTGTTTTTAACTAGAATCAATATTGCAAGAATTCTATAGTATATGGGGAAAAAGCATGATTTATATCGCAATGTTTAAAGTTTTACTAAATTTTAATACAAATTTAATTTTATGCATTTTTTTTAATGGCTAACCAGAAATGGAGAAGTATTTTTTTATTCACAGGAATTATATTTATATATAACAAAAATGAAAAAAAAAATTGCATTTACAATTTTTCATTTTGCAAATTTCGGAAACTAAAATTTTTTATATGAAAAAGCAGTATTATTAAAAAGGTTAAGATAATTTACATTACTCTTTATTTAAAGTTTTTATATATTTTATAGGTAAGCTTAGTTATTTTTGTCAAGAGAATTGCAAAAAATTATATTTTAAGCGTGTGATTCTAGAGTTGAGTGATTAAAACGGGAACAGTAATATTTTCTTTTATATTTCTGCCATCTTCTAATTTTCTTAAATAATATTGCAACACTGCTTTATTCAGCTCAAAATAAATTAGTATAAATTTTATACAATAACAATTTGTCATAGTATTTAAAGATTTTTGTATACATAACTTTCAAAAAAAAAAAAAGTTTATTTTATTTTATTTTTTATTATTTTTTTTTCTGTATTTATTTAAATAATTAATTTTTTAATGTCGTTTTAAAAATGCATTAAATCAGCATTTAATGCTAACGTAGATTCCAAGTTTGTAAGGGCTAATGAAGGCACATACACAAACTACTTTTCTGTTAGTCATGTTCTGACAGCTCCTTCCCATATTATATTGTTTGTTATCTCTGAGATAGCAAATTAAAGGCGTAGAACACCTTGAACAAAAATGTTGTGTAAAAATCCTAACAAACCTGAAAATCAACGTTGATTTGGCCAGAGTCATTGATTTCTAATTTACTTTCCATTCACAAAATGCCAATGGCGGTCACTGACGTCACAGCTTGCTTGTTTTACGCGCGCATAAACCAGTAACTGGATGTAAACCGGTTTATGCGCATGTAAAACAAGCAAAATGTGACGTCAGTGACTGCCAGTGGCATTTTGTGAATGGAAAATAAATTAGAAATCAATGACTCTGGCCAAATCAACGTTGATTTTCAGGTTTGTTAGGATATAACACAATTTTTTTGTTCAAGGTATTCTACGCCTTTAAGTCACTAAACTATTAGACTTTAATTAAGAAACAACGGTTTTCAGACAACCTTTAAGCAATTATGGTCACACCCTCTTCCATTTTTACTTACTACACATGCACAGTACGTTGCAAAAGTGGATGTGAATAAAATCACTTACAGTCGACTACAAAACTGTTGTTCCTTTATTATGGGCTGTTCATAATGATATGTAAATTCACATTTGAATTCACATGTGAAAAGCCCATTAGTCAATATAGGAAACAGTATCTTCACTATGGAAAGACTATTTTCCTCTATCATTTTCTTGTCATTTAATAAGTTTCACAAATTGCCCTTGATTCTTTTACTGTAGGTGAAAATGCATTTATTTATTTTTATTTAATTTTTATTATTATTATTTAAAAAAAGCTTAAGTCCACTAAAAATCTTTCACTATGACAAATGCAACTTAAATACCTGTATTAAAAAAAGGTTTTTGTTTTATATCAATTGTTACGTCATACAATATAAAAGTGTTTACAAAGGTACCAAATCACAATAATATATAAATATACATACAATATTTTGTTTTTTTTATACATAATATGCAATTTTTTGCCAAGCACAGAATTTTAATTGTGAGCTATGATATTTATGTAACCATATGTTATGGGTGGTAATTTTAACTTTTGTGGTCTAGCATTTGGGTCATGTTATGGGTCATGGCCTAAAATTTAGGTCATGAACAAGGCATCAAAAAAAATCTGAGACAACAATCTGGTATTCTTCAAAGTTTGTTTCCTCCATAAGAAATGCATTACAAATTAGAGGTTGTCGTAGTTTTTTTTTTTTTTTTTTTTTTTTTTTTTTAAGCTATCTTTAAAACTTGAATGGGTTGCATAAGAAATACAAATATTTGTTTAATTCCTTCAATTCTAAGGAAGATTTTAGTACATGCATTTAATATTTACTGCACTTTTATGATGATTGACAAATGATAAACAACACCTTTGTTTTAAAAAAATTCCCTATAATTTTTAATACCGCAGTGTATCTCTATTGAAATGTACTTAAAGGAATAGAACACATTGAACAAAAAAACTTGTCTAGTATCCTAACATAACTAAATATCAATGTTAATTTGACCGGAGTCATTGATTTGTAATTTATTTTCCATTTACAAAATGTCAGATGCAGATTTATGACGTCACAGCTTACTAGTCCTTGTGCGCAGAAACAGGCAAGTTGTGACGTCATAAACATGCAGTTGACATTTTGTGAATGGATAAATTAGAAATCAAGGACTCCGACCAAATCAACGTTGATATTTAGGTATGTTAGGATACCGGACATGTTTTTGTTCAAAGTGTTCTATGCCTTTAATAATTTTGTAATTTCAAAAATTTATAAATGAAATTACAACTTAAAAACTAAGGAACAAGGCTATGTTAATTGTTTTATAGGTTGTGATTCCAGTTATTGAAATAATTGTGAAAAACTAAAACTTCTTTTAATTTTCAATGTTCTTGTTATGGAGTTAAGAAACTTGCTGGAAAACAAAATTATAAAAATTTTGGTGTTTAATGCCTGTCTTCTTTAGAATGCCTTGGTAAAACCCAAAACAAAAAAAAAAAAGGTCTGGGCAAAATTCGGAAACCCTGCTTAGGAGTTAGGTAATTTTCTAGGTTGTGACCTAAGAGTTAGGCTATGTTCTAGACCACAGCCTAAAAATTAGGCCATGTAACTAGATTTGGCCATGCCCCAAGGACGTGACCAAAGGACCTAAATTCTAGATCACCATTTAAAATACCACCATAATTATTATTATTATTTTTTTTTTTTTTTATCTTAAAAAATATTTTGTGCAAGATTTGATGAGTATAAAAATTCTACAATATTTAAAAATAAAAATATATTGCATAATATGCAAATTACTTTTTGTGTGTGTTATACATTTAAAAAAAATAAGCTCAATTTTATAAGCTCTATCATATAAATAAGATTTTTTTATTTTAAAGTCTTCTTTTTAATTTTATTTAAAGCATTTAAAAATGAAATTATTATTATTTTAGTAAAATTTGGCTAACTAACTAGTAGGAAATTTAAAATTTTAAACCAGAAATGGAAGAATATTTTATGGTAACGCTAATAACATATTTTTGGGAAAAGAAGAAAAAAAAATACAAATTTGAGCCTGCAAAGTAATTGTTAGGGTTTTCTGATCATTGACAATACCTATAATTGAAATTTGACTCTTTTTTTCTAGCAGTCTTAAATGGTGGCACTTAAAGTTTATCAAGTAATAATTAAAAATACTTGCAGTAATCAGAAAATTCTAAAAAAATAACTGCAAATTTTTTTTTCTTCCTTTGTTTTGTTTTAAATACCTATGTTATTAAAATTACCAAAGTCTTCCTAGTTTTTTTAATGCTATACAATTTAAATTTTGACTTGGGCTAGAAATTATTTTCTTTCTTTAACTAGACATCCCTACCTATCATTTTACCCAAATTCTCAAATAATTTTTATCCTATTTTTTTAGTTCATGATTTTTTTTTTTTTTTTTTTCCATCAAGTATTTTAAATTTAACTTTTCCTTAACGAATTTAAGTTTCAAAAATGTAAATTTAGTAAGAAAATAAACAATCTCACAGCTGAACAATACTTACAAAGTGCTAGCAGATGACCTTGTGTCTTACTTTGACTATGCTTTCTTATGGGGCAATAAAGCAGCTATAACAGAAGTTAGAATTTTTACTCAATGTAGAAATTTTTACCATAGCTTACTGAGTTTCAAAGCATTTTTTTTTCCTGAATTTTAAGTAATTTGGATACAGAGTATTTTTTTTATCCAAATGACTTGAAATTCTAAAAAAGTAGACAAAAAAAATAAATATCAGTAAGCTACAGTAAAAGTAAAAAAAAAAAAAAAAAAAAAATACTGTAACTCAAGTTATAGCTGCTTCATTCCCCACATAAGAAATCATGTTAAATCAAAACAGGAACACAAAGTCGTTTGCTAGAACTTTGTTAGTATTGTTGGCCACTCTGTTGGCTTACATTTCACTAAACCCAATTAAGTCTAGTATAGTATATAAAAATTGTAATTAATAATTTTGACGGTTAGCTATTATGTAATTTTAAATTTCCATTAAATAATGCATGTTACAATAAATAGTAAAAAGATTTTATAGAAAAACACACAAATTAGGATAAATTGGTGAATGGGACATAGTAGCTCAGGCTGACAGGCAACCAAATGCAAGCCAATAAATCCCTTTTTTAACAAAGCTAATTGCTATCTTCCATTACCCAATTTGTACTAATCGTCCTGGTCGCGACAAAAGGCCTCATCTCCAGTGATCAGCATTTCATATAAGACCGTATCTCCAGTGCAAACGTTATGGCACAATCAATGGAGATAGGGTTTTTGTCAAATTGCTGATCACTGGAGATGAGGCTTTCTGCCGCAACCAGGACGTAATCTATCTTTGTAATTTTCTATAAAATCTTTTTATTATATCAATTTTTCCTTACCATGTTACAATAGTAATTCTTATGACAATATTAAGCTTAATACTAAAAGAAGTTTCTACTTAAAAACAAGTCACATATTATAAAAATTTGATTGTATCGTTAAATGGCAAAAGTTTTTTCTTCTATAATATCTCTACTAAATGTAGTCACACAAACTCATAGCTCACCTCTCACCTAGGATGGTTTACTTATTAAGAGTGAAGTTGTTTTTATATCTAACAGGTTTTTTTTTACAGTTCAATTGGCATTAAAAAATTTAGCTTTAAATTTAGGGGGGAAAAATGTAAAAATAACTTAGTATGCTGAAAGAAGTGTGTCTTAATATTTGGAAATAGGCAACTTGACAAATGCCCCTCTTCATTTTCTTTACTGTTTCTGTACCAGTATACAGAAAAATTAAAGTTATTTAAATTTGAAAAAGCATTAATATCATATCACAAGTAGTAAATAGCACAATTTAAATAGTACTTAAGATGTGAATGAGCGCCAGTCAATGGAACAAGGTAGGAAGAGTGCCCAAAATTTTACTGTGTGGCTAAATTTGGGTTTAGCGTCATTTATGTCTCTATATGTAATTATGTTGTTTGAAATTTATTTTAATAAACTAGCTTCATAATTAAAATATTTAATTATTGCATATAAAACAAGTACATAAAATGCCTTTATATATGAGAAAACCTTAATTATTATCATTCAATTTGAAACTAAAAATTTTGATATACTTTCATTAAATAATAACAGATCTTTCAAAATTATAAATTTTGACTTGCAAATTGAAAATAAAGGTTTTCTCATAAATAAAGGCATTGTACTCATTCTATATGCAAAAATTGAGTATTTTAATTATGAAGCTCATCTATAATTCCTTTCTAATTACTTTCATTAAATAAAAATAGAAAATATATATAAACCCAACGTGTGATTTAATATTTAATAGGGATGAATGAGAAGATATGAACCTCTGCTTTGAAGTGGGCCACTATCACCTTGCACTACCAGGACTGGCCAGAGACATGAATACACCAAGCCTAAATAACTTCTCCTACAGTTTTATCTGTGACATGCACACAGGCATGAGCATGCGGAGTACACATTTAGTGCATTTAGGCATCTGAAAAAGTTTCGTCTAAGAAACGAACTTGCGATAAAAACACAAATTAACTACAGTATTTGAATGCAGTAAATTAAGACACATCAACTATCAGCAAACAAAACCAAGGTCACTCTTAATAAGTCATCAACTTGTCCTATACATACATACATAATATCATTTAATATTTTAAATTACATCGACATGATCAACTTTTTGCTTTAAATAGACTGGTAAATTTTGCCCAGCTCAGTGCAGAGATACGCTTGTGCCTACGTTGTTGTGTACTCCCCGTTGCCGTGACAACGGGGACGTCTTGCTATAGATCTGCATAGTCATTACTGCCAAAGATCCTACGTTGGGGTTCAGGAGTATAGTGATACCTTGCTCTGAACAATGGTACACGTTGATGTTGTGGGGAGCCTGGTACAGACGTACTTTCACTTAGACGTCTAGGTGGCGGTTGTGGTGGCGTCGGGGACACGTATCTGTAATGTTAATATCATTCAATGATTAGTTTTAATATCTAGTTTAGTCTGTCTTTGCAGGCATTTCATATATTCGTTTTTTTTTATATTTATATATATATATATAGGCTTATATATATATATTAAGGAAAATAAACTATTATGGTTAAGTATAACAAATTTGATAGAAAAGGACAGGGGGCATAACTTATACTGTTTCTCTTAAAAAGCTATTCAATGTGTTGGCATTTCTTTTTATTTATTTATTATTATTTATTTTTTTATTAAATATTTGTGCCACCAAGATTTTTTACCAAGCTATGGAACTCTCTTTACTATGGTAAGGCACTTGCTGGTGTTTTTTTATCTCTTCGTCTTAACTTATTTTTATATTTGTATTTATATAGGCCTATTATCAGGGTTTTGGCTATTTTGCCTTTCCAAAAATACAGCTGGCAGAGAATCAAGTTTATATGAGGTGCAATAACAATATAAGATTATGTATATGCCATTTTCTAATATTAATTGAAAAGAAAAACAATTGAATTTGTTTTCCAGTAACTACTGTACTAATGATTATGATCCACTACTATTTTGAATGATTTGTGTTGAAAAAAATGAAATGAATTGAATTGAATTGAACTGCCTCAGCATTTCACTTTGAGTTCTGGCAGACTTGCCCATCTTACCATCACAATGCTTCCACTTCCAGTAATTAACATAATTTTCCCATTGAATGACTTACCTCCTAGAAAGAGAAGGTGAGGTACACCCGCTAGCTTCTGCAGCACCTAAACTTCTCCTAGTAGGGTCCAAGAATCCTCTTCTTAACCTTGGAGACCCCTCAGATTGAAGTCTATTTAACCTTGGAGGAGGTGATGGTGCAGGCTCGTATCTCTGCAACACTGGACTGTCCACAAAGAACCTGTCCGTGTTCCTGGTAGGATTTAGTCTACATAGAGCTGGAGAAGAAGGGGGTTGTTGTTGTTGAGGGGGAGGCCAAGTCCGCTCTTCTATCTGGAGTTTGAAGTAAGAGGCAAAACGTTTTTGTGGATCTTCTGGTGCTTTGTTATTGTCTGTGGAGTTTTGTCTTACTAATGGGGAAGTTGGACGTGTGCTTTGTGCTATTGGAGGTGGTGAGAAGGCGTACCTGCAACATGAAATGTGGAAACTTATTAGTATTTGCCTGAGGAGACGTCTCAATAATAATGTATGTACACCAAATTGATAGTGACTTGCAGTAGAAATTATAAACATCAAGAACAAAAATATATTTATGGAAGCTGTAATTGTAAAGTTTCAGTGAAAATAATTTTGTATTTCTGGCTGCATGTTTGAATACAAAATATAATTTAGAGACAGGGTGATTAGTATTGCTATCTCATAGTATTGTTTTGCTGCCATGTACTGTAGTTTTAGGACAACAAATGACAAGCTCACACAAAAAGTAAAGCAATGACGATTATGACAGAGGCTAACTTTTAAATTTATAAAATAAAAATAAATAAAAAAATAAATAAGTTTAAAAAAAAAAAAGGAAAATAAATGTTAAAATTACTTAAATGATAAAAAAAAAATGAGAATAAAAAATTAGAATAGCAGAATTATAATAAAGTTTTAAAAAAATAATTATAATAACAAGTTAAGTGTTTTTTTTTTTTTTTTTTTTTTTTTTTTTTTTTTTTTTTTCCACTTTTTTTTTAAACACCCGATACAGTATGTGTGTGTGTTACAGTTTGTTTCCTCAAATTTATAGTATCAGAATTAAAAAATTATTTTCAGTTAGTTACAATAGGCTATAAATAGGATATTAATTTTTATTAATTAAAATTACATTTTTTTTTTTTTTTTTTTTAAGCTGGAAGCAAAATAAAAATGTATAATGTTGAAGGAGAAAGACTGCAACAATGCATTCGGTAATTCTGAGGACATTGTGTAAAAAAAAAAAAAAAAAAAAAAAAAAAAATCAAATCAAATCAAATCAAATCAAATCAAATTTTAAGCCACTTCAGCAACTTTTAAAAGTTTCTGACAGCAAGAAATATTTGTAATTGAATTTAGAACAAATCGTGTTTCTCCTAATTTTACATTTTTTTCCTCTGTCAAATAGGTCAGAGTTACTCGATACATGCAAGTTAAATTCCTCATTATTATTATTTTTTCTTTAAGCTGTAACATCAAGTGTGATAAGCAGTGTATAAGCCAACAGTGTATGATAACATAGTGTAGTAGATGTAAAAAGCATGGAGTGATTGTTTTTATTTAGCTTTATGGATGAAAATTGTTAAGTTTACCTGGCATGATAATTACTTGTGCTTAATGAATCTGAAAAACACAAATTAGCAATTATGTGTGTTTGTTCTGGTTTAGATTAAAAGGTATAATTTTATTATTAGATATAAGAACAAATATGATAGAAATGGTATAAGAGAAATTAGAGCACTGTGAATTGAAAATTAAAGGAATAGACCAAAGAAAAACATAAGCATTTATATCACAAAACACTTGATGGGACTTACATAAATAACTTTAGTTTGTCTCAAAACACAACTGTAGCTCCGTAGCAGTGATCAGAAATGTCAATTTATGCAACCTGCACAACATTTTCATACTAGTTTTTGCATGTTTCTGACGTCAGAAACATGAATAGTCACTTAAATTGCATACTTTACAGTATTTTCACGCTCTCTTGTGGGGCTACATTAACATTCTGGTAAAAATTGTCAATAGTTTTGAATATCCCATTTCGTGTTTATTCATTAAAAAGCACATGTTGTTTTATGTGGTCTATGGCTTTAATATACTGTAAATCAACATTCTCTAATTTTGATAGGGCATAGGATTAAATTAAATACTGTACACGAGTGTGTGCGCATGATGTCATGGCGCTTCGATGCCATAATTGAGCAACAAATAACATTGCTTAGCATAGGACAAACGTGGATGTTTGCTATTTCCTTTGAAAAATAAGTTGTTGTTTTTTGTCATTATCATTGTTCTCGCATACTTGAAAACTTAATTCAATGCTCTCAAAAAGATTGCCAAGTATTTTTAAACTGGCAAAATGTGTCATTTTTCCATACCGGCTCATGTTATTTAATACACACTTATGGCGTTGACTTTAACATGAATGCAACCACGCTATATTAATTGAATCCCATTCCCTTTATCAAAATTTGCTATGTATTAATTTTCAGTTAACACTAATTACAGTAATTAATAATTTATTAATTTCTCTCATACTATTTCTATTCCATTTGTTTTAGTATCACTGGCCGCGCTGGCTTTTTCACATATTTTATAATGTATTATTAGAAATAAATAATAACATAAATGTGATCCAAAAATATAAAATTAAAGCAAATTTAGCTGTATTTTGAATATAAGCTTTTAACATTGGCATGATGTGCTATTTTTGTTGTTTCATATTGGATTAAGCAAGTCACTTTGCCCTTAAAAATGCACGATTCCCTTTAAATACTAATAGATGGTTGTATTTTTGTAGTGTTTTGGAGCACAAAAATCTACCAAAATTATGTAAAATAGGGCTTAAGCAGTTAAGCTAGCTTAATTGTTTTTAATTGACTATTCTGAAAATGGTTGATTTTGTATGGACTCATAATCAGCTATCAGCTATTATCAGTTACAATTAAATTTCTATTAAAGCACTAGTTTTTTTTTTTTTTTTTTTTTTTTTTTTTTTTTTTTTTTTTTTTAATTAATTATTGGTGCAGGGTTATACAGTAAAAACTTGATTTTATGAAGCCACAAGGGATCAAAAAAAAAAAGACCACTTCATAAAATCAAATTTTATAAAATCGAGTTAATTAACATTAAAACGCCTATGTAACTCAATGGCTAGGACCACAAAAAAAAAAATGACTTCATAATATCGAGAAATTCGTAAAATCAAACTTCATAAATCGAATTTTTAATGTAAATATTTTTTCAAATAGGTACTTTTAATATGGTATTTCTATATTGCATGTCAACATAGCTTGCAAAGTTTTTTTTTTTTTTTTAATTCATTTTCTAACTTCCGAGACATGATTTCAAAAATAAATCTGCATGTGAAGAAAACAAAAGAAAAATGCAGCTCTTACAGTATAAAGAATGTAACATCTAACAAAGGCACCTAATTATTGGAAGCCCTAATTGTTTGAAATACAAAAATTAAAACGCAGTACAGTACAATCCAAGGTTAGTATTAGTGCATAGTCACTTTACACAAAACAACATGACTAAACGTAGTATTCAACCCTTAGTTAAAGAATTTTAAATATATTTCTTACCTGGGGTACATTGGTGGATTTCCATTAGTGACAGGGGGTTGAGTAGAATGAGGTGGTTCCGAGGGATGTCTTTTACGTTGGCTAATATGTTCAGCAGGGTAGATTCTCTGTGGAGGTGGTGGGGGTAAAGATCCTTCAACTCTATGGTGGTGATGCTCTCCCTAAAATAATTAAAACATAAATATCAAGTTATTTATACAAAAATGAAAACTTGAGTCTATAATAAAATAAACACTTATATACCTACACATTTTGATTGCCATGCATAAAAAAAATTAAAAGGCTTCTTGTGATAAAACCAATAATGAAGAAAAGTATCGAATTACCAGCAAGGGCCTTACCACAGTAGAAGTTCTATCGAGAGGTTGAAGTCTCGCGTGGCACAGTGTTTTGTTATAAAAAAAGCTTATTTCATAACTGAGAGCTTCCATTATATATTAATGACATTATCAATCAAAGAAGAGATTTACTTGAGCACATGAGCACATCACAGTACAGTACAAGACACTGCTCAGAGCTCAGTGATGTGCTAAAGTAAATCCCTTCTTTGATTGATAATGTCATTAAAATATGATGAAAGCTCTGTTATGAAATGAACTTTTTTTTATATTACAAAATACTGTGCCACGTGAGACTTCGACCTCTTCATTGAACTTCTACTGTTGTAAGGTCCTAGATGGTAATTCTACCCTTTTCTTTATTAATAATCCTAAACGCAATTTTTTTTTCTATTGATTTTGTGATAAAAAAAAAAATACACATATTTTCCGCAACATTGAAATGCACCTTTGAACAAAAGTTAAGTCAAAACAAAAAAAATGTCTGGTAGACAAATACATGTATAAATTGATATTGCTTGTGGCTGTGATTGTACTTACCCTGGAGAAGACCGGGTGGTCATTGTGCAGTCTTGGAGATGCTGGATGTTCTAGAGACCTAGGAGGAGAGGTATGAGAGACCACACCATGTAGAGGCACTGGGTCAGGCACACTGTGGTGTCGCTGGTGGTTGCTGGGTTGGAGTTGAGCATGGTTGAACGTGCCCTGACGTCGTGGTGGGGTCGGGCTGGCTTGAGGCAGGTTGGGGGGTGGGGTGAATCTAAAACATCAACATTGATTGTGTAGAACATAACAAAGGTACAAGAGGTACAAGCATGCGTAACATTTGCAATAAAATCAATTTAGGCCAATCAATTGATGGGATTAGGTGTTAAAGAGTAGGCCAGACATGATTTCAGACCTTAACCTTGCACTTTCAATTACGTACGTATGTATTTTATTCTCTCTGTTTTTAATAGTGGTGGTGTTTTTAATAGGATAAAAATAGTTTTATACAGCAAATAGACTAACTTTGAAACCCAGGAGTAACTCTGAAACTTTGCAGTTTCAGATGCCTGATTTTTTCAATGACAAGAATTTTTTTTGTTCATATATTGACTAATAAAGGAACAACTGTTTAAGAGATTTCGCTCACATCTGCTTCCGTTTCTACTTGCTACGCATGCGCAGTACGTTGGAATGGAAGCAGATGTGAACGAAAACGCTTATAGTCGGCCTCAAAACAGTTGTTTCTTTATAAGTCAATTGTATGTTATTGAATACAATAGCCATAAATATTTAATTTAATAATTATCAACATGCAAAAAATGAACCCAGTCTCAAATTTAATTTATAGATGTAATATCAGACTTCAAAATTACAATACTTAGCAACCTTTCAAAAAGTGATAGCGTTGTTTTTGCCTACCTCCTGAGTGATGATGGTATAATTGGTGGTGTATTGGTGCTAGCATTGACAGTGGTCACTACATGTGCTGGGGTGCTGGTATTCTGAGGATCACTTTGCTTCATCGTCTCTGCAAACCAAGTCGCTACATCTACCTCTTTATTGTCGTACATTTGAATGAAGGCATGTTCAAGTAGCTGACGATATTTAGGACGTTTTCTGTAGTTCTTGGTCAAACTGAAACAAAAGCATGGACATTGTCAAGTACATGATACAGTTAGAACTTGACTTTTTTTTTTTTTTTTTTTTTCTTAGTCAGAGCTAACACCCCCTCCCCTAAGTATTTGAAAGTTTATGCTATTTTCTAATTTATCAGCTTTTGCCACACATACCTCTCCTAACCAAAATATACCACTTAAACATTCAATAGGCTTAAAGGGCAAACCTTGTTAACCTTGTATCTAAAAAAAAAAAATGTAAATAAAAAAATAAATAAAAAAAAAACTTATCATTTTTATAAAAATCTGATATATTTTTTTTTTTTTTATTTTTTTTAAAGGTATAAGGTTTATACTTCAAGTTTACAATGTGTTGCTATTTTATTTGGAAACAGGCTATAAGGTCTTGATAGAATCACTAGTGCATCCCTTACAGTAAACATTTTAACATGAAGAAAAACATGATTACGTAAATTGCAGTTGCTCCATTTCTTTATTAAGAAAGTATGTTAAATCAAGATAGTTACGCTAGCACTTGGTTAGTACTATTGAGCTCTTACTGAGTTTGATTTTATTTAATTAAACTTTCTCTAGCAAGTCTTTTACATCTTGGTGTTAAAGCCCTTGTCAACTTACTTTTTTAACATTTAGAATACTAGATCGATAATTACCATACCTTAATATGCAAGAATTAGACATCATCACGTTGATTTTGTATTTATTTTCATTTTGACAGTTATTTTGCGCATCTAATGTCACTATGTACCGCTGCCAATCACAGTCACCGCTCTGGTCACGTGATAAATTTAAGCCCCTCCCTCAAGTTATTTGCACGCTATCACGACCCCATCAGTACATTATGACGTCAGATATAACCGTCAAAATAACCGTCAAAATGAAAATAAATACAATATCAAAGTGGTGGTGTCTAATTTGTGGATATTAAGGTATGGTAATTATCAATCTATTATTCTAAATGATAAAAAAGTAAGTTGACAAGGGCTTTAAAAAAGAAATTAGGACTTAAACATAAAAAATGTCAATAATTATTGATTGTACTCACCAACTAGCTACAAAAGACTGGAACTCAGGACCAAAAGCAATATCCTGTGGTAACAAAGGTGGATCATCCTGCAGTATTTTAGTGAGCACCTCAAAGTCTGTCTTACAATCTCTGTATGGAAACTGACCCGTGGCTAGCTCTACCAGAGTGATACCTAGAGACCACACATCTGCTCTGATGTCGTAGTCTGGCTTCGTAGGATCAGGGGGGTCTATCCTTTCAGGCTGAAAATATACACAAAACACATAGGTATTTATATACTTGGAGAGAATAACATAACGTCATTTAAAGCCATAGACCACATAAAACAACATGTGCTTTTTAATGAATAAACACGAAATGGGATCTTCAAAACTATTGACAATTTTTACCAGAATGTTAATGTAGCCCCACAAGAGAGCGTGAAAATACTGTAAAGTATGCAATTTGTGTGAAAATTCATGTTTATGACGTCAGAAACATGCAAAAATTAGTATGAAATGTTGTGCGGGCCGCATAAATTGAAATTTCTGATCACTGCTACGGAGCTACAGTTGGGTTTTGAGACAAATTAATGTTATTTATGTAAATCCCATTACGTGTTTTGTGATATAAATGCTTATGTTTTTATCTGGTCTATTCCTTTAACATTCATAACAGTTTAATTTCCAATCTCCTACAATCAAAAGCAGCAATACAATACTTGGTACATTTTTTCCCCCACTTTTTTGAACTTTAATTAGAGAGTAAATAATTTTTAAAAATTTAGTTAGTCACCCCGAGTCCCGCTACTTGACGGAAAAATTATAATTTTAACAAGAATGGCTGAGAAAAAGAAAAAAATGAAACAAAGGGGGGGGGGATACCATTGCATGTTACTAATAATATTTGCTGTTAGGATACAAATTTGTAACGGAACTACAATTGAAATTTAAACTATTAAAAACAGATACATAATTACATTGAATTTGTTAAGGATAGATTAAGTAAAACTGAATATATCAGCCTGACCTTCTATAATACCCCTGCATTTAATATTAATGGGTGGAAAGGCCCAAACTGTACAGACAGGCATGTTATTACCCGTTATGCGGTGCATGGTTTCCACCATGTAATCTGTCAGATTAAAGAATATCATGAGTGTAATGATAAATGTGTATGTTTGTTATGTGGTGGCCTATGTACTAGGTACCACTTACTTCATTGTCCATCTCAGACCCTATCATTAAGTCAATATGCAAAAATGTAGACTTATAGAGTGCAATGTAAATATATATATGTATAAGTACACCTTGGTGTTTAATAAATAAAATAATAAAAATATGACATGACATTAAAAATTAAAAAAAAAATATATATATAGGCCTATAAGTAGACAAATGGTACAATATGTAGTAAGATTAGAATATACATTAAATCAAAAATTAATGAAAAGCAAAAATTCTCAAAGGTTCATAGATAAAGGAACACTAGATGTTTTTTAGCACAATATTTGAATTTCAGAGATATAGTACTAGCCTTTTAACTCCTTTAACTACATTTCTTAAATGAGTTATTATTTCGTCTCACCGTTATTTAAAACATAGCAAAAGTTGTAAAAAAAAAAAAAAAAATCCTTTCAAATCCACGTTTAAGTATAATTTTGAATATTTACCGCCATGTATGCTGCACAGCCTGCACTTTTAGTCTTAGCCTTGGAGTCCACTAGACGTCCAGAAATACCAAAGTCACATAGCTTGACGTTGCCTCTCTCATCTAGTAGAATATTGCTAGGCTTGACGTCACGATGTATCACGCCGTGCGATTCTTTTAGGTAGTTTAGTGCTTTCACCGTCTGGGACAAAACATGTTAACATTAGGCTGGTTTATAAACTGGTTACCTAGCCCCCTCATTCACAATATACAATCTCATTTACAAAGCAATAGAACATCTTTTTTTTTTTTTTTTAAATTGGAGATAACAAACAAAAAATGGGTTTGTGAATAAGCTTATTTTAAATTTAAAAAATCAGAAAATGTAGCTTCTTTTTCTATACAATTATTTCCCTAAAAAATTAATAAAAATGCAATGTTTAGATGTATGTTGTACACTCCCAGACTTCATAAACCTAACATCAAAGGGGATGCCGCTTTGTATTGAAAGAGGCTGACAATCGAGGTTGAGTTAAGTGCTGTGTTGTCAGATCGCGAAATATCTGCGAAACACCTGCACCTTTGTGTTGTTTGCTAGACCTTTATTATTTTTCTTTTTTCTGTGCAGGTGTTTTGCGAGCTGACAACATAGCACTTAACTCGATTTTCAGCCTCTTTCAATACAAAGCGGCATCCCCTTTAATGTTAGGTTTATAAATTCCGCGTGTGTACACACATTGTGTTAAATAAATAAATAAAAAATGCAATATGTAGTGAAAAATATCACATGTGTTTGTCTCAAACATCACCAAAATAACCCCCAACTCACCGCGACCGTGACTTTGCCGAGAATATGCTCAGGAATAGGTTTCCTCACTCTCCTCAACAACTTATCAAAACACGTAGCCATCAACTCCATACAGATCCATACGTCAGCATCAGTGATAAAACATCCCAGACATTGAACGATATAAGGACAGTCGTGAGATTTGAGGACTACGTCTATATCCATGATGATACGTTTGTTCTCATCTGGGTTACCTGATCTTCTCATTTGCTACAACATAACATTTGATTATGTACATTAGTAACATGCTAATTATGCATGGCTATAAGTTTGTATGTGAACCATATAACATTGTGTTGTTATTCAAATCAAAATGGGTTTAACTTTCTAAACAATCAATATCTAGTTTTTATGGTGATCCGTGAATACAAACTTATTCTGTTCCTTTCTTATAATTGTCTAACAACGTGTGTGGTAATATTACCACTATGGTAATATCACCACTAACAGTAATATAACCCATAATTTTCACATCCCTGGTATGTATGTACTATGTTACGTAATCTGTCTTACCTTGACAGCTATGACGGTACGGCTAGGTTTATGTAACATCTTGACCACATGACCACAAGTGCCATTTCCTAGTTCTCCTAAATGTTCCAAGTCATCTACTTCAGTTTGATACTTCTGAAACAAACAGAGAATCTGGTCACATACATAACTCTCAAACTCAATAATAATAATAAATGTTCTAGTTTTTATTTCTCTATCACTGCGTTACATGTGTTACTTGTGTTACACTGTGTTTTTAAAGCAGTAAGCATGTACCAAGAGGAATTTCTAAGTGATTGGGAGTCAAACCCATGACTTCCCTGGGTCACTTTATGACCTTTTTAACTTATGAGTTAAGGAGGGGGGGGGGGGATTGAAACATGTTTTTAAGTGGATTAATAAGTGCAAATAAATTTGATTTTCATGGTGCAGTCTTAATGGTGACGAGCAAAAGCCAGGCCACAGTGGAACTTAAAGTAGAGTAGCAGCAGTAGTAGCAGCTTACTGTTTGTTTGTTTGTTTTCCTTTCACTATTGCAAAACTTTCTGATCAAATTGTTTACTACCATGCTTTCTTTATGGAAAAAACAAATTTGATCATCAAATTTCCAACAATTAAAAACATCAAGTTGCATTCACATATTCTTAAAAATTTGTTGTAACTTTGCCCAGCAAAATGATTTTTACCATTTAAAACAATAGCTTACTATTTCACAATTTGCTGCGCAGTTGTAACATGTAAGAATATGTCAATGCAGCCTTATAATGAAAGTCATGAATTACTGCAAACACAATAATGACCCAATTTCTCTTTCCAACAATAAAAATTTCTACCTATGATACAAATTAAAATTTGATAGGGAGAAACCAAATGAGAGTTGGCGCCACGCAGCAGCGTCAACTGAAAAGCTCAAATGGCGATAGTGATTTAAAAAAAATATTTATTTGAAAAATATATATATCTCCTGCCATATATTGTCTATATATGGCATGATATATATATATTTCAAATATAATATATTTTTAAACCACTATCGCCATTTGAAATTTTCAGTTGACGCTGCTGCCTGGCGCCAACTCTCCTTTGGTTTCTCCCTATGAAATTTAAACGTCACATGTTTGTCCATACCGCGATGGTACCTTTCCTTTTCCTAAATACTATGATACAAATTGTCAATTAATTACGTACCTACTGTAAATGATACATAAATGACTAAATCAACCATACATACCGATCCTTGTATATTTAGAAGTCCGTTTAGTTTCATAATTTCTTGCATTTTGGAATCTATTTCTGAGCCTGATTCATTTCTCCTTTGATTTGAATCTAAGGATAGTACTAGACCTTTACGTGATCTTATAGGGGTGCCTTGGTGGCGAGGTGGTAGTGGAGAACCCATATCACACACTGCAATCATAAAATGTACATAACAAGGTATTAGTAGATGGAATTTGATGGTGCATATCTCTAAAATTAACAAAAAGGCGATACATGAACACACACATGACAAGTCAATTTGACTCGCGTCGACGGATGAACAAAAGTTAGAGCAATGTAAACAAATGGAGCCGTTCGCATTGCTATTGAATATTACATGTGAACGGTTCCATTTGTTTACATTATTCCAATATTGCTTATACATTGATGCGTGTTCACGCACGTCAAATTTACGCATCATGTGAATAATACGTTATCTAGTTATTAAGTCATTTGAAAGTAAATGATAACATCTACAAACTGTAAGGCATTCACATGTAATGTAAAAGTTATGTGTGTTGACGCGCGACAACGGATGAACAAAGTTGGAACCAAGTTACCAGGGGCGTATGCAGGGGGAGGGGGGTTATAGTCCAGACCCTCCCCCCCCCCCCCCCATTGCAAAATCCTGGATACGCCCCTGGTTGGAACAATGTAATCAAATGGAGCTGTTCACATGTAATTTTCAAAAACAATGTGAACGGCTCCATTTGTTTACATTGTTAAAACTTTGTTTATCCATTGACGCGCGACAGTGCACGTAACTTTTACATTACATGTGAACACCTTACAATTAACTGCATGTTATTTGAGTGACATTTTCAACGGTTTTGGTAAGAGTACACGTGCTTATTATTTTCTAGGGACTAGGGATGAAAATAAAAAATCTAGTAATATTAAACTTTTCACTTCTTCCGTGAAAAATAAAAAGTTGATATGGTCAACCAGGGTAACTTTGATTATTTACACCTAATTATCTCTTACTTAAAGCACTGGTCTCAAAATTTTACTGTCGAAGGATTCTTTAAATTTTTGAAATGAGGCCCTTAAGACAGAGATGAATGGGATCAAATGGGATAAACAGAGATCCAACCCGATAGACACTACATATGTCACCTTAATTACGTAAATAGTGTTATGGAGATGAAACCTGAAAAAAAAAATGTATGTATGCCAAATCTGTAAATTAGTACTATTATATACTACAGTCAACCGGGGTGACTTTGAACACCCATTTATCTCTACTTTGAGCACTCACTTGAAAATTTTGAAACATGTCATTAAGATCAAAAATAAATTTGAACAATAGTAAGATTCTTCAAATTTCTAAAATGAGGCCCCAAGGCAGAGATAAATGGGCGTTCAAAGTCACCCCAGTTGACTGTATATTCAAACCCCAAGTACCGGTATGTATGTATACAAAATTTTAAGTTTTATTTCTCCAACCGTATTGCTTTAAGGCTGAATCCCCTTTTACTTTCATTATAATCATTTTTCTGGAACAGGAGCTGCCAAAAGAACAGAGTCCTATGCATGTTTATATAAAGTACACTACCTAGAAACTTCCAAGCATGCGCCCCATAAGAAAATTCGATACATTTTTTTAATTGTTGAGAGGTCACGGTATGTATGTACTTATTATTGCTATTTTAATGCATGTTATTTTAATGGGGTTTTCAACAATATAGAAATAATTTAGCTAGAGTGTACTTTAGTACAAAGGGCTTTCGTCCTATATGACTATATAATATGTACACATACACCTGTGTCCCGAAAGTTTTTATAGAGCATTTTCAGAAAACTGCTGTATTTAAACCATGTACCGGTATGCAATATAAATAGTACAATTTTTTAGTTCATTTTAAAGTAAAATTACTTATAATAATGTATTAGTCTTCTTAAATTCATAATTTCAACTTTTTTTGCATTAAAAATTGAAAGAAAGAAAATGAAAAACACTGTTTTTGGTGTGATATTTTCCAAATAACTGCCTATTTTTACGTATTAAGGTTTGTTTTTTTATGATAAAAGAGAAATTAAGATATTGATGAGATACACAGTGCATTTTTTTAGAGAAATTTAAGCCTAAAAATGAGTGTAAATGCAAATATCAAGAAAAGGTCTATTGCCTTATTTTTGGATTTGATCGTAGCATAATCAAAACATTACATCAAAGGGTACAGTTTTGAAATTTAAATTTAGTATATAAAAAATATTAATTTCCATATAATAATAGTAAATAAATAAAATAAATATATTATTAATCAATATTGTTATTTGAAACTATTTCTAAATTTGGGCATAATAAAGAAATTTATTACGCAAAATATGAGAGTTTAGAAAAAAAAAATTGCCTGAGGCTATACGAAAACTTACATTGTTTGGGTCTACTAATTTGATTAGGTCTTCTACCCACAAATTGTGATGATATATCAGTTGGTATTAAACTTAATTTTTTAGCTTCGTTTTCAGCTTTTAAACGTTCTTGTAATCCTAATATTTTCCGTTCTAATGACGATCCCTCTAAACTTGCACTAGACATTTTGGATTTTCTCTTTTTTTATTTTTAACAGCGCTATCTGGTGGTAAAATTTAGAAACATGACATCAACAATGACTAACGTAATGCAATTTTGTTTTATACCGCAATTTTTAAATTTTTACTTTTTTATTTTTATTTATTTATTTTTTTTTTTTTATATACTACCTATAGTAAAAGCTCAAGTGCTTTTACTATGATCCTTTTGTGATTTTGCTGGAACTCATATCACACGTCTAGTTCTTGCAGCCTTCTTCAGCCGCTGCGCGCAATCAGATTCAATCTGACATTACTTTATATATAATTATATACTGTGATTTTCCTACTTTTTTTTTCTTTCTTTTTCTTTTTATTTTATTTTTTTTTTTTTCTTTTTTATTTTTTTTTTTAAGAAAAGAGAATCAAATCAATGAAATATTAAATAATGTGACAATAATAACCACTTACTTACGCTAATAAATATCCTTTCGGCCTGGGTTAGAATATTTTTCTCTACCACACAGCGTCTCTGTTGGTGTATAATCTCATACTAATCTCCCGCTTTAATCCCTAATTTTTCCTAAATATATATCTATGCGTTTTACTATCAAATCTGTTTATTATCTTATCTGACAATAATATCGCAGCTTAATTACAGTGTAATGTCAATATTTTCTTCATTTAAAAAATTGTGGGAAAAAAGTTCTTTTAAGCCCGACGCAGCCGTCAATCGGTCTTTTTGCGACAAGGACCGTTTGAGTGCGCTAGAGTTAGGATTGGTCTAACTTTTTGCGCTAAGCCAATCAGGAGCCAGTGATAGTTGTCGCACGGTTATCGCTCAGGCAGCGATTGACGGCTGCTTCGGCCTTTATGGATCTGCTAGGCATTCTCTAATGAGATAGCAGTAGCACAAATTGTATGAGAAAAAAAAAAGCAAACTGTTTGAAATTCAGGAAAACAATAGCTCTAATTAAGCAAAGGTAAAACTTCAAAATATAAATAATTTTGATAAATTATTATAAATAAATATAAATAATTGACTATCTCGTTCCAGAACTTTATGGAGATGGCGTTCAAGATAGACATTTATGCTTAGGCTGACAAAAAACGAGATAGACATTTTGTTCGCAACAAGATCGATATAATATTGTAAATTTATTGCTAGAATGGTAAAGTATATTATCAAAAACGTGTGCACAGTACACTATTAGTATTTAGTATTGTATTAAAGTAAAGTTGTTGTCTTACTATAACACAGATGAATATAAAATAATACAAACATTTTAATTTGGAATGCAAATTATTACAATATTTTATTTATTTTAATTAAATGAAATTACATAAAACATGAGTTACAATTACAATAAGACACAAAAATAAAATGAAATAATGAAGGTTGGTTTAGGAGAACTATAAACTATGCAAGTGGCGTGTAGATTGTTTACTCCATCGTTTCATCTGAAACAGTAAAACAATAAATGTGTTACTTCCAAAATTATCATATTAATATTTTCAAATAGTGAAATAGTAATGATTTTTGTAAACTCTGCTTTTTGTGCTCAAAACTGCAAATAAAAAAAAATGACAATCACCAAATACTTTTTAAAAGTGCAGTTCCAATTAAAATAACCATTAGGTAATTGTCATCTTTTCATGGTTATGATTAAGGGGGGGGGGGGGGGGGGTGTACTAACACTTTTAGTAATAAATTTCTCATAAGAAAGGAGTAATGGTGATGTCTATTTTTGCACAAGTTTCCAAATTTTTAAATATTAATTACATACATACATCCAAGATTGTAGTTGAGCAATAGTAATATTCATAAATTTTAAAAATCATAAAGTACCTAAATATAAAATGTTTTGCAGAAAACAAAAAAAAAATTTGAGGAAAAAAAATGAAATTTTGGAGAACAGAATAAAACTAACAATGAGTTTTAATAGTAGTGAATGAAGATGAGGTGGATGGGGAACCTCTGGCTTGATGTGGACTACTACCACCTTGCTACTACCAACACTAGAATATATATCGACGTTGTTCCGCTCTATTGACCGATGTCCATGTTGTTCAAAATGTGCTATTGGCTGATGTCCAATGTTAAACAAATAGAACATCGGCCAATAGCACATTTTGAACAACATGGACATCGGCCAAAAGAGCAGAACAACGTCAATACGTATTTATATTTTTTTAAATTTCTACTTTACTTCTTGGAGTTTCAAGTGTTTTATCTAACAATGTAGCTTTACATAAAGTAAGGTAGCAACTGCGCATTTTATTCATCTGTTCCAATTTTGCCCGATTGCCAAGACCTACAGTACGCCAAAAAAAAGTTCAACATTTTTATAAAATAATAATAATAATAATAGATAGAAACACATAAAAAAGAGAGGTAAAAGATTTTTGGGGAATGGGAGATAATGAGCTTTGTTAGTTCAGGGACCCCGCAAAAGAAAGTCTATGCTACTCCAGCAGTCGATCTCTGACCAGGGCTACTCTCTGGTAGATCACTGCTTCTCTCTCCTCACCATGCTGATGAGGCCCAGCAGGCCGAAACAGCGTTGTCCATGGTTAGAGAGTCGCGCCGAGTATTTTGGTGTGACGTTTTTGCTAATTAATTTACTTTTGCAAGCCAAAAAACCCTCTAATTAATTAACTAATCTCTATTTGCTTACGAGCTTCTAGTTCATACCCCCGTGCATACGATGCACTATGTGTCATATTTCGGCCTGGGTTTGAATATTTATCTCTCTCTTTTGCGGGGTCCCTGAACTAACAAAGCTCATTATCTCCCATTCCCCAAAAATCTTTTACCTCTCTTTTTTATGTGTTTCTATCTATCTTTTAATTATCAACCTATCGCAAAGTCTTTTTTTTTTCCTAATTATATATTTATAATAATAATACTAATAATAATAAATACACCCAAAAATATATTTCTGGCATCAAAACATTAAACATAGCAGAATTAAAATTTGCATGACACACAAAATGAGTTTTTTTTTGCTACCTTCTTAAGTTTCATTGCTATCTACAACAGTTTGCTAGTTTTGTAGTGACTTACCAACTTGGTTGAACATGAACTCCTGTTGATACTCCCTGAGGTATTGTTGAGATCTGCCCTCGTCAAGGAACAGAGAGTACACCTTCTTTACGTCATCAATGCTAACCTGGAATCAAATACAATTTTAACTTATGTTACAATAAGAGATAACTAAACCATCATATTTGAATAATTGAAATACCAAATTTATGTTAAACATAATAACATTATTATTATTGTTACAGTAAGCAAAATGTCTCGAGCGTCATTTATACTATGTTTGGAAACAACTTACTCATTTTGATTCAGGGTTCGACCGGGTTTTTTAACCTGGATTTTTGCCGGGCGGTTTTTTATAAAAAACCGGGCAATAAGATTTTTAAAAAACCCGTTTTTTTAAAAAGCCGGTTTAAAAAAAAAAGCAAAAAAAAAAGCAAAAAAAAAAAATGAAAAAAAAAATGAAAAAAAGAACAAAGAAAAAAAGAAGCCGAAATACTATATAATAAAAGAGCGGAAAAATAGTATCTTTTTTCATCAAAATAGTCTTCAAAATTAAAAAATAGTCTAAAAATAGTCTCTAAAAATAATAAAATAGTCGGAAAATAGTCTTTGTAATTTATATAGCTCATTAGTGACTTTATTTATTAGTATAACATGTCTGAATTTATCTGTTTTCTTAATAGTCTCTAGGATTGCCTTAAAAAAAATATATATATAGTCTTAAAAAATTACATCGGTCTAAAATAGCATTGTCTAAATAATAATAAAAAAAAAAAAAAAAAAAAAAATCTTCAGAGACCACTAAAAACATTTTTTTAAGGCGAATTAGTATGAACACAAAATAAAGAAGCTTTGGTACTTAAAAATTTAATTATGTCAAACACGTGAAACATGATCAAATATAAGTTATTCGTCACCTTAAAGATAACAATACATGTAAATGTGTAAATGCAAATTTGAGTGGAAATTTGTAGTCAAATAAGAAACTTTTTTTTAAATTAAAATTATTATTAAATTAAAACTTTTTTTCGTAAAAAAAATTATAATAAAAATAAAAAATATTTTAAATTTACTCAGTTTTATTTGAAAATTATTGTGTTCCAACAAAACATGTTGCAAATAAATAATAATAAAAAATTATTGTGAAAATATGGTTTACTTTTAGCGATTTCCAGTCCAAGTCAGTCACGTTCTACGTTAATTTTCCGTTATTTTTGTCAGAAATATCGAAAAACATCGAAAAAAGGCAAAATAGTCCGAAAAGTCTTGAAAGTCCAAAATAGTCTTGGAGACTAAAATAGTCGCGAAATAGTCTTTTTTTAATTTTGTATATAGGCTTGAAATCGTGTGATTCGTTGAAATTTTAAGTAAAAACCCCAATAGTCTCAATATTGACAATAGTCTAAAGACTATTTTTCCGCTCTCTTAAATAATAACAGTCGAAATTCTTAATTTACTTGTATTACTATAATTACTATGAATAAATAAACCTCTATAAAATTGATATTTGATGTGTTTTTTTTTTTTTTTTTTCAAATGACTAAAAAATATGCGAGTTTATTATTTTATTATTTTTATGTTATTATTGTGAAAATTAGAAAAAAATTAAAAAAACGGTTTTTTTTACTTAAAAAACCAGGTTTTATTAAAAAAAACGGGCTATAAAACCCGGTTTTACCTGCCGGCTGGTTTTATTAAAAAAAAACGGGTTTAATCCGAACCCTGTTTTGATTCCACTGGCAAAAAATGACACACATTTTGCTTCCCAAGACAAAAGAAAAAAATACTCATTTTGCCTCCACTGACAAAAAATGAGATGTACACTCCCCCCGAATAAATCTGACCACTTGGGTTAACGTTTCTTCATATATTTAACATTTGGTGAGATTAACGCTTTGGTCAGATTTATTCAGGAGTGTACACAATATTGTTTGCTCCAAATTAAATACCCAAAATAGTTTTATCTCTAATTTAACTGCACTATTTTAAGGTTTCAAACATCAAAATTCTTGCATTTTTTTTTCTTACATTTTTTTTTTTTTTTTTTTTTTTTTTTTTACATTTAAAGGTATTTACACCCCCCCCCCCCCCTCCCCTCCCCTCGAGGTCATTTGGGCACAAGACATTAAATTATAAGTTACTGACCTGAGTAGCTTTCCTACGCCTGGCAACCAGACTTGAAGTGGTGATAAGTTGAATAGCATAACGCAGAGAGGTTTCCATGGCGATGCGAGTCAACACGACCAAAGCATCTTCTGCCATCTCACAATCTTCTTCTTCACATCTGGAGAAATACAATATCACTGGTTACCATATTATGGCTACAAAAATTAAACTCAAAAGATGGGGCAACAATCGGGCAAGCTTGCCATCCTATATATTTATCCATGCTTTAGAAATGCTAAACTAATGAAAACAAACCCACTATGGCAGGTATATTGTCAATTAGGGTCCAAATTTTCAAAATCTATTTACTCTTTACTCCATAACTAAAGCTCATGAAAATGTGAAACAAAAAATTTAATTCACTATTTTTTAGTTTTTCATTCACGTTTCTATGAACTTTAGTTAGAGGAGTAAATAATTTCTGAAAATTTGGCCAAAATCACCCCATTTGAGGGTAGTCTTAATTATGATAGATACTTAGTTAAAAGGTAAGGCCTTACCTAAGTTTAACAGGTAACCAGAAGTTGGTCGGTGGTTAAGTTGGGTAACTATGGTTTAAACTAGACTAACCTGATGTTTAAGATCTCCCTGAGATGTTTCTCCTCATAAGGTGAGGTAGGTATGATGACACATCGGTCCAGTAAGTCCAGAGGTACTCCGTGAGGACTGGTGTAATTGGTGCCTCGGATACGTGTGATGCCTCTGTTAGTAGCCATGATTAGCACGGGAGACATCTCATTCTCGAGAGCACGGTTCAAGAAAGAGAAACTCTCCACGTCAAGCATGTGGACCTGGACAATACAACAGTTATCACGTTAGACTTCTGCACTAGGTGTGTGGGCTGCCATGGTAGAGCAACACATTTGAGCGGCTCATCTATTTTTATATTTAGAAAAAGGAGCCAGTATGTACCAGTCTTTTTAACTTTATTCATTCATTGCATTTTTTTTTTTTTTTTTTTTTTTATTGTGCCATTAAAAATAAGGAAAAATAAAAATAAAACACAATTAGAAAAAAAAAGGGGGAGTGGGAAATAGCATGAACTTGGACTGACAGTGATGCCATGGCAGAGAAAATAATTATAAACGCTCCCAAAGAAATATTAACACATAGAGCTCTAATTAATTAAATGCATTTACTAGCCATTCAAGGTGCTCATTTGGAAAGCAAGTTTTATTTTTAAACAGCAAATTTAAGCTTGCACTTGTTTTAGACGGCATGGGCAATGCACATCAGTCACTTTTAGCTTGTCATCTTTAGCCATGGACTGCTATTATTCTTACTGGGAATAGTAATATAACATAATTACTCAACAAATGCCGTTATTACGTTGCTGACCAGCTGTTTCTGGTTTTGGGGGCGGAGTTTCTCTGTACTTTACCTATCTAAATATACGTATCTTATGTATAGGTACCTCATCAATGAAGAGTACTCCAGGCACCACCTCTGCTTTACCCTCCTCTCTCCACTCTCCAATCTTAGCGTTGATCTGTTCTCGAACCTCAGACTTGATTTCACCAGTGTCACCTGAACATCAAGCAAAATATTTGTAATCAAAATATTAAAATGTAATGACAGAACTATTAAATAATTGATAGGATTCTTATGTTTAGAAATGCACCAAATTTAACAAAGTTAGCTGAGAAATTTCAATTGATTTTATTTGTAATATTTTAATATTGACTCAAATTTTGTTAATTTTGTGACAGTAAAATCCAGATTGTTTAAGATGAATAATGTTTTATTTCGATGCCTCCACTTCAAAAGCGAGCATCTACACTTTCCAGATTTCCGACAAAATGAGTATCTAAACTTTCGGAGCCGCGCTGTAACTCAATTAGCAGCCATAAGCTTAACAGTGCAGATGCTAGGCAGCGGAAAGTGTAGATAGTCGTTTTGTCGGAAATCTGGAAAGTGTAGATGCTCGCTTTTGACGCGGAGGCATCGATTTGTAATCCATAATAGAAATTACTCATTATTTTACATGATTTTATATTATATTTAATTACAAAATAAAAACAGTTTAGATATATTATCTAAGAAATTAATAGGAAAGCCAACAGACAACTTACTGCGATGAGGTATGTTAGCAGTCTAAATATCTTTGTTAATTGTCCCATCAAGACCAACACATAGCTTTGGATTGCATTATGGTAAGGCATGTGTTTCTTTCCATACTCTCTCCTTTGATAATATAATACAGTATATCAATGTGCCTTACATGTCTTCCGACTCTTGGCTGATTTTTTACACACTGTTTTAAATTTCCCTCTCTAGGGAATACTGCAATGCGTTTAGGGGTTATTTGAACTATTATAATACGGCTGACTAATAATAATCCCACCCAATATAATGTATGACGTAAACAGAGATAACCACTTGGAATTCTTATGCTCACATGACCTCAAATCTTGTGAAGCAGTATTAGTAATAGTAGTTTTGGCTACCAATCGCAGCGCTAGAGTGTAAAAGCTTGAATCATGCTTGTCTACAAATTTATACAGGGAGTCGGAAGACATGTAAGGGGCATAGAGAGTATAGTTTACTGACCTGAGAAGAGAGCCAAGAACCCTTGTGTCCTAGAATTGATGACATCCACCTCGTGCAGTGTCACAGTATGTACCACTTCTTTACGTTTCTGCAGTTCTCCCTCAGGACACTGTACGAACCTCGTCTGTGCTCCAGTAGCGTCGTAGTCACGTGCTCGGGTGAAGCTACGTCCCAGTCGACTAACCTTACCTGTAGCTTTGTCTATCACTACAATGTCACCAGCTCGTACCTAAAAAAAAGCAAAATTATTATACTTTTGATCATATCCTTAAAAAGTTAATAATTACACGATGAAACTAAAACATCATGGTAATATATGATAAAACAGTTCTTTAGTTTTAGTGAGAATTTCTGCTAGCATAGATAATTAACAAAATATTGGAGTAATGTGCCAAATGCTTTCAATTGGCTTACAAAGGAAAAACTGTTTTGAGTCTAACTTTTAAGTGATTTTGGTCACATGCGCGAGTAGAAACAGAAGCGGGCATGACCAAGATTGCTCAAAACAGTTGTTCCTTTATTATTAGTCAATTTGTTTATTATCTATGAGCTAGCAAGATTTTCATCACACTACAGCACTTTTTTTCCCCCTACGGTTAGCTAACAATAATTTTTTTTAAATATTTTATAATCATTTTTTGAAAATAATGGAACTCCTGATAAGAGGTCCATTGTTAACTTATAAAGAAAAAGACTACTTTGGCCCTAAAAATTTATATGCCTTGGGATACCTAAAATCCCATTAATTATATTGTATAATTGGTTCATTGATTGTTTATTTATGCTTAAATAAGGTATTTCTATAGATAGGTAATCCAAAGAGAATATCGTTATTCAATTTTCTGTTGCCTTTCAATTTATTTTATCCTGGAAGTTATATTTCGTTGCCCATTTGATCAATGTAATTTTGACCTGCAATACAAGTCACCAGCTGACCAGGGGGTCTGTTCCGTAAGTCCTCACGAAAAACTCGGTATCAAGAAAGGGGGCGTCACTCACTTGTTTATCATAGAAAACTCGTGAGCCAACCCCCTTTCTCGGTACCGAGTTTCTCGTGAAGCCTTACGAAACAGAGCCCCAGTACTTTTTAGTGGGAATCCTCTCTTGATTACATAAGTTATCTACTTACTGTACATTATACTTAAACCATGATCATATGATATACGTAAATAGGTGATCTGATCCAATTCTGTAACTCTGACAGCCAAAAACTTTACATAGCAAAATAACTATACCGTAGTTCCTTACCTTTTCTTTCATGAGACACTCAATCATTTTATTTCCAAGATCATAGATGGTTTCCATATCCGTGGTTTTTAGAGTAAGTTTGCCAACCTTGGCACCAACACCAGTGACTGGTCTGTCAATCTGGATTTCAACTACTTCACCCTCAATTATCTCCGTCTCTTCCCTGTCAATCAATCAATCAATCAATCAATTTATATCAAATATCTCCTAGCTGAAAGTGAGGGCACAGTATTTGAAAACTATGATTTTCATAAAAACAACTTAAAACAATATGAATAAATATTGGAGGGTTGCCTTGCTTAATTTTGAAATTTTACTTCCATAAGGCGGTATGTTAATTGCAATTGTGTTGTTCTCTCTTTTATCTGATGTTCAAGGACTCTATGGCATGAAGAAGAACAGTTATGAGCTTATGAGCCTTTAACATTTGACTCCTGTAAAGCTCTGGCCAAAAGTTCCCGAACGATTTGCATAGGCAACCTGCAACCACACTATGTTATCTTTATGAGAAAACGCATAAGTTCAGGAACTTTTGGCCAGAGCTGTACATGCGTTGTTGTTGTTGTTGTTTTCCCTCCTTAAATTATACTTTAGACACAAAAAAGTTGTAAAAATAAAAGAATAATAATAAATGGAATAAACACACAATTTTTTTTATTGTCGCTACTAACTTTTAAATCACAAACAACTGCAGCTTTACTCCCTGCACAAGCATGCATACTTACTTGATGCGTACTCCTATGGACCTCCTGATAGCTTGTGTGAGTGCCTCGGTTTTGCTCATCTCCAGTGAGTAGATCTCTGAGCCACTCATGCTGGTGAAGGGAGTGTCTGCACCAAGACTCTGAGCAATACCCATGGCAATGGCAGTCTTACCAGTGCCTGGGTGACCTGCCAGTAACACCGCACGACCAGCAATCTTGCCTTCCTTTATCATCTCAGTCACCACACCGGCAGCACGACGAGCCTTGGCCTGGCCAACCATGCCTTGGGATACCTGTAGTCAGGTGGAGATCTTTGTTTAGACTAAATTCACTAGATATTACCAAGTACAATTAATCGGGGTGAAATTGAAAGCCAATCACAGGCCTGCTTTCAAAGTGTTCTGTGTCTAGCGAGATAGGGAAATGTGAAAGCTTGCACATGATTGGAGTTTCAATTTCACCCCGGTTGACTGTACTCTAACTGCATTTTTTCCCCCTCCTATTGTTGAGAGGTCATGATTACCATTTAATGCTGCATTCACAATAAGCTTTTTCTAATTGGAATCGATAACTATTTGAACAAAACAACATGCATTATTATGGAGCTGCCTTGAAGGCGTAGAACACCTTGAACAAAAAAATTGTCTAATATCCTAACATACCTAAATACCTGCGTTGATTTGACAGGATTTATTGATTTCTAATATATTTTCTGTTCTTGACATGGCAGATGTGGTTTTATGCTGTCACAGTTCACTTGTTTTCACTCACGTAGACCCTGAGCTATGACGTCAAAAAACCGCATAATCTGCCATTTCGTGAATAGAAAATAAATTAGAAATCAATGACTCATACCAAGTCAACGTTGATATTTAGGTATGTTAGGATATTAGAAATGTTTTTTTGTTCAAGATGTTTTACACCTTTTACAGTTACCTTGAAATTAGAAAAAGCTTATTGTGCATTGATTCGATAGGTACGATAGTACACGCTAATATCGATTGTCAATTTTTTGGCAAAATTCCCTATCTTTTAACATTGAACAAATGAAACACAAATTTTAAAAAGTTGTTTGTGTCCTATCTTACCTGTCGAATTGTTGGTATTGTGAACCAGAGATTGGTCTTTACCTAGTTACGTAATATTTTTGTTAGGTTATGAACATTATTGCCTGGTTATAACTGGTATTAACCTTTTTTTTCTTCAAGGTCAGCAAAGTGAAGTGAAACATGTGAGAGTAAATAAACTGTTTTTACTTTACAGTGCTGAGTCTTTATTTTTTTATTATTATTTATTTAATTTTTTTTTTTTTACGTATACTTTGCTGTTAAGAGCCATCTATGTTCTTAGTTCTTATAAAAAAACACACAATACATAAACTCTGCAATTTAAACGCACTCAGAAGAAGCTCCAATAGCTGACGACCTTCTATAACCGACCTTGACGCGGTTACGATAGGTTATAGTACATAACATGCTACGGTAAAGTGTTACATAGTTAGAATAGTTATGGTTATTTAACATTCCCGCATCTCTGTTGTGAACACTGTATAATTATGTTGTTTAAGAAGTTATTTATTAATGTCATTTAAAATACATTGAACCTTATGGCGCTCGCAATCTTAAAAAGTTCTTTGACTGCACAATACTTACATGTCTAGGTTCTAAGGTGTCATCTAAGCCAAGACCTCTGATATGAGAGTGAGCTCCGATCCTCTCAATTCTCGTGATGTCTCGTACTTCTTGAACCTTAGCTGCAGCCACGGACTGAAATATTACAACTTCAATTTAGTATACATACCAGTACTATATATTTCTCATAAATATGCGACATCTTTGTTAATATGTACGCCATTGCAACGGTTTAGACTCAATTAACTGTCAGGAATCTTTAGGGACTATTGATAAATTGCGTGTCTTAAGATATGAAAGTAAAAACAACAAAGAGACAGAGAGAGTGGTGAGAGAGAAATTTCTATCACAGGTAACATTCATACCAGCGATTTTAGAACATGGAAATCTTTGTCTCCATAGAAACCAAAATAAATATATCGTTTTAGGCAATATCATGTTGTGATGTATACATATGTATGTATCATTAGCTGCAGTATTAAAACCTAAAATATACTATAACTTATGCATTTACAAAGCTTTATATTTTTAATTTAGCCATGTATATAATTTATTTGGCTAAATTTATAAATAAAAACAAAACCTAAAATGTGAAGTGAGCATGCCGGCTTGAAGCATCAATTTCAGATACACATTTTCGGGCCTTTTACATCATATTTATGCATAAATATTATAAATAATCATTTATGAGATATTTAAGTTTAACACTTTAGTATTTTTCGTACAAAATGTGGCTTAAATAACCAGAAAACAAGTAAAAATAAAGATATTTTACTCACCGCCATTTTAACATGTGCGTCTCGGTTGTTTATTTGTAATTACGATTCTCATTTGTTGTTGCGCTAGTTTTAGCGCGAAAAGTGAAAAGTTTAAAACTTTTTTCTTGACATTCGAGTCAGGTGCATCCAAAAAAATAATAATAATATATAAATCCATGTCTTCAATATTTTGGTATAATTAAAAAATTTAACTTGGTCGTCCAATCACTATATATATTATATATGAAGTATATTGCAATAAATTAAATGCTAGGTATAATGAAAGCATAAATGATATCGTAATTTTTATAAAAAATAAAAGCTTTTTTTTTTCTTATAAAATTTCTATTTGATAAAAGAAACACTTCAAAAAGAAATTTTAAGAAGGAAAATTAATGCTTTTGGTCCAAAAACGTCCAAAAATAAGCTTGCATTGAAAATAAAATGTGCACCGCGCTTTTATTCACCCATTACAAAAGCAAAGCATTAGCATTTAGATTGGCATATAATAGACTCGTATATGCGCAATGCGCACTATATATACGTACCTAACGTACCCCAATTAGTTTAATTATATTACTTTTTTTTTAACGTTACATTTTTTTCTTTAAGGAAGGGGAAAAAATTAAATAAAACTAAAATATTTACAGGTTTGAAATAAATTTATTAATACTTTAATTTTTCCAACTCATTTTTCAATCAGTCTTATCCAAAGATCAATCCACTTATAAATAATTTTTATACAATTCATCATTAATACATTTATAATAATTATAACTTTTTATATCATAATATTATAATAATACATTTTTAAACGATTAATATATATTTTCTTATTTTATATGATGGCCCGCTCACATAGTGCAATATTTTTAACAGTAAATAATTTGGGTATAACTGCATGCTTTTCAATGATGATTCCAATATATTGCAGCGAGTAAACAGGACTTGAAAAACATTTATTTTTGTTTCAATCGAATAGCACTTTTTTTATTTTTATATAAATATCAGATCCGAAATATATTTTTTTAAACTTAAATACTTTTTTTTTTCATGCTTTTTTATTTTTTTAATTTTTTCTTCTTTTTCTTTTATCAATATGGCCATATAGTTCACACGTGTAGCAATATTTTTGATTAATTTGATTGTATGTATGATCTCCATTAAAAAAGCATTTAAATTTTCATACATGCAATCACATTTATTTTAATTTTTAAATATTTTTCAACGTAGAACAGACCATTTATACCATTGAATTTATATTCACTAAATTCAGTGTTCATCCTGTAGTGTTTTTTTTTTTTTTTTTTTTTTTTTTTTTTTTTTTTTTATCGAATGTAGTATAGGTAGGAGGACGTTTCGAAAATTGTAAAAACTTTTTTAAATAAAAAAAAAATCAAAAAAAAATCTAATGCAAAGATTTTTTACTACATTAAATTTAATAATAATGCTGTTCGTAAACCCTGTTCTCTTGCACTAAAAAATGCGCATTCCATTTGAATAACCATAGGCGATCGTCATTTTAGGAGCAGAGAACAGGGTTTACAAACAGCATTAATGTTTCATTGGCAATAAAAGTTATATAAATATAAAAAATAAAAAAAAAATCTTCAGCTCCAGATTTCTCTTTGTTGTATCATGTTCAGCTCTCTCTATATAAAGAAGAAAATTTTTTTTAAAAATTGCATCACGTATCAGCCCATAATATGTTTTACGGTTGAAAATTTCAACAAATTCCAAAATACGTCCTTTTCATATTATACTGCATATTACAGTATGAATTTTTTTTTTCTTCCTATTATTATTTTAATTTTTAGGTTGTGATTTGAACAGATTATCACAGTAAAAGCATTAAATTTTGACAAAAACTATAAAAAATAATATTATTATTAGGAAATGTTACATTTTTTTTTTTTTATACAATTTTTTTTTTTTTTTTTTTTAATTGGCATGCCAAGAGAAATAATTTTATATAGATTACAGTTTTACAACATTTTACTTTCAAGATGTTAATTATTTTGGTATACATTATAGATATGTGAAAAGTGTGCATTATATAAAATTAGTAGCTGTGCAGAAAAAAATGAAAATATTTTTTAAATATTTTCATCACAAGTTTGTTTTTTCTTTTTTTTTTTTTTTTTTTTTTTTTTTAATGTAAGCTTTTGGACATCTAGATTTGAAACTTTTTTTTTTTTTTTTTTTTTTTTTTTTAATATATTATTATTATTGAGTTTTGAGCACGGAATTACCCCCTTGATTTCATATAATTGTAATTAGGAATTGAAGTTCGTTCAAATTTCATAAACAATAACTTTAACATGTTAAAAAGGTTAACAAAATTATATATTTGATCCGCGTCATAGAATCTGAGAAAAAGAAGCCATCCAAAAGAAAATATTTCATTGTAGCAATAATAAAAATGCATTTACGTATATTGATTTTTTTTTTTTTTTTTTTTTTTTTTTTTTTTTGCATAACAATTTTCAAAATCAGTAAATTTAATTAATTATGCCAAATTCCATTCTGCAAAAAAAAAAAAAAAAAAAAAAAAAAAGTGAGGAAACACGTATAGTGGAATTAAGAATTATTAACATCGCGATGCTTCTCTTCTTTAGAAAAACCGTAAAACAATGAAAAATTTGGTAAAGTGAACTTTTTTTTTTTTTTTTTTTTTGTATTTATTTGCATTTTTTTTTTCTCTCGCTTGTAACGGTTATAGGAATGCGCACTTAACTTTTTTTCTTTTTTTTTTTCTTTATTTCTTTTTCTTTTTTTCCAACAAGATTTTACATATTATTTTATTATTGGATGGGGTTTATGTATCTAAGCTCATATAAATAATTTCTTAAATTTTTACAATGAAGAAGAAACAAAAAATAAGCTAAATATATACACAAATATTTTTTAATACAACAAATTTTCAGACTTTTTTCCGTTGGAAAAAATTACATTTCTTTTTTCTCTATCTATATAGCAGAGTTTTTATTTTATTATATGGCCGATTGTTTGTTTTTTTCTGCATCACATAAAAGTTAATTATAAGTACTCACAGTATTTATATTAACACACTAAAAATAACATCTTATATAACTTTTAACTAAAAAAAAATTATATACAACAATAATAAATAACATTTTAAGTACGATACAGTACGTAATATAATTATGTACCACTATTCACATGTTTAAGAGCCGCCATATTGGTGGTGGTAAATATATAGATCAACATAGGATATATATTTTTTAAAGCAACAACTAAAAGTCTACTTCAAAACTATAAGAAATTATCCAATTTTACTAAATTTTTACAAGATGTACTAATTTTTAAATGTACTAAAAATTTAATATCATGCATAATATGCAATCTTCATTTATAATGGTATTATAATATAGTCATTAGAAGACTTTTATATCACTGAAATTCAAAAGTTGATCCCCTAATTTCTTAAAAACATAGATAAAAAAGAACTGTGTGACAACAATTTTAATATCCGTGGCGATCAGAAAGCGGTGGAAAAAAATATATTCATGAGGCCGTATTGGAGAACGTTTTCAGAAAATCGTAATTATAAATCTATAGTATGGTGTTCCAGATTCACTAAATTTGCTTCATATTTTTTTTATTGTCCTAAAATATGTATTAATGCAAAAAAAAAAAAAAAAAAAAAAAAGTTTTGGAAATTTTGGAAAATTATTTTTTATTTAAATGCATTCCTATGCTAGCCAATGTATTTATCACCACAGTAATTGCGGGCTATGACTGACGAATATATTATGAAATGTAGTCTAAAAACAATAAGAATTAAAAAGTAATAAAAAAAGTCGCTAATTAATGGAAAACTAAAATTAAAACACAGCACTGTGTAACGTGAAATAAAATATTAAAAATCGCGTTGATGATATTTTCTGTGCATGATTTAGAGGAGTTGAAGTTGGTATAAATATCTTCCTTCCTTTTTTTTTTTTTTTTTTTTTAAATTGCGGCACGCGGTGAAATGAATTTAACGATACAAGTTCCACACACACGCAATCATGCAAAACTATGATCACATATTTAGAGAATGGTTTGGATACAAATTATTATTTTTTTATACACAGTGTATTTTATATAATATATAGGTATATGCAGTTCAGGGCTTGACTTCTCCAGTGCTGATTAGAAGTTCTTTGTGTTTGAAATAAGCATCGAATCTAGCTTCACCGTATACCTGAAATATACAGGAAAAAACAATAATTATACAGTTTTACTGTGGAAATAAATATCAACATACTATAAGTAGGCAAGACAAACGTCATGTTTGGTAAAATCTTACAAAATCTCGTACAGGTCTTTTTAATAACCTATTTAAAAGGTCTCTAATTTCATAGTCTAGATATTTAACAATTCATGTTTCCAATTTGCAACTCTTATTACGTCTTACGTTAGTGAAGTTTATTTTATATTGCCCTGTTTCAACTTTTTTTTTTTTTTTTTTTTTTTTCACTTATCATTTATGAATAGAGAATTCTTATATGATGTAAAAATAAACAATTTTGGAGAAATTAAAAATTTATTTTCAATTATTTATTGTAATTAGCTTTTATTATTACTTACAAGCATTGCCAATTCATTCATTCATTCATTCATTCATTCATTCATTCATTCATTCATTCGTTCGTTCGTTCGTTCGTTCGTTCGTTCGTTCGTTCGTTCGTTCGTTCGTTCGTTCGTTCGTTCGTTCGTTCGTTCGTTCGTTCGTTCGTTCGTTCGTTCGTTCGTTCGTTCGTTCGTTCGTTCGTTCGTTCGTTCGTTCGTTCCTTCATTCATTCATTCATTCATTCATTCATTCATTCATTCATTCATTCATTCATTCATTCATTCATTCATTCATTCATTCATTCATTCATTCGTTCGTTCATTCATTCATTCATTACTTCATTACTTCATTACTTCAATTTTATTTGCCTATATATATACGTACCCAATAGTCGAAGGGAATGGTTGAGACCGCTCCGTTGACCAAACTCCAGAGAGCCCAGAAGAAATGTGAGGCAAGTACGAAGACTCGAGTCTCCCTCAGCAGTTGAGCTACCTCTTCTTCTTCTGTCCTTTGACCTTCCCAGGGAAGCGCAGCAAGGTACGCTCGTGCGAAGTCAGACTGAAACATGCACGGTAACAATATAAATTATTGATTTCGAAGCTTTTTTTTTTTTTTTTTTTTTTTTTTTTCCACTTTTATTTATTTAGTTTAAAAAATAAAATGAAGATTAAAGAGGATCTTTTGAATACGATGTAACTTTTTTTTTTTTTTTTAGGTTTCTTTAATTGATAAGGGAATAATCTTAAATCGAAAATTATTTTTAACTTTCGAGCTGTAATTAAAAAAATAATAATAATAATACTTGAATATATTTTATATTTTAATATATTTATGCGACTTACCTGTTGCTTGGGTGCAGGATAGTCCAGTTTGTTCTCCGTAAAGTACGGTGGCTGAGTGTTGGTGTAATCATACATCCACTCGCACATGTGATTGGCAAAGTCAAAGCCTCGATAGTTGTACGCACTGTACTCGAAGTCGATGACCACTACGTCACCGCTAGCCTCGCGGAGCAAAATATTGCCTTCTTGTAAGTCATTGTGGCAGAACACCACTGGAGACTTCACCACTGGCAGCTCACGTCTGTTGATACACAATAAAAAAATAAATTATATCATCATCAATTTAAATAATTTAAGTGAAAATAAATTTAACTTAAATTAAAATTCTAGTAAATAAATTATCAAATCACATTTAAAAATTATCAATAAAAATCTTTTTAAAAGAATAATTTTACGTTATATGTTAATGCTACTAACAAATATTGTAACTGACTGTACTGTTAAACAGTTGGGTGAAATTAAGAGGTTGTACGCCTGATTTCGCCCAATAAAAGCCGTTAATTATTATTATTATCATCATCTGTGTACAGTATAACCGCACGTCCAAAGTTTACATGAACAGTATGAACACAATGCTGCTGGCTGTAAACCTCTTATGTAAAACCAAGCAAACTCGTGCGGTAATTTTATAGATGAGCCGTTTCAATGTGATACAAACAATGCGTTTTTTTTTTTTTTTTTTTTTTTTTTTTTTTTTTTTAATAATCTGTATATTGACAAGATTGATTGGTATATTGATTGATTTACTTTCTTTTTTATTATTATTTAAATTTTTTGTTTGTTTTTTATTCATTCATTTCTTTATTCCTCCATATCACGTTTATATAGGTACGTACCTGAGCCAATCCAGTTCGGCGCCCAGGTGCAGTGCCCTGAACTTGGTCAGCATTGCCGCGGCAGCCTCCGACAAAGTGTGTAACGGATGCTCCTCCGCACTGGCTAACCACCGCGACATGGTGTCCCACAGCCAGCGAGGGTGTTTGTTGATAGGCACTCGCATGCCGTGGATCTGAGCAAGCTTGGCGGCAATCTTGCAGCTCAGATCTAGGTCGCTCAGTTCGAGAGTGGTCAGGGGACGAGCCTGCAAATATCACGGCATTCGACGTTCAAAATCTTTTAATCATTTCTGATAAAGTGACTTTTTTTTTTCTTTTCTTTTTTTTAGTGTGATACTATAAAAATTTAGCTATACGATGCATTGCAATTTTCAGTGCATCCCAATCTTTAAAATTATGTGAAGCCAAATTTTGCGCACGTTTTCACGGCAGCTTGTTCCTATATTGCTGGGCTCGTTCACATATCCGAAATATATTTATTTTTTATTGTACATTTTATTCTATATATTAATTTAGTCTAAATGTATTTAGTGTATGATGTGCCTGCATGTGATGATTCCAGAGCACTTTTGATTTTTTTAAAAATTGAAATTAAAAGTAAATAAATAAATAAACATTGTCAGTCCTATACTATATACGCCAAAATTTGGTTTGCACAATAACATGTTCTGTGAAGTTGCCTAACAATAAAAGAAACAACAAAAACTCTCGTACGTCATTATTGTAAAACCTTCCACCCTAAACCTACTTACCGGGATATACTCCTCCAATCTACCCCCAGGGAATACCCCGAACAGCCTGGGTCCTCGTTGACTCTCCGACAACAACGTGAAGATGACAGCCTCAGTGAGCAGTCCCTCCAAAGCTTCCTCTTTCTCTCCTCTGACCTGACCGTACAGTCGCAGTAACACTCGGAGAGGTTCTCCGTCCTTGGAGACACTTCCAGGTGGGAGTGAGCATAGGTACAGCAGGTTGCTAAGCCCTCCACTGCAACAGTAGGCAAATTGTATGTCAGTAAAATGTCAATGAATGAATGAATGAATGAATGAATGAATGAATGAATGAATGAATGAATGAATGAATGAATGAATGAATGAATGAATGAATGAATGAATGAATGAATGAATGAATGAATGAATGAATGAATGAATGAATGAATGAATGAATGAATGAATGAATGAATGAATGAATGAATGAATGAATGAATGAATGAATGAATGAATGAATGAATGAATGAATGAATGAATGAATGAATGAATGAATGAATGAATGAATGAATGAATGAATGAATGAATGAATGAATAAGGTCTGCCAATTTTTTTTTAATTGACTGTATATTATGAAACACGCTCATTTAAAAAGTAGAAAATTAGTGGTAGCGGTAGCGCACCTTTTTTCCCCCTACTTTGTTTGTGGTTTTGTGGCTTAGCGAACTATATCGGTAACATATGCCATTAAATAATGAACCACTTCCAATAAACGTTTTTTAAATTGTTGTTTGTAAATATTTATGATAAAGATTTTTCCAGAAGAATGTTTAAATTTATTTTAAATTTCATTGATTGTAAGGGGTCTATTTATTTGTAGAGGGGAGACAGTAACGCACAACAATGATAAACACAAATTATTGTTACAATTACTTCAATAATCGTTTTGAACTAGCAAACTTTTGATCAGTAAGAGATAATGTACTATATCAGATATTAGCTGTAAGAGAAATCTTATTATTAAAGGCATAGAAAATATGAAGCGACATTTCTTTTTAATCATTAAAGGGCCCCTGGCCTCAAAAACAAATTTCCTCTCAATGATAAATCATGAGATAGGACTATTATAAATACACATATTTTGTACCTTAACCCTTCAGTACTCTCGCAAACTGGGAAGAAAACTTGTAAAGTAGACAACCCGCGCTACAATTTCTATTGTAGACCCGGAATTGTTGACGTCATGAAGTCCTAAAGTTGTCTACTTTACAGTTTTTCAACCCCATATTGTGAGGCTACAGAAGGGTTGAAGGATATAATATGTGTATGAATGATGGTCCCATCTCATGAATTTTACGTTTTTGATTCAATTGTTTGAGGCCTGGAGCCCTTTTAACACAAAATGGGAACTACAAAACTGATGACATTTTTTACCAGAATGTAAATGTGAGCCCACAATAGAACGTGAAAAAAAGGTAACGTATGCAATTTGCGTGAATATTTCTGTTTATGACGTCAGAAACAGGCCAAAACTAGTATAAAAATGTTGTGCGGGTTGCATAAATTGAAATTTTTTTGATCACTGCTACAGTTGGTTTTTAAGACCAATTAATGTTATTTATGTAACTCCCATCAAGTGTTTTGTGATATAAATGCTAATGTTTTCATGTTATCTATGCCTCTAAAGGCGTAAAGCACCCTGAACAAAGAATTTGTCTAATATAAATATCCTATAACATACCTATCAACGTTGATTTGGCCGGAGTTATTCACTTCTAATTTATTTTTCATTCAAATAAAGGTAATGTCATATACAGCTCGCTGGTTCACGCGTGCGGAAACAATTTTATTTTATTTGTTAGACAAATTGGTAGCTTATATACAGTAACATCACAAGCAAGCTGTGACGTCATTCTCCGCATACACCTTTTTTTGAATGGAAAATAAATTAGAAATTAATAACTCCGGCTAAATCAACGTTGATATTTATAGAAATATGATAGGATATTAGAATTAGCCTCTTTTTTTTCAAGGTGTTCTACGCCTTCAACTGTAATACAAAAAAAAACTAATACAAGCTCGTTAAAGGCATAGACAACATGAAAACATTAGCATTGATATGACGATGGGACTTACATAAATAACAATAATTGGTCTCAAAACCCAACTGTAGCTCCATAGCAGTGATCAGAAAATTTCGATTTAATTATGAAACTCGCACAACATTTTCATAATAATTTTCGCCTGTTTCTGACGTCACAAACAGAAATATTCACGCAAATTGCATACTTTACACTCTTTACAGTTTTTTCACGCTCTCTTGTGAGGTCACAATTACATTCTGGTAAAAATTATCATCGTGTTTATTCATTAAAAAGCACATGTTGTTTTATGTGGCCTATGGCTTTAATTTTGTGAGGCCACAATTACATTCTGGTAAAAATTATCATCAGTTTGTAGATCTCATTTTGTTTATAATGATTAAAAAAACATGTTGTTTTAATTATGCCTTTAATTGAAGTAAACTACATAAATTAAGATATAATCTTGATTCAAAATAGCAAGATGATATGAACATTAATTAATAAAATTGATACTACGTAATTATATATTTAATATTCATAGGACGGCGAGAAATATCAGCTCCAAGAGGGTTGTTTTCTTTTACTGTGACGTCAGAATCAAATATTGATCGATATACGTTTGACGTCTGGTATATTTTTCTCTGTATTGTGTTCTATATAGCTGATAATTTTGTATTGGGATGTTTTATTATATATAGCAATGCTTTTCCTTTCTCCTTAACAATAGACACAAATGACGTGTGATATTGTGATTCATACAAAAAAGACTTGATTAAATATACAATTGATAAATAAATTATATTATTATTATTATTTTATCTTTCTTTAATATACTATGATAGTTTTTTTATTCATAATATTTTTAGTACGTACTATATAATCTTTTTTGTATAGGGTGGTTTCATTCATATTAAAGTCGACACCATAAGTGAGTACTAAATAACATGGGCCAGTATAGGAAAATTGCACATTTTCCCAGTTTAAAAATACTTTGCAATATTTTTGAGAGCATTGATGCTGTTAACAGGTTGAATTAGTTTTTCAAGTATGCAAGAAAAATAATAATAACCAAAAAATAGCTAATTTTCCAAAGCAAATAGCAAATAGCCAAAAATTACGTTTGTCCTATGCTGAGCAATGTTATTCATTGCTCAAGAAGAGCATCGAAAAACACTCAGAAAGACGTCATCCGCACACGCCCTATTCTATTTTATATTTTTATTAAAAGTATAGCTACTAAATAATAATAATAATAAAATTTTATCTCAAAAGTAAATCAATTATTTTGAATAAGCGGCGACAAAATTCCAACTTTTTTTTTTAATATATATATATATATATATATATATATATATATATATATATATATATATATATATATATATATATATATATATATATATATATAACTGTATAAGCATTTTTATGTGCGTAAAAATGTGATATTGTATTCTTTCAATTTGTACTAAACTAACTATTATATAATTATATAAGTGCGGGAGTTTCTCATAGTTAAAAATAATAATAAATCCTTTTCAATGTCAGTTTACTGCTTATATATAACACGGTGTAGCACGAAAGCCAAACACTTTCAATAATAATACCAATGAATAAAAAATAATATATAATGATCGAAGCCAATAAACGTATATAGGTTCTTCAACACTATATAAAGGATATGAAAATTAGTTCTCTTTCTTCATTTTCCCGTCTTGCTTGTAATTGGCTATAGTACTCCACCGATAAGCCTCATTATAGTAGATAGCTTTTACTAAACAGTTTATGAGATATTAAATTTTATGACACTCTACGTCTACAGTATGTAGAACAAATCACATTAACCATGCAAACATTTTATATACCATAAGGAAAGAAGAAATGATCGAGGAAGGTGAATTGAAAATTTGTTGTTGTGTTTATGATATTTTTGGGAAGAGCTTTAAAATTTTTTGAGGTGTTATTTTTTCTTAGGACGATTGGAGCATGCGAAGTATTTTTTAAGTATTTTTGAAAATCGGCCTAGAAAGCCTGTGACGTCATCAGCCCACTTTTTTCTCGGCAAATACTAATCGTTCGAGGTTCAGTAACCAGTTTAATGAAATCAGCTTGTCCTCAGGAATCAAAAAACTGGCTACTGAAACCTTCTACGGTCAATACTTTTCGAAATAAATGCCCGATTGATGACGTCACAGGCTTTTTAGGTTGATTTTCAAAAATTAAAATTAAAAATACTTCCTATATGCTCCAATCGTTCTAAGAAAAAAATAACGCCCCAGAAAAATTTAATGCTCTTTTCAAAAATGTCATAAAAAGTGGGGGTTAAAAAAAAATTTCCTTCCTCATTACGCTGAATTATGCTGTATTCATGCATGAATACAGCATGACATACAGAATGACATGTCATTCCAGCACAAATGTTATACTAAATTGGCAAATCATAAATAATTTTGCTTTAAAACATTATAGAACATATTATTATAGATATTATATATTATACAGTATATTATGATCACCATGATCAGAAAAGGAAAAATGTTATATAGCTTCTATGATATCATAATAATATGTAAAATACGTAGTTAAATTATGGCAGTATATAATATAAACATAATTCATAAAATTATGTTGCAATAAACATGAAAATAGAACAACACAATTTTAATGCGTATTTATTTTTGTCCTTGTGAGTAAAATTAAAATAAATCTTTAATTTGGAAGTATGTAATTTAGTTGAATATAATATCTATGGGTAACACTCATTGAATTGAGCTTGCGCTTCGATACCATTTACTTGAACAGAAAAATATACTGTTTTATAACATTGATCAGGAAAGGACAAATGTTATTCTTTACAAATGAAAAAAATATATATATTCAAGAACCATTGTTGCTTTTCAATTACGTTTAAATGAACTGTTTACATTCGAAACAAAAATAATAACTTAATAAATAATTACTTTTTTTTTAAATGGCAAAATAACAAATAATATTACTTCTATCATGAAATACTGTTGCTTTTTCATTAGGTCGCTATAAATGAGCAGTTTACATAAAACCTAAAAAAAATAAAACATTTATAAAAACAAATGAATTTCCTTACGAAGAAGAAAAAAAAACAAGAAAAAAAAAAAAAAAAAAAAACGTTTGTCCTATGCCGGGTAATCAATAGTATTTTCCCCCTCAAGCATGGCGTTATAGCGTGCATATTCATGTAACCTTCCCATAGAACATAATTGTTTTCAAGTAAATATATTTGCAACTATAATTGTTACTTGAACTGCGTGGGAATATATAGACCAGAGAAAAACATATTATAAGCATTTATATCACAAAACACTTGATGGGATTTACATAAATAACTTTAGTTTGTCTCAAAACCCAACATTAGCCGGTTAGCCCCGTAGCAGTGATCAGAAAATGTGATTTATGCAACCCGCACAACATTTTCATACTAATTTTTGCATGTTTCTGACGTCATAAACATGAATTTTCACGCAAATTGCATACTTTACATTATTTTTACGCTCTCTCGTGGGGCTACATTAACAATCTCTTTTAAATTGTCATCAGTTTTGAAGATCCTATTTCGTGTTTATTCATTAAAAAGCACATGTTGTTTTATGTAGTCTATGGCTTTAATCTTGCACTATATACCTTTGTAAAAAAAAGAAAAAACGCATACGTATATACATATACGTATCACACATTGTTTTATATGATTAAGAAGTGCTTTACATTGCCGCCAATATGATATTATAAAGAAGTAGAATATTGAAATACTTGATATGCATACGCTAGCATTATAACATTATCATATAGCGAGTGTTATCAAAAGTTATATTATGTTGCAAGTACATTATAAAATATTAAAATATTGACACAGGATCCTGTTTGTGTTTATATAGTGCATGGTCTACAGTATAATATGAACTCACTGAAATATATATTACATATAGTCGCGACTGTATAATCTTTCAATGAAAGACTTTCATACTATACTTGAAGTCATATAAGTATTAATATGAACTTAATGCATTATAAGTTTTATTCTCTCTCTCTCTCTCTCTCTCTCTTGGAGAGTATATATTATATAAATTAGATTAATATACAAGGTTTATATAAACCTTGATTAATATATTAGAAATTTTTATGAAACTGCAGAACAAAAATTACTTAAAATTTATTATTGTTGCATTATATTTGTTTTTATACCTAAAAAGCTTTACGTTTGAAACTTTTTTTATTATTATTATTTTGTCTTTAGTTCTATATATTATATGTGAATTACCGCATGCCGATAATGGTACGTTTGGTATGATTTGACTTATGAACTTTTTTTTTGTCCATTCTTGTAAATAGATTTTTTTTCTAGTTGTATTTGAAAATGTATATACTGTAATAGAGAATAGTATACTGAGCAAAAATCTCCTTACTGTTATTGTGTGTCATGTGTGTGTATATATGAGCGAGAGAGAGAGAGAGAGAGAGAGAGAGAGAGAGAGAGAGAGAGAGAGAGAGAGAGAATATATCAATAAATTGTATTTTAATTTTATTGACATTATATCTACTATATAGAGATATATTGAAAAGTAACCCAATAAATAGATAGTCAAATAAAAATATTTTAATCGCTGGAGGGTTTTTGAGTTAATTTTATTATTATTTTTCATTGAACATTACACATAAATGCATATATCTACCGAGTAATAGAAGTATATGGTACTGTATATTTTATATATAATAATAACTAAATTATAAGTTTATAGAATGATTAAAATATAGCACCTACTGTATACTATAATTATACTGAATTCAATGACAATTTGTGTATTTATTATATTTTATTTGTATTTATTATCTTTCATTCTTCATAGATTCATTCATTCATTCATTCATTCATTCATTCATTCATTCATTCATTCATTCATTCATTCATTCATTCATTCATTCATTCATTCATTCATTCATTCATTCATTCATTCATTCATTCATTCATTCATTCATTCATTCATTCATTCATTCATTCATTCATTCATTCATTCATTCATTCATTCATTCATTCATTCATTCATTCATTCATTCATTCATTCATTCATTCATTCATTCATGCACTTGATAACAAGAGGTATCTAGAACGATCCTCGATCAGGTTAAGAATAATTTTTGTAATAAAATATTAAACGGAAGTACTTTATTTTATATTATGACAAAATAAAAAAATAACCATCATAAATTTTTCAATTGCACGATGAGGTTTCGTATTACATTGCACACATATCTTCACTTTTTTTTTCTTTTTCGCGTCCGACACGTCATTCAAAGTTTTGATTTCATAAATTTGGGATTTTTTTTAATATAATATAACTTCCCTTTTTTTTATCGTTAAATTGTTATCATATCAATTGAAAACTACAGATGAAATTTTACACTCGTAATTTCCGTTTCCTTTTAAAGTCTCGTATTTATTATGTTAATTTAATATTATTTTTCAATCGTATGTATAATGATTTATATTACAAAAGTAAAGAGCACAATGCGCACTTTTTTTTTTTTTTTTTTTTTTTTTTAATATGATAACATAGAAAATAAATTATTGTACAGTACTGCATTTATGTATTATAGAGTCTACGCATTCATGTTAAAGTCGACGCCATGTTGGATAACTCAATAACATGGGTGACATAGGAAAAAAAACATTTTGCCAGTTTAAAAACATTATGCAATATTTTTGAGAGCATTGATGCTGTAAATATGTTGAATTAGTAGTATGTGATAAAAATAACAAAAACAAAAAAATAACCGATTTCCCAAAGAAAATTGGCTTAAATGAAGTTTGTTCTATGCTGAGCAATGCTATGTACTACTCCAGTATAGTCTCCAAGCGCAATAAATATGACGTCATCTGCATACACCCTATAGCATAGAAGTGGCTTTCTTTTCATTGCATAATCAACTACCTTATACTAAATATGTATTATTGTGCTGGGAAGAAAGATTACTATACAATACTGCTGAAATTATGCTGTAATGAATAAATATGTTACTGCAATCGGGTTTGCAAATATATTAGTTTTATTTATTATTTTGTCCTCGTAAATAGATTAATCTATTTAAAATAATATCCAAAATAATCTATCCATATTAGCCACAATATAGTTTGGTTAATTTTCAAAATAATATAATGAATTATAATATAGCAAGAGACAGAGACATACATTTTTCCGTTTAAAACATTTGTCCAAACACCGATATATCTTATTTTCCTCTTCAATAATTACAATTGGAAATCGTAGAGGTAAATAACAGACTGAAAAACCCCTGCGACCGATGACACATTAATGAAAAGGAAAAAGATCCTAAAATTTCCAAATTATATTGAGGAAAAAACGATGACATCAAAAAATTATGATTTAAAAAAAAAGTACGTTGTTTAATATATTACGTATTTTATGAAATTTAGCTCAGTGGTCATCATAAACTATCTAAGTTACCTATAAAGCATTATTCATATGACGCGTAATATTAACGTGCGTCAACGTGCGTCGACGCGCGTAACAAAGTTGGAACAATGTAAACAAATGGAGCCGTTCACATGGTTTTTGAAAATTACATGTGAACGGTTCCATTTGTTTACATTGTTCCAGCTTTGTTACGCGTCGACGCACGTTGAGTGAATAATGCTTAAGACAACAAAAAATGCGACAAAATATGCTTCATTTAAAGAATATAAAATTCTGCAGTAACATATAAATCTACAGCGTTTTATTAAATGGACACTATAAAATTATTACTGTAACATATATTTTAAAGTTTTTTATTTGTGGTTATTTTTGTTTAATGTTTTATTATTATTATACATTTATTAAATAAAAAAACGGCGCCATTTTACGCGCAGTATAGTGTATAGTACATTAAAAAAGGACAAGTCTATAATATTAATGGGTTAAATAAATATTAAATAATTTTTAAACAAACCCGTTTTTAAAAGTGCTGAGTACATGTACATGTATTTTTGTATATAAAAAATATAATATATTTTTTACTGAATCGTCATTTTTTTTTCTTTCTCACTATATTATATCCACGTTACTTCTATAACATACAATATTATTTATTTTTATTGTATAAGTGATGTTTACATGCATTCATTCATTCATTCATTCATTCATTCATTCATTCATTCATTCATTCATTCATTCATTCATTCATTCATTCATTCATTCATTCATTCATTCATTCATTCATTCATTCATTCATTCATTCATTCATTCATTCATTCATTCATTCATTCATTCATTCATTCATTCATTCATTCATTCATTCATTCATTCATTCATTCATTCATTCATTCATTCATTCATTCATTCATTCATTCATTCATTCATTCATTCATTCATTCATTCATTCATTTTCTTATGTATAAATACATATAGACAAGATCAATAAAATTTATTATACCTCGCAATTATGTCTGTATATTATTTCTGCACACATTTCTGTATAATAACTGTATGTAACATTTCAAACTATCGTGATTTTATTAATAATCTTTTTAACAACATTAAAGGGTATTTATAAAAAAATGATTTTTGAAACCTTTGAAAAGTTTTGCATCTGACATCAACAAAAAGAAGTTATACATTTTTACTAACGTAATTACGATACATTGAATTATAATTAAGTTATTTAATATTGTTGTTATATTCAAATATTATGAAGTATAATTACTTATGCTTATGTAACATATAGTGTGTTTAATAATCCATGGATATTAAAACTGTCTGGGAACCTTGTAAGATAATTAGCTTTCATATAACAATTTTTTGCTGTTTGTATTGATTAATGATGATTAATTTTTGCTTCTTGTATTATAAAAATACTTCTCTTAAATGAAAAAAAAAAAAAAAAAAAAAAAAAAAAAAAAAAAAATGTTTTTGTGTAAATACGTACTTTATTTGCTTTTGAAATATATATAATAAAAAATATGTATATGTAGTAATATAATATAATAAGACACGATTGTGTAACAATAAATGAACCAACCGATAAGGCTATGCCTTGGTTGGACTTTGTATATTTGTGTGTTTGAAATAATAAAAAAAAAAAAAAAAAAAAAAAAAATATCAGTTAAGGGGATTTAACTTACTGTAAAAGTTTAATTTTTAGGCTGAAAAGACTTTAATTTAATTCTTTACTTTTATAGTATTTGTATAACATGGACTTTGTATAAATATTAAAATATTATATACATTTTTACTTTTTATCAAAAATATAAAATATGTATTAACATGATTAACTTGATTAATTACTCAATTATATAATGGATTAATGAATTAGTCGATTATAATTGATTGATTGATTTTGTATAGACATACAATTATACTGTATAGTATACAGTATAGGTAAGAGGGAAAGTGAATAATTTCTTCTCCTTATATTGTTTATTTATGCACTTTTTTTCTTTTTTTTTTTTTTTTACATGTAAATGCTAACTGCAATCAATTTTTCATATCATTTCATTTTAAAGGAAACAATATTAAGTGTTATTATTGATATTATTATTTAATCACTTACAATTTATTAAAAGTTATATTTTGAAAACGCACCATTCACTGTAACGAAAGTTGCACTGTAACTCGTATAAAACTTTAACGTGTGATTTGACCAAAATCGAGCAACACGTAAAAGATTCACGAGTATATATAAACGAAGCAAACAATGCCTGTAACTTTAAAAATTTAGTATTAAATCTATAGCTTCAAAGAAAAAGAAAAAATGCAAGCAGAAAAAAAAATAATAAAAAAAAAGCAAAGCAAAGCAAAATTGAGCTCTACTGCTATTTGTAGAAAATGACTTAAGATATTTTATGCTACAAGACATCTCTAGCTTACAAAAAAAGTAAAATCCAAACATCCTGTTAATTAATTTTAAATTATTATCAGCTGATCTGACAAACAAAATGACGTCATGAAAAAAAATTGCAATTTGTGATGCTAACGTCATAAGATGACCAGAAATAACTTATACGTACTGTACATCAGAAAGTAGACGGCAGGCCAGGTAAAACTCGCGGCAAAGAGCAAGGTCGCATATTACAGCAATGCCAAGTAGTCTCTTGTATAGGGGAGTGGCGGTATATAAATAAATATCACTAAATCAATGAAAAAGTATATGGTCACCACATACACGTAGTAATTATACTTTTTACTATAGCGTGTGTATCTAGTAGCTCGGTACCGTGATTGCTTTTATATACAACTGTTTTATATAGTTTAACACGACTCAAGTCATACGCTCTCTTACATATATAGGGTGTATGCGAATGACGTCATATTTATTGCGCTTGGAGGCCATACTGGAGTAGTGCGTAACATTGCTCAGCATAGGACAAACTTCATTTAAGCCAATTTTCTTTGGGAAATCGGGTAATTTTTTGTTATTTTTCTCACATACTTGAGATACTAATTCAACATATTATTTAAAGCATCAATGCTCTCAAAAATATTGCATAGTGTTTTTAAACTGGCAATTTTTTTTTCCTATGCTACCCATGTTATTGAGTTATCCAACCTGGCGTCGACTTTAACATGAATGCATAGACCCTATAGAAAAAAGTAAATAAAAAGTTACTAGACTTTTTTTAAAATAAAATTTGTTACATACATGGAAATTTTTTAAGATGTAAAGAGCTACCTGTTTGCCACTGAAGAAATAAAAACGTATACACTCAAAAAAAGTGTGTATATTACTTCAGTTGCGAATCCTAACTTATTTGAGATAAATACTTTTGAGTTATTATGAGCAGCTTGAATAGTGCATTTTAGCAAATTATTTACAATAGCTAATGTAAGTTTTTTTCAGTCATTTTAGGCTATTTTAAGTTAAATTAGCTTTTGTTAATTATTTGCTAAAATTCATTATTTTAGCTGCTTATATATAATAACTCAAATAAGTTAGGATTCGTAACTGAAGAAATGCACACTTTTTTTGAGTGCACTACTGTACTAACATGTTATTATACTGTTGAAACTTTTTTCAACCAAGTTATATTGGTTTGTACTACTGAAGAGTTACATCAAAGACCATACATATGGTCTTTGATTACATCTATGTAACTGAATAATTTGTGAAATTTATGTTTTCCGTGCATACTGTATTCAGCAATCTTTGAACAAGTAATTAAATTACATAATTTCATTGCTTTTTCTCTGAAAGTAATGTAATGTTGTGACATTTCGTTGGCAGTAGTGCTTTAATGTAACACGTTACATTTTAAGTAATTTTTACCCGTAATGTCACTTTAACGACGAAAATGTATTTTATTTTAAGATATTTGCAAAAAAAAAAAAAAAAAAAAAAAAAAAAAGCATTTATAAACCATTTGTTACTATTATTAAACTGTTTTTTCCTCTTTTTCTTCTTTTTTAATATAAATATTGATTAGTGCATGACTCATAAAAAATCTATCTCTCCTCATGCATCCATTCTATACAAATATAGCAATTACATCAACCAAAAAACTAAAACCGTATCACCAAAAAAAATAATAATAATAAAATAAAATCCCACAAACAGGATAAAAAAAAATACTTAAATTATTGTTAATGTTTAGTTTAGCAATTGAACGCTATTGCATCACTTCATTTCTGTAGTTTTTTTTTTTTTTTTTTTTTTTTTTTTTTTTTTTTTTTTTTTTTTGCTTGCCATATATTGTGTTATCGTGTGCTATACACCAATCCCAGTCCCAGTCAAGGCATTGTCTTATCGACAGGTAAGGACTTTCCAATTAATGGAAAAGCACACACGGGCCGGCCACGGCCTAAGTACACAGCCCGGCATTCGCCATAGAGAAACCGTGGAAACATCTAGGCAGGCTGGTCGGTGCAATCACATCAATCATGCACCTCCCGAATACTGTGCGTCGTCATGGAATGCATGTAAACATGCATCGTGCAACGTGTTGTGCTCTCACACTTCACGTACGCACCCAGCAGTGGCTCGAACCTATACTCGACGGTGAGGAGTACAGAGTTGCGAGTCAGCTGCTGGATTAGTTGTTTCTTAGTAACTTTAATTTTCTTTTCTTTTCTCTCTCTCTCTCTCTCTCTCTCTCTCTCTCTCTCTCTCTCTCTCTCTCTATCTCTCTTTTTCTCTTCTTTTTCTCTTCTTTTTTTTCTTTTCTTTTTTCTTTTCCCGTTTTCTGTTTTTAATTGCAAATGTAATTGCCGTACTTCCTGTTATTGGTTGTAACAAAATTCAACAATATAGAACTCAGGAATATACTTTATATTAATTAAAATCATAGACATAGGGGATCAGCATCAGCATTTTTAGAAGACAAAATAATTAGGGCTTCCATACCAAAAACCAATTAAGAATTTTTAAAATTTAATAACTTTTCAAAATTTTATTTATTTATATCGATTTATATCTTTATCCACAACATTTATATTTATTTGCTAATCTTAATTTGTAAACAAATATGTTAGTGAACACCATAGATCAGTAAGAACACCGATAAAGTGGAGTTTTTTTTTTTTTAAAATTTTTTTTTTAAGCGATGGGGAGGAAATAAAATATATTTGACGACATGCTTATCACAAAACCACATGATTATTTGTATATCATGCGTAATGCTTTTGTGACGTCATCATGAAACATGGAAAATATTGCACCGCAATTTTTTGACAATACAGATTTTATGGGGTGACAATTTTTTTTATTTTTTTTTTATTATTATTATTATTATTTTTTTTTTTTAGCTGAAAGCACTGAAAATTATGTCTCATGTCCCTCACTTAAAACTTGCAACCTAGTATTAGCCATGCATACTAAGTTAAGTTAGTACATTTTTTTTTCAGAGGAAGTTTTGGCAAGGCTTATAAGGATATAGTAAATAGTAATAGTAAATTAGTGGGATCGTATACCTTTTTTCACTCCACCTGTAAAAAGCTTGCTAAATACGCCGGTAATATATTTACTGATAGTAGAACTTATGAAATTTATGCTGCATTATATTATGTATTACGTATATTTTACTGTAGCATAAATATTGCTTACAGTAAATTGAAAAAGAATAACTATGATTTATGTATACAAAATTTCTTACCGTACAAATAATTATTAAGAAGAATAATATGAAAATTACATTAATGAAATCGGGCTTTGATAAATTTTACTAATATTTTTTTGTCCGTCAAACTTCAGAGCAATTCAAATGTAAAATTAAATAACTGCAGATTTTTTGTTCTTTAATTAAATATCCATACTTGGGTAGCGACCTTAAAATTCTTAATTTACCGTTGTAGCGCATTCTTTTTGCAACCAAAAATAAACGTCATATTTTTTGTTTCTTTCTTTTTTTACGTGCTAAATTAGCTATATTATCGTATGATTTTACGTACAAGGGGGGGGGGGAGAAGGGGCTAATCTCCATATACGTATATACTGTACTGTAGTATACCTTTAAAAAGTGAAAGCATAATATAAAATTTAATGTTGTTGTTTAATTTAATGTATCATGGAAAGTCTTTAAAAGTGCATTTATTTAAACTGCATTTTATGCAGTTTCTAATTAAATATCTTTATATATCTGTTAGATTGAAATAAATGCACGGAATAGTAGTTTTTTTTTTAATAAATGTCATAAACAAAAAATACAATAACTAAACATTTTAATAAATTATAAATTAAAATTATATTGTAGTCAAATTAAAATAATTATTTTTACTAATTTACAATGGTGGAAATGATCATAAAAAAAGTCAATTTTAAATTTTTATTTGTAATAATAATAATTCAAGTATTTATTTCGCTGTGATTTTATCATTCGACTTTTTTACAGTATAATTGCGGTTTATTTTTAAATCAATATTACAAAGCAAGTTTTTTTTATTGTTATTATAGCTGCTTTTGCTTTAGATATTATATTTTTATTATGTTTGCAAATATACAGTATACTGGAAAACGAGGGATTTTTCATATAAATATATTTTTCACAAATTCTCATTTTTGCATAATAGATAAGCCCATTTTAAATATATATAATTATATAGAGAAAGATTAATATGTAAATATGCAAATTTCTTGCACAAAAAAAACAAAACAAAACAAAAAACATCAAACTATAATAACAACACTATATATAAGAAAAAAATTCAAATGAATGAAATTATTTACATTTTTGTATATTAGTTTTGTTTTTATTATTGTATATTTGAATTTATTTCATTTAATTATTGTTTTTATTTATTTCTTTTAAACGTTATTATAATAAAAAGGAAGTGTCTCATATTTTCGTCACGACGTCACTCATCTTATTCATATGCAAATTTTCAGTCAATAATAAACAGTACGCAACATTCAATGTTATTGCATAATACAGACCAAAAATTAAGAAAATATATAATTATATGCGGTAAAAATAAAGAAAGATTTACACCACAAAAATTGAAAAATCAATTTTTCTACTTTCCTCATACCAACCAACATTGATTTTTCAATTCGTAACATATACTTTTAATTTTTTCTCTTGTATGGTAAATTTATATATATTTTTTTATATAATATCTTCAGTTTTTTAAAATTGACGTTTTTAAAAAATAAATCAATACATAAAATTTAAACGAAACATTTTACTTTTAAAATTTGATTTATAAGAATTTTAAAGCTTACCTGATTTGTTTAACATGTATTTGCTCTGCTGTTACATTATTCCATACACCATGTAAATATTCTTTGCATAATAAATGTGCTTTCTGTCTAATTTCTGTTACACTTTGTTGTGACATATTTTAACACTCTAGTCACCCGGTGAAACGTAGTCGCAATACTAACTCAAAAAATAATACCGCACCCGACTATTCAATAGAATACATATCTTAAAATCTAATGTATATTCTGCGCAGATTTTATCTGGAGTCATCAATATAATTCTGCTTAGATTAACATAGGATGCGCAGAAGTATGCTAAATTGGTTGTAGTTTTAGATATACCTATTTAATATTGATTTATTTGCATATATTTTTAGACCACAGCTGAGTTGGCGGTTTGTTCAGTAGTGACATCTGGGTTGCTTAATCCGAATTTTTTATATAGAGCAAATAGGTTTAGAAAGAGAGGGGACCATTGATTATTGATTTGTTAATTTGCGCGGTATTTGTTTTGAAACTTTTTCCGCGGTAGGTTTTTGCCAGTGTTGTAGTCGATCGCCCTTTTTTCGATCCGATCACGATCCGATCACGATCATTTGATCGGATCGTGATCGGTTCGACCCATTTTATAAAAAAATGATCGTGATCGGATTTCGATCACATTTAGGGCTGTGATCGAACGTTTTTTCGATCCGATCATCATGTTTCATACTTTAGTTTTTACAACCATATAAGTATCTTTTTCTTTCTTTTTTTCTTCTTTTTTTTTTTTTTTTTTTTTTCCTTTTTTTTATTCATTATAATAAAGCAAAAAGTCAAAGTCCAAAATAGAAAAGAATTTAAAGGTACAGTACAGGCAGTACTCTACTCTGCTAGCAGCTGCTAGGTAGATATTAAGATGTTATCTACTTTAGCTAAAAGGTATCGCAAAACAAAACAAAGAAAGCAAAAATGAAAGAAATAAAAGAAAAATAGCAAATACCTGACTCTGAGCTATATAAGCTTCTAGGCTTTCTAGGAAAGAAATTATTCTATCAATAGTGTGTCTATGTCACCAAAGATTTTTTTTTTTTTTTTTTTTTTTGACATGACATTAAAGGCGGTAAATAAGTTTTGTTTAAAATGAATTCTTGACGTATTATTTTGTTCGTATATTCAAGTAACAGAATTTTTCCTGCATTGAAAGATTGTCAATTTTATTTTAACACAATACATTTCTTGTATGAGTTTTAGAGGTGACTTTATAACCAATCGAAAAATTTTAAGTGCTTTTTTACACTAATGATTTTTTCCACGAAATTTTGATGTATTAAAAAACCGCGGTGAGGGGAAATTTTTTCTGAAATAAACACGAGGGGGTTGCTTTGATTAGTGGGGATGAAGACACACAGTACTGTACATAGGATAATTTTTGGACCTCCATCCAGACACCAGTCATTTGGTCTGTACGTTCTCGCAGGTGTCACGAGATAAGAAAGCAGGCAAAAGTGTATTTTTTATTTATTTTTACATATTCATAAACGTTAATATATTATAATTTATAATATAAATTAAAGATAATTTAGGTGACAATTTTTTTTCGTGAAATAATAACTTAAAAGAATTTTATCACGTAACTGGAGCTCCTAAAAAAGATAAAAGTGGGAAAGAGCTTGGTATTCAGTGTTTGTATTTATCGTGCAAAAATAAACCGAATAACGTCGTATAGCCTTTAAATCTGTTGCAGCAAATCTAATAAAACATCTAAAGGTAAGAACTAACAATTATGTAACACATTTATTTATTAAAAAAAATTGCACGGAAATATGAATATAAAAATATTGTTAAGTATACTGTATTATTACAGTATGATTTCCTTTTTTTTTTTTTTTTTTTTTTTTTTTTTTTTTTTTTCATAATTATTATAATTTACAAGTTCTTACATACCTACATTTATTATTGAAAACGATCGAAAATTTTCGATCAAATGATAGTCGATCAGATCGGATTGTGATCGGATAGTCTCGAGTTTTGAAGATCGTGATCGAGATCGGATCGAGCTACATCTCAATTGATCGGATCGTGATCGGATCGAAAAAAGGGCGATCGACTACAATTGTCAGAGAATCTCCTAGAAGACTTTGGATTTGCTTGTCAAAGAAATTGTATCCAGCAAACAAAACTTTCTGAAAATATAATTGTTTAATACTATAATGACCAGTATATTTGTCCTACACCTTCAGTATATGGGTCTTGCACTTAATTATTATTGTCAGGTGCAAGAAAAGTGCATTTCGTCATGTGCATTTCTAGTAATTTGTACTATAGAAAAAAAAATGCAATTTTTCATGCTCAATGCAAACACTTGACCCCCCCCCCCCCCCACACACACACAACAAGTATTTGCCCACGGTAAAACGACATAAAAAAGGGGAGGAAGAGTGGTTATGTTGAACACCCCCTTTTTTTTTTTCTTTTTTTTTTTTGTAATAATTTTACGAAACAAATTCAGTTTTTCTCACAAGAATAACATTACAAATTAAGTGTGGGATTTTGTATCATAAAATAATCACAAACGCAGGGGCGTATCCAGGATTTGCGACGGGAGGGGTCCAGTCTATATTGAGCATAGGAAAAGGGTGGAAACCACCCCCTTTTCCTATACTTTTTCAGACCTGACGGGGGGGGGGGGTCCAGACCCCGACCCTCCCCCCCTGAATACGCCCCTGCACAAACGTGTATACTTTTTCTGCAAAAATTGAAAATAAAAAATGCATTAAAAATATACGTATGTGTGTAAACGTAGATGTGTACAGTTTATTTTAATTATGGGTATATATTGCCTATATACATTAGTTAAAAAGCTCATATCTCTATAGTGCAAAAGTAAATTTATGTACTATTTCTGTGAAAGTAAAAAGCAAAAACAAATGATGTTAACATATAGGATCTTTGGGTCCTTTTATAAAAAATAAAAAAATATTAAAATATTGCAAAGAGTTCCTTTTTTTTTTTTTTTTTTTTTTTTTCCCGTATTTGTAATTGCTTATATATTTAATTTCTTCTTATTTATTTTCTTCTTATTTATTTTCTTCTTATTTATTTTCTTATTCTCTAACTGGTACATTTTCAAAAAGATGGTAGGTTTAGTTAATTGCTTTGATGCAAGGGTAAGAGAGCAATCGCACAATATGACGTACGCAAAAGTTCAAAACACACATCCTGTTGGCCAGACCAGACCACACGAGATGTATGTATGTACGGACAAGAGTATAACTTACAGTGTGATGTTAGATATCAGAGAAAAAGATTATATAATATACGAAACAAAAAATGTGACATATACTTACCAATTTATTGCTTTTTTTTTTCTGATGAATAAAAAAAAAACTATAAAACTGAAATAGCAATCAAATTAATTTACGCGAGTTTTTTCAAATTTTTATAAACACTGAATAAATTTACAATTTTTTCCAAATGAAATTTTGTACATCCTATATTATATTGAATTGACTATGATAGAATAACCATAACACTCTAAAAAATAAAAATAAAAAAATCTTTAGTTACACGTAATAACTTACTTCAGATAATCACTTTTTTTTTTTTTTTTTTTTTTTTTTTACTTACCATATTGTGTTATCGTGCTACACCAACCCCAATTCCAGTCAAGACATTGTCTTATTGACAGTTATGGACTTTTCCATCAATGGAAAAGCACACACGGCCCGGGGCCGGCCGGGGCCTAACAATAAGTACACAGCCCGAAATTTACCATGAAAGCCTAGAAAAACCATGGAAGCTATTATGAGTAGCTATAATAATGCATTTAATGTAGCTTTAAAAAACTTAAAACCACTATATATATAAAACCACTTAAAAAGCTATATTGTTAATAATTTGCTAAAATTCATAGTTTTGATATTCATATAAGAAAACTCAAAAATGATTATCTTAAATAAAAGTTATTATTCGTAACTAAAGTAATATATATTTAAGATGATTTTTATCGCCTCGCGTCGCGTCTTGTTTCTAAAATTAAATTGACGAAATTAATAAAAATTTGTATACTCTTTTAGAATATTAAAAATAACAAGGAATTGTAAGTAAGAAAGTTAAGATAAATTCATGAAACTTTTAAGCCTATAAATTTAAAGCTTATAATTTGAATAGTAATCTGTAAGTGTTTTTACTGCCGCGAAATATTTATATTATTTTTTTTAACTCTACCGAAATTACCGTCAACTTCTTTGGGTTTTATCAGACAATAAAATTAAAGTTAAAGCAGATAGATGACGCCACTTTCTTTAATTTTAGGATTTTTATTAATATATTTTTTTATGATTTTTGTTAAGTATTATAACATAATATTAATAATATGATATACTGGAAAGTTAAATAAATTAACTCCGAGTTAAAAAAAACAAACACACAAACAAACAAACAACTTTTTTCGCTTGTTTTTGCTACATCTACATGTATTATATTTTTGTTCTAAAACCTTTTGCCATATATACACACGGACAAAAATTAATACGTAATAATTATATGCTAGCTCATTTTCAGCACAATTGTTCAAAAACAGCATAATTTATGCTATATAATATGTCACAAAGCATAAATATTATGTTGCACACTATAATTATTTATGTTGTTCCAATTTAGCATCATTTATTCTATAATGACATAAATGCAGCATAAATTATGTAGTTTATTCTTTCCATGCATATACAATAATATAAATATGGGAATCCTATATAATAAGACTACAGTCCCGGCAATACATTTGACAAATAAAAACTGCACACACAGGCTGGTTTTGATTTAAATACACAGCCTGGCATTCACATTGGCAGTGTAGAGAAACTGTGGAAACGTACAGTACGTCTGTGGACAGCCTGAACGGTGTATTATAATCACATCAATCATCACTCATTTCCAAATGCTATAGGGTGTATGTGTATGCATTCATGCAACGCCATGTTGGATAACTCAATAACATGCGTGGCATAGGAAAATAACTCACTTTGCCAGTTTAAAACCACTATGACATGATATTTTTTAGAGCATTGATGTTGTAAATATATGTTAAATTAGTATCTCAAGTATGTTAGAAAAACATACCAATAAGAAGAAATTAAACGATTTCCTACAGAAATTTGGCCTAAACGAAGTTTGTCCTATGCTGAGCAATGTTATTCACTACTCCATGCATGTATGGCCTCCAAGCACATTAAATATGACGTCATCCGCATACACCCTATACGTACAGTTCATCGTAGTGTTACGTATACAGTATGTACGAGTCAGTTGTGCCTTTGCCACTTAGCAATACATGAATACTATTTTAAATATTTTATGATGACCCTTATTAAAAAGCCTATTTCACATTTGCACTGTGCAATAAATTAAAGATTTCATTACAATAACTACACTTAACATTAGTTAAAATTAAATTAATTTTTTTTTAATGACTAATAATTACAAGACCATGCATATATATAGAAACTACATGGTCTTCTCGACACATATATTTCCAAGTCATATAATAAACATTATAATTATAATAATAATAATAATTGAAACAAATAATAATAATAAATAATAATCGGAAAAGCGATTCCGTCAAACAAAATAGTAATAATAATTATTACATAATTTTTTTAGCAAAAATAATAAAAACAGTGGACCTTTTTTTACGTTTTTTTTATTTTTTATTTTTTTTAAATCAACATTATTAATATTTGAATTGTAATTGAAAAAAATCAGTGCAAATGTAAAGTATTGTACACATTAAGTTTTTTTTAAAGGATGTTCCGAAACACAGTGTTGTTAAATATTCACACCAGCAGTGATGGCAAATTATCACTATAAAAAATTATCAAATATTCTAGCTGTGATAGGAGATAGGAGGGTCCCTCTGAAATATGTTTTAAAATCCTTTTAATTATATGAGGGGTTTTTGCATGATATATTTCGCAATCAAATTTATTGCACATCAAAAATATTTCCTTGTGTAAAAATGACTTTTATTTATGTAATAAATAAATCAACAATATAATATTCATTTTTATTCAATAATAATCATATAATTGAAAGAGCAAAGATTACAGCTCATAAATGACTGATCCACTCTTACAGACCTAAACAAGGTTAGAGTTAAATTCAATAATTTTTACGATTCTGTCGTTTGAAAATATGCATGCAGTACATTATGAATTATGAAATGAATAAGAAAAAGGTATCAAATTGAGAGCGATAGAACAAGGAGTGAGTTAATATATAGAAAAACATAAAGTAATAAATAATAAAAGAAAAAGAGATAAATATAAAAAAAAAATTATTTAATGAACACTCTATAAGTAAATAGGTATAATAAAAATTATATTAAAACATATGACATTAATTTTATTATTATAGAATTCATGAAATAAAAATGCCTTTCTCCTTTGTATAAAATGTCAAAGTTTCAAGATCAAAACATTGTATTATTGTCTCCAGTATCGTGACTTGTAAATAATAAAATAGATTTAAGTCATGCAAATAGATAAATATAAATACGACAATCAGTATCAAAGAAATATTTTTAGATGAATGAATGAATGAATGAATGAATGAATGAATGAATGAATGAATGAATGAATGAATGAATGAATGAATGAATGAATGAATGAATGAATGAATGAATGAATGAATGAATGAATGAATGAATGAATGAATGAATGAATGAATGAATGAATGAATGAATGAATGAATGAATGAATGAATGAATGAATGAATGAATGAATGAATGAATGAATGAATGAATGAATGAATGAATGAATGAATGAATGAATGAATGAATGAATGAATGAATGAATGAATGAATGAATGAATGAATGAATGAATGAATGAATGAATGAATGAATGAATGAATGAATGAATGAATGAATGAATGAATGAATGAATGAATGAATGAATGAATGAATGAATGAATGAATGAATGAATGAATGAATGAATGAATGAATGAATGAATGAATGAATGATTGAATGATTGAATGAATGAATTGTATTATTTAATTAAAGTCAAGAAAATGAATAATATAAGATATAAGTAAGCAAATAAAAAAAGCATAATTATACATTAATAATATAAGATATAAGTAAGCAAATAAAAAAAGCATAATTATACATTAATAATAACGAAATTAATTATTCACATTAATATAATGCTTGTTTCTAATTTGTGGTGACATTATAAAAGCAATCAGCAAAAAACATGGTGGGTCCGTGGATTATATTATGTCATATCCCTTAAAATATTTGTTGAGAAAACAACTATACTGCTGTTAGAGCAAAGAAATTATGCACATTGTTCGTAGACCCTGTTTTCTTGCCACAAGAAATGCGCATCACATTTGAATAACATAGTGGAGTTGATCGTCTCTTTAGTAGCAGAAAACAGGGTTTGTGAACAGCCTTAGTATACACTTTTACATGTTTTCTAACTAAAACTTTAATGTTAATTTTTTTTTTTTTTTTTTTTTTTTAATTCACCGGTACGAAGCAAATATTTCCTACAAAATAAACATACATGCACGTCATAAATACATGATAAATTACAACAGGACAATTATGATAAAATCTCTCCCTCTCTCCCCTTTCCTTCCTCTTTCTTCTTCACATTTCAAGTGTCAAAATTTTCAAGACCAAATATGCATCATTGTCCCTAACGACATGACTTGTACTTAAAATTATAATCAAAAGCTATGACGTAATATAAAAAACCCCAACCTTTAGAAAAATAAAATTTGTATAAAGTGAACTATTTTGGATTATCACGGTAGTACGTATATTTATTTGTATTATGTACTCAGCGTAAGTACTTGAAAAACTACCTTTTTTTTTCTTCTTTATATATATATGAAACTATTTTTATGCAAGTAATTTTGTGGTAATAAAAATTATATCATTGATGATGTTAATTTTTTTTAAATATAATTTAGCCTTGATTATTATAATACTTGACAATAACTCGTTAAATAAACAATTTTTACATCCGTGTGATTGATCTTTTGATATATTTTTTTTTTTGTGTGTTGATGATGATCTTCTGTGTTGAAATTTTATTAAATTATTTGCCTTTTTACCATCTGGCAAAATACAGCTCATTATACTTCACAATTAATAGATAATTGGTCCGTTCTGTAATTTAATTTGTCAATGTATAAGTAGACTTACTCTAAAAATTGGTGTATAATTTTACTTTAGTTACGAATACTAACTTAATTAAGATAATCACTTTTTAGTTATTATTATGAGTAGCTAAAATAATGCATTTTAGCAAATAATTAACAATAGCTATTTTAACTTAAAATAGCTTGAAAAAACTTAAATCAACTTAAATTAGCTATTTTTAATATCTTGCTAAAATGCATTATTTTAACTGCTCATAATAACTTAAAAGTGATTATCTTAAATAAGTTAGGATTCGTAACTAAAGTAATGCATAACATTGTTGAGTGCTATATAAGGGGTTTTCGGGGATGAAAATTCTTAAAACTTGTGAAAATCTAAAGTACTCCTCTAGTTATTCCGACCCCAGTGAAGTGCAATTTTTAAAATTATTAAGAAAAAAATGGTCCAGCAATGCTAAATCTAAATATAAAGGTTACACGAAAAGAAAAAGTTACTTATAATTTATGCCACATTTATGTCATTATATATAGCAGAAATGGTTCTAAATTTGAATAATATAAAAATTATGCTGATGTACAACATAAAATATTTATGCTTTGTAACTTAACTAATATGACGTATATACATTCGATCCTTTCGCGTCAAGATGAAGCTACTACACTTTACAAATTTCCGAAGAATGAACGATCTACACTTTACAAAATCACGGCTGCCTGAAGCTTCTGCTATATAAAACAGGTAGGTGAAGCTCCAGGTAGCCGCAAATTTGTAAAGTGTAGATCGTTCATTCTTCGTAAAATTGTAAAGTGTAGTAGCTTCATCTTGACGCGAGAAGATATTATCATAAATTATTCTGAACTCAACAATTAAATTATGCTGATAAGGAGCTGGCATAATTATTACTTTTTTTTCCGTGCAGGAAATTATAGCTTTCCCCGTTCGTCTCACTGCCGATAAACTCTATCATTGACATTGCTCATCACGATTAAAACTCATTGGAAGTTTCATACAATTTTATCAAGGGTTCTAAATGATCTTATTTATCTCTAATCTATATTTATACAAGCACAATATTGCGTCACCTCACCTGTAAGCTTCGGCATATAGGCAAGTTTGTTTATTTGCATAATAATATACTATTGTCAAAACATGATGAGAGTTTAATTCAACCGCAGAAGCACCCCCTTTATTCGGATGGTATAATCAAATTAAAGGAATAAAATTGAACACCGGGTTAACTTTCAATATAACGTTTAATTTTGGTGTTTATCTGAGACTGAAGTAAATTGATTGAGAAAAAGCAGTGCATCCAGCTGTAAAAATCTCTGCTCTTCTTTATGGCCAGGATGTATAATAATATATATATTTTTTTTTTGTTATCTAATGACTATTAAGATCTTTATTACGTAATCTTTTGAACAGCACATTTATTTTAATTTTTGACCGGAAATGAATTGCTCATTTATTTCAAAAAAGTCGTTTTTAACCAGCACCTTTCCCAAGTTTTTATTTTATTTTATTATTATTTTTTTTTTATTATTATTATTTTTATGCCGATGCCGATAACTTTTTAATGTCTCTGTTTTTATCTAGATGTTATTTTAAGCATATTCAGCTCAATTATTTATATACTAATTTTTGGAGAAAGGAAAATGTATTAAATAATATAACTTTTTAATTTCATGTAATCTATATTCAAATTATTGATTTATTCAGCATCAAGATATTAAGTCTAAATAAATTACACTGTTGAACAATATGAAAACATAGAAATAATAATTTAAGAATATATTATAATAACTTACAAATTTTATAGTTTTATTTTATTATAATGAAATACAAATTTTCTTAAACAAAGTTCGATATATCTTTGATGAATAGTGGTTATTGGCGAGACAAAAGCATAAGAAATATTAGGGTCCTCTTTTTTTTTTTTTTTTTTTTTTAGCATTGCGACACTTTGAAAAACAAAAAAAGAAGAAAAAAAAAAGACGTTTTTTCCCCCGCTAATCTGCACTGGCCAACCCACTGCAGACCAAAGATGCATGCATAAGGTGTGCAGACTCTTGGCCCCCCATGTGCAATGCCTTGGCCACCTCGCATCCGTAAACGCAAGCTACTCCGAGGGTCTACTTCCAAGTCTGAATCCAAACCCCCACACCGAGGTTCTCACCTGAGCGAGAACAGACGTGACTCTGCATTGGACCCTGCCACTCAACTCGAGGCCGAACGTCCAATACTATATTATTATAATTGTTTCTTTTTTCTTTCTTTCTTTTTTTTTTTTTTTTTTTTTTTTTTTTTTTTTTTTTCGCAAATTCATCAAATCCTGAAGAAAAATATGCAACTTTGAAAAAAAAAAATAATAAATCCATGACAATGCAAGCATAATCTATTATAAAAATAAAATAGTTCCTTGACAAAGATATTGGAAAAGCATATAAATATATTCTAATGCGATGTCATTGCGTTCTATTCAAGTTTTAAACTATTTCTGCATCTCACTGCATCTTATTATAGAAGTTATGACGTAGGTTCGTATATAATAATGCACAAATATGCAATTAACTTTTTTTCTTCAAACTCATCATTTAAAAACCTTCAATATTCATTCGTTATAATAATTTATCAAATATGATTTCTTCCAGCATAATTTTTTTTTCTTCTTCTTCCTTAAAGTTGTCAGCAAAGAAAAAATATATTTATTGTTCTACATTTCCAGTTAAAGACATGACAAGAGAAAAGTTTTGATGTAAATATAATTGATTTAAAAAAAATATCAAGATATCTTTAACAACGAAGGAAAAAATGTTTTCTTAAAAAAGGCATAAAACAAATGTTTAATAACGTCCTCGCATGCTGTAATAATATGTAGTTTTTTTATAAACGAGAAATGTATAAGGTATTATTACACAAACTTTATTGTTGTACGCTTTTGATTCATCATATCCATGTTTCCATGTTGCAGTATTTATTTGTTTTGTTTTTATTGTCATCCAAAAGAAACAGGCAGTTTTACTCGCCCGATACACCCTGGTTGTACACATAGTAGAGATATTAAAAGGTATTATACGATAAAATTTCAAGTTTTCTCAAAACCAATTGATCTTGTTATATTTGGTGTCCCATCAAAACAAATTGTGTGTATATATACAGTCTTTTTACTAAAAAAAAATTATCTATGGTATATGGAAATAAAATGTATTTAAATGAAGTTTTGCGTCAACTGAAATCTCCATCTATTGTATGGCCATAAACCCAAGTGAATTTTTTTTTTTTTTAGTAAAATGACTAAACTTTACTACATCGAGATAAAATATGCATTATCTGAGTGTATAATAACTTTTTTCCCATAAGAAAATGATGAGAGTGGCTGAAAATCTTTCCAAACAATTTTTTTTATTAGTTTTTTTTTTTCTTCTTCTTTTTTTCTAATGACTAATTTGATTTATGAATCTATTTTATAATTTGAAGATTATAATTTTAGTTCTGCGATAAAATTTACTCTTTTTGAGCTATTAACTATCGACATAAGACCTTAAGGTGATATTTTGTTCCGTGTGTTAATTGGACATTGGTAATTCCAAGCTATATCTGACATTTTTAAAAAAATATTATAGAAAAAGAAAAAAAATTATATATTCATATAATTCAAGTAGCACTATTTAAATAATAAGTTTTTAACATGTGTCTAATTACCATCAAATAAAATCATTTCATTCTCCATCATCATTTCAAGTGAAAAAAAAAAATTTAATAAAAAAAATTCAAAACCAAATCTATCCTTTGTCCCCAGTAACATGACTTGTATTATTTATTTTTTCAAGTTTATTCATGCTCATAAAGTTTTCAAAGCTTTGACGCAATTCAAACAAGCACATCCTTCAAAAAAAAAAAAAAAAAAAAAAAAAAAAAAAAAAAAAAAAAAAAAAACTTTACAAATTGAACTATTTTGTACTATCATGTTTGTACGTACTTATATAACGTACAGTAGTTACTTACTGTAACTATGGGATTGTATTTTTTTATGCAAGTAATTTAGTATTGTTACTCTTCGTCTATATAGCCTTGGATTAAAGAAAATAGTTAACGATAAATTTCATTAAATAAAAATATGACATTCATATCTCATGTGGTCTTTTCAAAAATTTTAATTTTCAAAGTTGGATTAATTTATTTTTAAGTAATTTTTTACTATCAGTAAAAAATATGCACATATTTACCTAATTTTTGTACTTTTTTGTTGTTTACTTTTTTAAAGCTATAGTTTAATTAATTTGGAAATAGTTCTTTATCCAAACAAAAAAAAAAAAAATTACATAATTTATTTTATTCAACATTCAATAATTATTATACTACTATATTTTAGAGCACAAATGTTGCTATTTTAAAATAAAGCAAGTAATTATGCTAAATATGATAGCTATATTATGCTTTATGCTGATGTGAATAAATCTTGCTGCATTGAGGTAGCATAATTATTATATATTTAATTTTGTCCATAGCAAGTATAAAAATAAATCAAAGCAAAAAATAAATAAATAAACTTTTTTTTTTAATAATAATAATAATAAATGGTGAGTTTTAGGCCATATTATATCTATCGTCTATGTATAGGCTTATAAGAAGCTATAGGATGGTTTCATTCATGTTAAAGTCGACGTCATAAGTGAGTACTAAATAACATTACCCGGTATAGGAAAATGACACATTTTGCCAGTTTAAAAATACTTAGCAATATTTTTGAGAGCATTGATGCTGTTAACAGGTTGAATTAGTACCTCAAGTATGCAAGAAAAATAATAATGACCAAAAAATAGCTAATTTACCAAAGAAAATAGCCAAAAACTACGTTTGTCCTATGCTGAGCTATGTTATTCATTGCTCAAGAAGAGCATCGAAAAGCACTCAAAATGACGTCATGCGTACACACCCTATACAGTATAAATTTGAGCGTTGAGAATAAATAATTCTAATAAGTTATACAGAGCCACTTATCCCCCCCCCCCCCCTTAGAATGTTGTTCAATAAAGACAGGAACACAAATTCGTATTTTAGCACTTTGTTATAATAGTTGGGATCTGAGTTTGCTAATTTTCTTACAAAATCTCCCTTTTTCAAATTTTCTATTTTGCAACATTCATATATAAATATCCTATATGACATTAATACAACATAAATAACATAAATTATGTCTAAATTTTGCTTTCCTTGCATAAAAAATTGTCAAATCATTTTGATTTTAAAAACGTATTATTAAATATGATAATTCTCAAAAAATTTGTGCGAATTCAGAAAACTTTATAGGAATTAAATTAAATTAAAAAATATATATAATCATGCATAAATATATGTCAAGTCATTTTATTTTTGTTCAAGCTCTAAATTATTTAATTATTTAATGTAGTGCTGCATCTCACCGCAACGTATTAGGTTAGGTTATGACGTAGATTTACGCATGCTTAGTCAACAAAAAAAAAAAAAAAAATTATAATTTAGGTATGGGGTAGCATAGAGGACAAACGTCATTTTTTTTTTTTTTTTTTTTTTTTTTGCGTAAAAGGTAAATTTATTTGTATATAATTTTATTATTTTGCTCTGACGTAAGCAGCTAATTTCAAATTAAAAACAACACGAGTATTATTATTACTTTAACTACTAACAGAAATCATTAATTTAAGAAATTATTCAGTTACATAGATGTAACTCTTTAGTATAAAACTTTGCAAAGCCCTAACTTGATTGAAAAAAGTATAAACAGTAACTCGTTAGTATAAACGTAATTTATTCCGCGGCAAATATCTTTAGATCTTAAAAAAACTTTGTAAATATCATATATCTAACAATTTTATTGTAAAAAAAGAAGCCTTAATATAGTAACTTAAATTAGTAACTTAGTAAATTCGTGTTGGGTAATGTTATTTACTGTTTGGGTTTGGGTTTGGGTTTCGTGTCACACAGTGTTATATGAGCAGTAAACTGACATTGAAAAGAAATTCAGTTCGACCGGTACTCGAACCCGGATCTTTGGTTTCCCAGACCACTGCGTTTTCATCTTCTTCAATATATTTCTTATCGGAGGTGACGAGTATAACTAATCAATGTATGCAGAATATTAGCAGAGGATCTGCAAACTACTGCAAACACTTTTAAAGCGTAAACGGAAAAAACTAATATGCAGCTTAAACTAAAAAATTTGAGGATGTATTCGTAGATATTTTTTCACAGGTATAAGAAACATTTTTTATTAGCATTATTTTTTTTTATCATTTTTTGTTATCATTTTTTTTTTTTTTTAATTAAGTGCAAATTCATAATATTTAGTGCATAAAAATATTTAATAGACATGCTTTACATTTTAGAGGTACGTTTCGATTATATTAATCAATTAAATAATTTTTTTTAACAGCATTGGACTTTTTTTTTATGAACACTGCATGTTAAAAAAAAAAATCACAACTGCATTATATTATTATTTTCAAGGATAAATATAATAATGCAATCATTATAATATAAATTTTATAAATATAATGCATGTTATTGATGTGTTTTTTTGTTATATACTTTGACGCACGTATATTAACATTATCTCGATAATTAAAGTTAATTTTCTTTGCCTATCATATTATATATAATATCTTTACTATTTCCTATCATTTGTGGTTGTAAAAAGTAATAAAAAACTAAATGTATTTTATATTGTAATTTCATACGTGTCTTTTATGTTATTGTTAGCGTAAAAGTTCAAGAATCTCACCTATAGTTTTTTCATTTATTTTTTCATGTAATAAAATATATAAAAAAAATTTTTACGTAATTAATTTCACATTCTATTGCTGACTATTTTTTTATTACTATATTTTTTAATTATTTTTAATAGTCTCTGTTCATATGGTGCAATATGGTGAAGTGAAGTGTACTATTACTATACCCAATTACTTGCAATCTCCAGTTTAAATTATTAAATTTCTATGCAATTTACGTTGTGCAAATATGTTTCTCCTTGTACGCAAACGATCATAAATTATAAATCTTCATTGACTTTTCTTTTTTTTTTTTTCTAATTATATGTATTTTTCCTTGCAATTTTTGTGACTTTTGCAAGTATTCTTTACAAAGAATTGATTTTATTGCTTCTTTTATATTGCCTTGTTATTTATTGATCAACAGTCAATCGATATAGGAATTTATTGATTAATCGATATATAAATTGATTGATTGATTGATTGATTGATTGATTGATTGATTGATTGGTTGATTGATTGATTGATTGGTGGATTGATTGGTGGATTGATTGGTGGATTGATTGATTGATTGATTGATTGATTGATTGATTGATTGATTGATTGATTGATTGATTGTTGATTGATTGATTGATTGATTGATTGATTGATTGATTGATTGATTGATTGATTGATTGATTGATTGATTGATTGATTGATTGATTGATTGATTGATTGATTGACTGATTGATTGACTGATTGATTGATTGATTGATATAATATTATAAATAAAACACAAGAAATACAACACAAAATCTAAGTAATATTTGCTCTTACAAATCTTGATATGACAACAAAACATAGAGCAACGACAACTAAAATACAAAAATATGACAAAGCAATAATAACCAAACTAAATAAAAATTGTATAAAATCATAAAAATACTCACTTTGCGTTTTCACACACAAATCTGGATATTTACTACAATATAAATATTTATTTTGATTCCAAGGTTCTATTTCATGTATAGTTATAAATTTATGGGCAAATCTTATGGGCACAAATGTATTATATTCATTACAAAATTGTGAATTATGTAATAAAGCTATTCCTAATTTTTGACTACCAACTATTCCAGTTATAAAAATATCTTCATTCTGTAACCAAGTTTGATTTAAAGCAACATTAAACATATCTTTTACCATATTTCCAGCCATAAGATAAGCTGGCCCTGTTGCATAAGTAGGATAAATATTGGCAGAATATTGTCTATAACTTATGTAGTTCTTATGAAATCTATACCATCTTATAGGTGTGTCGTTATATCTTACAGAACCTACTATTTTATTACTTTTTATTGTAGAAGTTATTAAATATTCATGTAAATTATCAACATTCAAAAAAACATCATCATCGATTTTTAATAAATAATCGATATTTGGGCAATTATTGATAGTCCAATCTAACATTGACATAGATTTTAATGTTAGATTATTATAAGAATCGATAAAATTTGCAAAAATTATATCATTATGTGGTTCAATAAAATGTTCACTTTCACCAATTAAAAATAAAATTCTTGTTTTTGGAGGTAAATTTGAGAGTGATCCCCAAGTTTTTCTAATAGAGTGACGATTTTCTGAGTTTAGGGGTGCAGAATAGACGATAATTAGAAGATTAAGACGTTCTGAACATGGAGGTACTCCAGAATTGCTGAATGTTCCAGGATATAGCTCGTGAAGGAGTTTACCATCAACGTTGGATGTGTCTGGGGGAAAAAAAAAGAGAAAAGTTTAGTATTTTATTTTTCAATTTCTTCTATATAAAATAAACACAATATAGATGCTCAACTGGAAACCGATTTCAGTTTAAAACCTTTTTTTTTTTTCTTTTTTTTTTTTTACACAAACAAAAATAAATACGTATAATAATTATGTTAGCTCATTTTCAGCAAAGATTGTTTGATACAGCATAATCTATGCAATATATCATAATAATTATGTTACAAATCATAAATATATTGTAGTATTATGTTATGTTCTAATTTAGCATCATTTATGTTATAATGACATAAATACAGCATAAATTACGTAATTTATTTTTTCCTTGTATATTCTAGTTATTGTAAATATATCATCAAAAATCTAAATATAACAAAAACAATCAAATTATAAAAAGAAACTAAGTTTATTATTATTAGTAATAAATATCTAAATTTTCAAAAATAACAATAAATAATTAAATCAACTGTACAAATGAAAAATTCTATTGTATAATAATAAGCTGCTACACAAAATTTAATGTTAAACAGTTGGGTTAAATTGAGAGATCTGTAGCCTGATTTTGCCCACTAAAAATACGTTAATAAATAATAATAAATAGCTCTATAGTAAATATATAATAATAATAAAAAAAAGCTACAGTATATAAATAATAATTAAAGGGCTGCTGGTGTCAAAAAATTAAATAAAAAACGTAAAACTCATGTGATGGGACCATTATTCATACACATATTGTATCCTTCAACCCTTCTGTAGCCTCACAATATGGGGTTGAAAAACTGTAAAGTAGGCAATTTTAGGAATTCATGACGTCAACAATTCCGGGTCTACAATAGAAATTGTAGCGCGGGTTGCCTACTTTACAAGTTTTCTTTCCTAGTTTTTAATAGTACTGAAGGGTTAAGGCACAAAATATGTGTATTTATAATAGTCCTATCTCATGATTTATCATTGAGAGGAAATTTGTTTTTGAGGCCAGGGGCTCTTTAAGTAGTATTGTGCATATTACAAAATTTTATTATTTCCATTACTTTGATAAAAATTACTATAAAAATGTTATATGACAAGGTATACTATACGTGTATCAAACCATACCTTGAAGGAGGCGAACTGAAAACAGATATCGACAAATGAAGTAAATGATGAACACATAAATGATTAACATAAAAGCCTTCCGTAGAGAGAAGCGAATATTCATCTTGAAATCATCAAGCTTCAATTTATATTCATTTAAGCCTGAAATTTAAAGAAAAATCAAAGAAAATTCATTCAGAAAAGTTAATACCAAGAGTAAATGAAATGTAGTACACTTTTAGGGTGGGTACACTATGTACTCTATATACTATGTACACTATAGTACACTACACTATATAATACACTATATACAATGTACACTATATACATATACATATACACACAATACATGAAAGTTTACTGATAGTTGAAAATTCTTAACAATGGACCATTTGCAATGGGCACCACGTTTAAAAATCCCTTTTTTAACTTAACTTTTTGGGTCTTCCGTAAAAGATACAAAAAAAATCGTTTTCGTATTTGGTGTTAGTATATTTTGAATTATTTATTGTGAAATTTTGAATTTAAAATATTTACTTGACCTATAATCTATTTAAAATTAAATTAAACATAGTTAATGCATTATGGAAGAATCTTTTTCATAAATATATTATAACCATTGCAAGTGGCCCATTATTATTTATTGAAAAAAAAAAAAAAAAAAGTTTATAAAATGAAATGTTTAAATTCTTTACTAAAATATTTCTAATCTTGGTACAGTAATCTATATTTAAAAGAAAAAATATTAATGGAGAATATTGGTGAGATGCGTTGAAAAAACTTATAAGATGCCCTGATTTTCTACTCAAGTATACAGCACAAAAATATTTAAATGAAGGATACTATAAATATATATAAACACACTTTCACGTATATTTTAAATTAATAAATCATTTGGTGAATTTTCTCATCACCGGTAAACTCTATTCTCAAAATGATAAAAAGTAAATATTGAATTATTACCCTTAGAATATTTCAATTTTTAGCATGGTTGACCAACAATTAATAAATAAATAGAGACCACAGTCGAAAACTTTAGAATAATAGCTAATCTGAACCTGTATTAATATTACTTCGCTGCTTTTCAACTCAATTTCAAAAAAATATAAATAAATAAATATATAATAGTATTTTTTGTTCAATCAAAGATTAGCAGCAGATGAATTATACATAGGCCTATGATAATTATAATATGTTTAACAAAAGGCGCAGTCAGGACAATGAGTCCTATCAACTGAACTAGAAATAAGTGACACTATATGACATAATCAGAATTAAAATACATTTAAAAGAAAAAAAATTGTGTCCACTTAAAGCAATAATAATATGCATCCTGCTATAACCTAAATTCTAAAGATTTTCTCAATTACTGATCACCAATTCATTGAACGAAAGATAAAATCGATATGTTTATCACATAAAAATACTTCATATTATGCAATTTTTTTTAGTTCTTTTATTTTAGATTAGTTTTATAACCAGAATTTTTCTAAAAAATTACAATAAATCAACTTACCATGGTGGATACAGATTGCAAATGTGAAGGAAGTGATATTTCCAATTGCTGGCTAAATTATATTTCAGGCACGCCTTTCATCTTGCCTGATATCTCTTCATTGATTAAACATTACTTATCTTTGGCCGCTCCTATTATCACAAAGTAAAACCTATACTCATGTCCTTTCTCTCTCATATACACACGGACAAAAACAAATATACGTTATGCTAGCCTATTTTCAGCACCATATACAAAATTTATGCTATATTGTCTAATAAATACGTTTAATAGCATAACTACATTGTCTTTTATAACATAATTATTTATGCTAACTTCTAATTAAGTAACATTTATAATGATATAAATATATAAATTACTTCTTTTATACGTTTGTATTTATTATATTACTTTATCTTATCATTTTGCTTTAAAAGATAAGTATTGTTGTTGGCTCAAGGTAGGGGATCTTTGCAGGGGGTGGGGGAGGATCCGGACCCTCTCGTCAGGTCTAAAAAAGTATAGGTAACGGGTTCACTTAACTATATGAACGGATTATGTTGTCCTTTTACGCATTGTCACTTTAGCTCGCCTTCCATCGCAAACCTGGCTATGACACTGGCTCAAAATATTACTCAAATTTAATCAATCAATCAATCAATCAGTATTTGTGCATTATTGCAACTATTACAAAAGTATTATCACAAATTGATTTTCTTTGGTGAGAAATCAGGTTTATGTTCACTAATTGTAACAATTAAAATTAACAAATGTGTATTATTTTTTGTTATTGATAATTACTTATTAGCTTCCATATTATAATACATATAACATATAAATTTTGAATATAAATTATAACTAAAAATATTTATTTAATATCTTAATTTAATTTAATAATAATATATCTTTACTTAAGGCGCATAGAGGGTTTTTTCAATCCTATTACATGAATTTAAGACAATAAACAATTATTCTAAGTTATTTAATAATAGTCTCAATACACATGAAAACATGCATAATGTTAATACGTGCGTATGTGTTTAAAATTTGTCCAAAAATATTCATAAGAGACTATTATTACTTTTTTATTTGTCGATGTTATTATAGGGTAATGCTCTCTATAAATTATATGATTTATAAATGAAGCAAGAGCAATAAAACATTTATGATTTTATAGTTAACATGTTTGCACAATCTGTATAGAAACTATTTTTATGATGTATTTTTATATACCCCGGTATTAATTATCGAGAAAAGTTGTTCGCTAGCATATACGTGATTTATTTGCAGTGTATTTTATCATGAACATTAAGTTAGCCCCCCCCCCCCCCCCCCCCCAAACCTAGAATTTTTAATTGAAAATTTGTGTGTCGTTTGTGTTACGTTTGTGCTGGTTTCGCACAAACTTACGTACTTGTTCGTACAAACGATACACAAATATTCAGTAAAAAATTCGGGAGGGGGGGGGGGGGGGGCTAACTTGACGTTCATTATTTTATCGTAGGAACGTCAATTAAATATATATAAGTTGGCATATACACTAGATTTCAAATTTCAATCAATGTATTTTATATAAAAAAAAGTTAATATTATCAATGATACAAATATTATTTGATTTAAAAATGTATAAAAAAATATTGTGTCTCTATACATTAAAAATCCTGTTACAGAGATGCTATAGCCAAAAAATAAATAAATAAATAAAAAAAACTTTTTCTGACAAATTTCAACATGGGACTATTACATAATATATTATTATTTTTGTTATTATTATTTATTTATAATGTTTTACCGTGCGAACCCACAAGTTGGAACATTGGAATGATACTTAAAAGCATAGGCGGAAGGAAAAGTCAAACAGGCTTTTTCAGCCCAAAATACCAAGTATGGTACCGGACGAGACAGCGGAAAAAAAATGTTTCGGGAGGAGGTAAAAATTAGGATACTAGGATTTGAAAGGTAAGTTGTTGTGTCCTAAAATAAAAGACCCCTTTCTGTAATCTTACAAACTGCCCGGTTTGAAACTGGGGGAGAAAATTTGTAAAGTATGCAGCCCACACTACAATATTTATGCATATAATGACATAATTGTGAAACATAAAATTTATTTAGTTATTTCTTTCCTTGTTATATCATGGAAATCATAATTATGTAATGACGGAAAAATCTGGAAAATTCATCATTCAAAAATGTAAAATTTGAAAGTAAGAAATAGATATTTCAGTATGACATTGAATATAATATATTATAATTTCTATGAAAAAGTTGAATGATATTCAATTATATTGTGAGATAAAAAAACAAATTGTTATTACCCATGTAATAATATGCATGTACTGTATATACGTAGTTCCCGTTTTTTTAAATGAAGGCTATTTGTACTTCTTGTATTATAATATGAATTAAACTGAATCATCTCTCTCTCTCTCTCTCTCTCTCTCTCTCTCTCTCTCTCTCTCTCTAATAATAATTAGACAACCTTCATATTTCAATTTTCTCAGTAACAATATACTTAATCTTTATCCATCTTATTGGAAAAAAAGAAGAAGAAGCAATTTTCTAATTGTACTATTTTTTTCTATATAGTTAGTTAAAATACAGCAATTTACTGCTTAAATAGTATTTTTTTTTCTATAAAAGTTATTAACTTTTGTTTCTTTAAAATAATTAGAAATCTTTAATATTCTAAATAAGTTATGGAAAAAATAATAATAAAATAAAAAAGAACTTAAATTATCGATTATGAAGAAAAAAAAACTTTTTATTGTTATTAACTATTAAATTTTCATTGAAAATACAAAACACACAAACTATGCTCTTTTCAAACGGTATTTTGTAAGGGTCCGTAATAAACCTAATTATCTTAATATTAAATATTTAAACGTTAGGTTAACGTTAAAAATAGTAAGAAATAAGAATCATTAATGATGAGAGCCGAGCAAAGGGATAAAACATTCTCTAGAACTCATATCATATGTAGTTAAGAAAATTCTTTTAAACATTGCTTCCTGACGATCCTCTCGTATGAATTAATTTAAAAATTAAAAATAAATTCTTAAAACTTGATTAGAAAAAAAATATATCGTAATACATACACATAATATTATAGTAATATAATAATATAATATACTGTATTTAATATATATATATATATATATATATATATATATATATATATATATATATATATATATATATATATATATATATATATATAACAGAAATGTTGTTTGTAGATTTTTTTTTTAATTTAAACTGCATTTATATATTTTTAAATAAATAAATGATAATTCAGCCAGACCTACAGAATGAAAAAAAAAAGTTACAAAAATTCAATGACAATAATCTTATTTCTAAAATACGAAAACTATTTCAAACTCAAAAAGTACGTTACTTTCTATAAAAAAAGACACAACAAATATAATGTACTTAAAATTATATTTTAAATCTCTATTTAAAAAATAATGTTTTATGTAAATCTGATATTTTTAGTTTAAACTCCTATCATGTATTGATCAATTATATTCATTAATTATTGATGGAGATTTTGGGATATGAATTATTATATCTTGGATTTTAATATTAAAGCCATAGACCACATAAAACAACACGTGCTTTTTAATGAATAAACACAAAATGGGATCTTCAAAACTGATGACAATTTGAATCAGAATGTTAATGTAGCCCCACGAGAAAGCGTGAAAAAACTGTAAAGTATGCAATTTACGTGAAAATTCATGTTTATGACGTCAGAAACATGCAAAAATTAGCATGAAAATGTTGTGCGGGTTGCATAAATTGAATTTTCGTATCACTGCTATGGAGCTACTATTGGGTTATGAGACAAACTAAAGTTATTTATGTGAACCACATCAAGTGGTTTGTAATATTACTGCTTATGTTTTTCTCTGGTCTATTCCTTTAAGTCTTTCTAACCTTCCTGAAAATTTAAAGACCCAAGGTCAAAAACTCTCATCTTAAGATTTTTATTAAATGCTTTCAAGGATTTATATAACATAATTGCATTTAACTATTTTTTTTTTAAAATTATAACTAAAAAGTTCACAAAATTCTTGTCATTCTTACTATATTAAGATTTAATTATTATAATATACAGCAACAAGATTTTTTTTTTTTTATTTATTTTTTTATTTCTCCCTCATTATAATGTAAATAAAATTAACCATTTAAAAACAATAACTTCAAATAGAGTACACATTACTGAAATAAATTTGTGTATCCATTTTCAGTATAAGAAACTATATTTTAAAAATAGTTACTTGTGTCACTTATACCAAAAATAGCAAGTACAATAAATACTTTATTTTTAAATATTAGTATGCAGAAAAAAAAAATCTCGTAATAATGTAAATAAAATTAGCTTTATTAAAAATAATTTAAACAGTACATACTTAAAATTATTATATTAGTTTCAATATAAGCTTTTTTATAAATAGATACTACGTAATTTATACCAAAAATAAGTGATGAATATAATTAAAGAAATAACAATTATACTAACAAATTAAAATTAAAAATTAAAAATTACCTATATACTGTATAGCCTATATTTAAATTACAAAATAGGTCACTACCTTACTTTTAATATTACAATTAAAAAAGAACAAAAAACATATTTTTTTTAACCATTTAGCTCATTTTAACAATAAAAATAATTGATCATCTCACCCATATATAGGGGTGTATTTAGGATATTTTTTGGGTTGTCCAGACCCCCTCCCCCCCCCTCCCCCCGCTGTCAGGTCTGAAGAAGCACACGGAAAGAATAAGTTACGTAATTTATGTTATACATTTATGTCATTATAACATATAAACAATGCTAAATTAGAACAACATAAATGACATAATAATTATGCTCTGTAACATAATTATTATGCAATATAACATATATTATGCTGTATTAAACAAATTGTGCTGAAAATGAGATATCATAATTATTACGTATTTATTTTTGTCTGTGGGAGTAAAAGTGGGGTTGTTTCCTCCCGTTACCCCCTACCGTCACAAAATTCCCATGTATTTGCCCATGTATATATATAAAATAATAAAGTACAATAAAGGAGTGAAATTTTTGTGTATATCCACTCCAGCGAGTAAATTTAAAATATATAATATTATATTTCATAACGTTGATGGTGGGGGTTATAACACAGATACATATAGTCAGTCGATTGCTTACATCACAAGCACGGTGTGGAGAACGCTTAGTATCTACTTAGTGGTGCTGACATACAGTACACTTCTTGTCGGTCTGTCTGTGTGTCTGTGAGTGCCTAATAGTAGTGATATATTTTGTGATATAATATACCTCTGTGTTTTATTATTGATTTAAGTGGTAAGTCTATATATTATCTTTTATTTATATTGGTGGTAGTTTTTATTATTTTATTATTACTTTTATTATTGTTTTTTTAATTTGAATTTTTTGATACATAATGTATAATTTTAATGAAAATTTCTATTTCAAATAAGTGATATTTCCTTAATGTATATTTTTTATTTTATTGAATTTAAGGAAAAAATAGAAAAAGGAGACAAATTTCATATTTAAAAGCAAAGTATTTAGAATTTATAACTTTTCAATAAGGATATTTTTAAAAAAAAGTTATATATTTTTTTATTACAATTGTAACTGCAAATAATGTACTCTAAAATTATTTTAATTTTTAAGATTTAAGTAGTTTTTAATTAAATTCATTTAAAGTCGTCTTAATTTTATTTTTTTATAGCAATTTCTATTATATTATAATTATATTTATATTTTTTTTAATTCTCAAACAAATTTGAATTTAAAATTTTTTAAGAGAAATATATTATGTGTTTTTAATTTGATGAAATTTAAAATAATTTTCAGTTTTTCAACTTTTTTTTTTAATTAAGGGATGATCATTATTTTATAAAAATACTTTTGTAACAATTAAGCACTTTCTTATAATTCAAAATTAAAATTTTAATGAAAAAATTTAGGGGTTGATTTTTTGGGTGCAATTTTGTAATATATTTGCTTAATATTTTTTCCTTTTAATTCAATAGTATACATTTTTTTTTTTTTTTAATTGGTCTCTTTTTTTTATTTTTTTGCACAAAAATTAAAAAATATATATTTATGCACTTTTTTTAAACTGATAAATGCATAAAATAATAACAGCTTCAGAATGAAATTAGGATTTCACTAATATAATAAAAAAAAGTATTAGCTTTTTTTTAAAGCAGGTTAACATAAATTAAATAAAGATACAGTAAAAAAAAAAAAAAAAAAAACTACTTCCTATTTTATCAATTTAAATAACCAGTTATGTAATGTAGTAGATTGCATAAAAAAATGCATCATATAAAAAATCCAACAAGATAAAAAATGTATATAAAAATGTATGTATAAAAAATGGAACGGTGTGTTACAAAAGTAACATCACTTTCTTTATAAAACTTTCTTTCTCTGCGAGTCGGCGAGTGCCGCGCGTTTAACTAAATGAAAGTGGTATAGTTGGTATAGCTATCTACACGGAAAAAATATACTCATATTATACTGCGGAGGCGATATAAATATTTTTGCATAATCGATACCAATAATACCGATACGATAATCCAAAAAATATAAATATATATTATACACGAAAAAAAGAAAATACAAAATGTATAATATATGCTAAATTTTGTTCACAGATGAAAGAAAATACGTAAAATTCAATGCGTAATAGTTCAATTCAGCAAAATTTATGCATATATTGTAAAACAATTATACTACCCAGCATAATAATTATAGGATTTCCATAGCACAATTTCTTATAATATTCCAAAAAAGCAGCATTTGTGATCTAGAATATATAGTAATTAAAAATTTAAATAAAAAAAAAAATCTAGAATTTGTGATTCTAGAATTCAATGCAGAATAAATTATGTAATTTATCCTTTTCCTATAAAGTGCCTAATTTTTACATTTAAAATATTAAAACAGCAATGATTGAAGTAACTGAAATTTATATAAAATTGAAAATTAATACAATATTAACTAAAATAATAATAATAAATGAAGTGATACGATTAAAATATCGATATTATATCAAAATCGATACTAAAACTCGATATGCTTAATGTGCTTAAAGATGTGAACACGTTTAAAACACGACCTTAAGATGAGATTTTTTTGACCCTGAGATCTGAAATTTTTAGGCAATTTAGAAAAGAATTTAAATAATTTTGGACATTAACCCACATCCTCGAATTACGATTCTTTGAGTAGAACATAGTATAGGGTGAAACTTGGAATATCAGAGGATAAAATTAAAATAAGAAAAATTATGCATACAAAATTGATGGCAAAAAAAAAAAAAAAAAGTGGATTTATTTTTTGTAACTTTTGCGCAGCATCATAATTAATCCCAATTAAAACAATGCAATTTTACAATTTTCTGCACAAAAGTACAACAAATATATGAATGCACCTTAAGGATGCAGAGCAAAGTAATTTCTAATTTCTACTAAATAAAAACAAATGTTGATTGTTGATTTCCATACGAAAAACATACGTATAGTAAAAAATGTCCTAACCTCATTTAAGCATAATAATGTCATAATTTAAAATTACTAATAATAATAATCTACGTTCTGAAATATCGAATATAATAATTAAACTGGTAGTAGAGCACATTGAATAGCATAATACTTTAGGTAGTTCTAAAATAGCAATTACATTTATTAGACAATTATGCAGAAGAAATTACATAATTTCTTCTGTATTTGCAAGAATAGTTTTTCTTTCTTTCAGAAACCATAAAAGAAGATTTGAATAAGAATTTAAATTTGTCAGAATATACTTTACAGTGATTATAATAAACGGCTTTTATTAAGCGAAATCAGGCTACAAACAACCCTCTCAATTTCACCCAACTGTTTTGTAATTACACAGTTGCACTTACAATTTTGAAGTTAAATAAACAAGAAGTTCATTATGTTATAATAATATTATTTATAAACAAATGCATAATGATAAAGTTTAATTTTCATAATAACAGTCATTGTCAGTGATCGTAACTGACACCAATTTAAGTTTAAAAAAATTGTGTTTATTTATTTATTTATTTATTTTATTTCACATAAGGTTATACATATTAACATTGGTCGTTTATATTGTTATTGCATTCAGCGAGCAGCGCTCATATGAAAGCATTTTAGTAAAGAAAGATTAAATTTAAATAAAAAATAATATTACAATTTTTTTTTTTTTTTTTGTATTTTTAAGCACATATAGTATAAGTCATATTATTTTAACAGAACAAAATAGTAAACAATATATCAAAGGAACAATATAATATACATGTACATTGAGGAAAACGATACTTTAATTAAATGGAATCAACTTGCCATCCTATTTATAACTAAAATATGATTGAGATAATGATTATTAAGGTTTATTATTATTTTTTAATTCATTATACCAGTCAGAAAAGTGCTCAAATTTGTCATACTGACTCAAAAATTTATCTTGTAATAATGTTAAGAATGACACAAATAAAATCAAGAATCTCGCAACTCTCCTCCTATAATCTCTATACTTATTTTTTTCGAAATTATTAGCTCATTTCTTTCTCCATAATAAATAGTTGTAATACGTAACAGTTTTGACTTTTTTTTTTTTTTTTAATACGAATGCATAATTTGTGTTATACGCGTATATATTTTTGTTACGAAGTATAAAAATATATCTAATAGTATATGATTAAGTTGTTATACAGTACATTATGAAATTTTTTTTTTTTTAATAAATTCTTTTTTATTGTCTTGTAAAACTGTAAACTTTCATTTATATATAAATTTATTTAAAAACGGAGAAATTACTTGTCAACTTTTTATTACGTAAAATCACTTTTTTTATTATTATTATTTAAGTGAAATTACGTGTTCATCTATCCCAGTAAAAACAGCAACATAGTTTAATGATCAAGAATAGAAAGAAAAAAATTAACAAAATAATAGTAAATAAAATTCTACAAGTTTCAGTAAAAAGTATATTGTTATATTGTTTTTATTTTTTATATTTATAATTAAAAATTTGTAAATGCCATTCTAATATTTCATCCTCTCACTCTCTCTGTAATGTAATCTGATGAGAGAGAGAGAGAGATGCAATAAAATTGGTTTTTAATAGCAAATTTTAAATTTAATTCATACAGGACTATAGATTAAAAACGCAAAAAAAAAAAATAAATAAATAAAATAATGTTACATGGAAGATAGATTATATTTTTTTAAAAAGGATAATTTTAAAACGCGTATTGCTAAAAATTTGCCAAAAATAAAAATATTCATCGTATAACAAGAAAAAAAATTTTAATGTACGTTTTCTATTATTTCTATAATACGTTTTCTATATTACATTTCATTTTTATTTGTATGTTGAATTTTGAAAACAGTTTTGATGTTGGATATAGACAGAATTTCTTCCCTGCAAACTATTTGGCAGTAAGGAAATAATAATTAATAATAAGTAGTATAATAATGAATTCACTTGCGTTATTAATGTGGTTTTAATATGAAATCTTGAATTTAGGTTTCAATTTCTTGATTTTACATCGCAATAGTTCAAATGTATATAGTAAATAATAATGGGAAAAAAAAAGAAAAAAAAGCGTTTGAATTGCAATAATATATGTTACTATACAGTAAAGTGCCTGGGTCAATAACTCTTTTAATATTATAGTCTTAAAAACTTAACCCAATTATAAATTTGATAAAAAAAAAAAAAATTCTATTATCAACATTTTTAAAAATTGGAACATACCTAATATGTATTCTTATATTTTTATTTTGGACGTAAAATCATAATGGAAACATTTTAATAAATATTGCAAAGTCACATCCATTTGTATAGCATATTACTATGTGCCACACTGAAAGAATAAATTACGTAATTTATGCTGAATTTACGTCATTATAGCATAAATAAGAATAAACACAAATAGTTATGCTATTCAACATAATTATAACATAGTAATTGTTAAATATAGCATAAATTATGCTGTATAGAACAAATTGTGCTGAAAATGGCTAGAATAATTATCACGTGTATTTATTTTGCCAAGGTTCTATTAACCTGTAATGAGGGTTATCGGTTTGGTGAAAGATTTTATTGTTATTTTTTTTTATTTGTTTAAAAAGCATAAAGATTAATCTCATATATCTTTCAATTAAATTTTACGTTCTTACAATCTAATTGTTTTTGTAAATAAATAAACAAACACAAAAACAAACACAAAAACAAACACAAAAACAAACACAAAAACAAAAACAAACACAAACACAAACACAAACACAAACACAAACACAAATACAAACACAAACACAAACACAAACACAAAAACAAAAAAACAAAAAAAAACAAAAAAACAAACAAACAAACAAATCAGGGTCCCACAGTGCTAAAGGATAGGATATTTTGGGTCCTAAATACTTTTGAGTAATTCATTTGAACTTGTAACCATTAAACAATTGCTAATTTTGATAACCAATTTAAATAATAGTAAAGTTTTGTAATATATTAAAAGAAAAAAAAAACTGATTTTGCCTAAAACTAAATTTGGAAACTAATTAAAGTAAAAAATAAAAGTAATATATTTTAAAAAGCTCTTATAAATTTTGTAATTGACTATTTTATAGGTCAAATCATAAAATATTTTGTATAATATGGTCTGAAAAAAAATATATTACAAATAACATAGCAGATGAGATTATTAAATATATTGAAAAGCGTGTTAAAATTTTCACTTTCTTTCGTAGAAATTAAAACAATCATTTAATAACATCAACAGGAATCTTTTTTTTTTTTTTTTTTTTTTTGTTAAGATTATACAATTACAAAAACTTATTCAGCGTTGCCAGATTTAATCTTTTTTTAATCTTAAAATATTTTCACTTTATATTTATAAAAGATTGCTGCTCTAAATAAGAAAAATATTTTTAATTGAACTTTGTATAATAATTAGTGGAAAATAGGAAATGATGTTTCTTTTTCAATGAATTTAAAGATTTTGATTTAAAATTTGACTTCAGGAGATCTATCAGCATTTACGATCTGATCAAAATAATGATCGCAAACTGGTGCTGATTTCTTTGTATGAAGGTATTTTATGAAAAAAGAAGAACCAATATTTGTAAATATTAGGGGTGTCACCATTTGCAAATATTTTAAAATACTGGAGTTTGAAATTTTATAGGTTTTTGTATATAGAAGAATAAATTACGTAATTTATGCAGTATTTATGTTATTTTAGCATAAATAATAATTAAAAAACACAATATTATACATTATGTATTGTATCCTTTTTTAGGCCAGTATATCCTTTAAGTTTTTATTTTTTCTTCTTTTATCATTGTGTTTCGCATTGTGTGTTCGCATGGTAACTGTTTTGTTATGGCACAGCTGTTACAGTCAAATTTTGCATTCGGTGTGACTATATTAACATACTTTAAAAATTAATGATAATGATTATTTGTAATATATAATGTCAATAAACAAATTATTTGGCTTGTAATCGTTTTATAATGCGTTGGTTTTTTTTTTCTTCATTATAATGAAAACTACCCTTCACAATATATGTATAGGGTGTATGCATTCATGTTAAAGTCAACGCCATGTTGGATCACTCAATAACATGGGTGACATAGTAAAATATATCATTTTGCCAGTTTAAAAACACTATATGCAATATTTTTGAGAGTATTGATGCTGTAAATAGGTTGAATTAGTATCTCAAGTATGTGAAAAAAATAACAATAACAAAAACTTGACCGATTTCTCAAAGAAAATAGCCAAAAGTTAAATTTGTACTTTCCTCAGCAATGTTATTCACTACTCCAGTATGGCCTCCAAGCGCATTAAATATGACAACATATGCACACACCCTATAAATTTTTACGAATTATTTAATTTTTCCCAAAGTAATTTTCTTCAAATGCAAAAAAAAAAAAAAAAAAAAAAAAAAGGTACTCAATATTTTACAAATATCATTGTTTCCCTATAATACTAAAATTTATTATTATTATTTTAAACACAATATATTACAATAATCCAACCAAGGCAAAGACTTATCGGTCGGTTCAATTTATTTTTATTTATACCTTACAATATTTATTATGTGTCTCTAACATAATGAAATAAAGACAAAAAGAAAAAAGTAAAACAAGTATTATGATCCGACATTAACAAAAGAAAGTTTATTTATAAATTCTCCCCCCAACCCCCCCCCCCCCCCCAAAAAAAAAAAGAATCCGTTGTAATCAAATGAGCGAAGGAGATGAATATAACGATATATTAATAATTATAACTATCTCAAAATAAATACTGTATAAATTCGTTGTTTATTAAAATTTATCAAAATAGCATTATATTAAAAAAATAATCTATTTCAGTTTGAAAAACACTTACTATATCAAAATATACCGCAATAAAGATTTTGTTTACAAAATTATATAACATAAAACAAAAAATTGCTAAACTTGAATATTAAAGAAAGTGAGAAGTGTTAAAAATTAAAATATCGTATTTGAAGTTTAAAAAACAGGTTTTATATAACTGAGATATGAGATAATTGTAGGTAGCTCAACATTGACCTGATCTTGGCTTAGGCTCTTACCTAACATCTTGTCTTGTCATAATTTGATACTTAATTTTAGTCGTGTGCGCCCAATTACATCTATGGCCTATGTCTATATTTATACCATTTTTAGTCGCTACTGCTTACTTACTTACTTACTTACTTACTTACTTACTTACTTACTTACTTACTTACTTACTTACTTACTTACTTACTTACTTACTTACTTACTTACTTACTTACTTACTTACTTACTTACTTACTTACTTACTTACTTACTTACTTACTTACTTACTTACTTACTTACTTACTTACTTACTTACTTACTTACTTACTTACTTACTTACTTACTTACTTACTTACTTATTTACTTACTTATTCGTTCATTCATCTATTTATTTTACTATATTCATTCAGTTACTCATTCATTCATAAAAGAATTATACTATTAACGTTTTTATTCATTTTTTTAATACATATAGCATTGAATTTACTATTAAATACGATGAACAAACACTTTAAAAATATTTGACCGTATTATATTCTGGGGCGACGATATATAGTCAACAAAAATTTTACGTTATGATTTATGGGTTCAATGAGCCTTAAGAAAAACTAAAATATTTTAGTTTTTAAACCCACGTATATCATAATTTTTTTGGTGACACCCATTTATATACGTATTTACATATCAAGGTGTCATACTGTCATATCAGTTCCTCAAGGTCCAATAAAAGTACCAATGTTCTATAAATTAGGTTCTATATTGACTTTTACTTTCTTTGTTAAAGCCATAGACCATATATAAAACAACATGTGCTTTTTAATGAATATCTTCAAAACTGATGACAATTTTTACCAGAATGTTAATGTAGCCCCACGAGAGAGCGTAAAAATACTGTAAAGTATGCAATTTGCGTGAAAATTCATATTTATGACGTCAGAAACATGCAAAAATTAGTAGGAAAATGTTGTGGGGTTGCATAAATTGAATTTTCTGATCACTGCTACGGGGCTACTGTTGGGTTTTCAGACAAACTAATGTTATTTATGTAAATCTCATCAAGTGTTTTGTGATATAAATGCTTATGATTAATATGTTTTTCTCTGGTCTATTCCTATAAGCATATTGTTATTACCTTATTACTTAACGCTCTCCTTCTTAATTGATGGAATTAATTGCTGAAATCACCATTTCAAGGATTTTTTTTTGTCTGAATCTTAAACTTGAGATTAATATGCATATGCATACGTTTACTCCATAAAAACATCAAGTCATACAACCCTTTTTTTTTTTTTTTTTTGTCTCTTTTTTCACTGAGTAAAAATTAAAAAAAAAAATGATTAAAATACAATATAATGACAATAATGCATGCTACAATTTTTCCTCCCTATAGACTATCATTTCTAATTGTAAAAAATAATACAATAACTTTTTATAAAAAATAAACAAATTTTAGTTAATTTTTTTAAACATACTGTAATAACTTAAAATAATTTATAACATTAAAAGTCTAACACTATCACTTTAAGTGCTGTACTTTGTAAAACAGTTGGGTTAAATTAAGGGGTTGTACCCCTGATTTCGCCCAATAAAAACCCGTTAATTATTAATAACTTAAACTGATATGCATTTTTGTATATTATGATTGTATAATATGAGAAAAATGAAAAAAAAAAAATTAAATATTGATTATTATTTTTTTTTAATGAAAACTTCAAATTTTAATCAGTAACCTTAACCATATAGACACGCGTGTAAGTAAATAACATGTATTAATTATGACGACTCAATTTATAAGAGTTTTAACCTTAACAATTAATTTAATACCGGTTATATTATACTATATATATATTTAATAATAAAAATACCATGCAAAAGTTGTACTCTTATTTTGAGATGTTGTTGACATTCGTATTTTAACCAAATTGACCCACTGAACATTCTAGCGAAAAAAAAAAAGTGCTCTTATTTGACACATATACGTGAAATAATACATGTTTATTTTAAAAAAACTTAATGAAATTACATTTGTTACGATTTTTAAAACTACTTTTCAATTCATGATCTCATTTTTTATACAGACGTTCATTCATTTATTATTTCCACTCTTACAATTAATTTAGGTCTTAGCATTGACACTTTTTTTTTCTTTTTTTTTTTTTGTAAAAAGCCCAAATAACTACAATGAAGGTTGTCGGTGAGTTGCGTGTGAAAAGTTTAGGGTGCCCTACAATTTTATTGTTGTGGAACACTATTTTTTTTGGTAAGTTTTTAGTAAACTATACTTTACAGAGGCTGAAAATTTTTAAATGAGGATATTACTATAATAGATACAATTCTATTAGTTTTATAGGCGTATAGAACACCTTAAACAAAAAACATGTCTAATAGATCCTTTGCACATCCTTGCGCTTTGTCGCCATGTTTGTGGTGCCTAATGTATTGTCCAGCACAGGGTAAACATAATTTCTCCTAATTTTTCTTACATAACAAGAGTTTATTTCAACTGAACGAATTTTTCTCATATTCTTCAAGGAGCTAGAAATAAGACTTTGGTTGAGGTTTGAAGCTTCTTTTGCTATTATAAAAATAAAAATGTAGTTTTTCCTATGCTGGCCTATGTATTCCTGACCAACAAAATGGTGGCTCTTAAATATGAGTGCAACCGGTCTATATCCTAACCTAACATAGCTGAATATCAAAGTTAATTTGGCAGTAGTCATTGATTTCTAATTTATTTTCTATTCATAAAAAGGCGAATACGGACTATGACGTCCAAGCTCGCTTGTTTTACCAGGTGAGTTGTGACGTCATAGTTCGCATTTACATTTCTTGAATGGAAAATAAATTAGAAATCAATTACTTCGGCCAAATCAACGTTGATTTTCAGATATGTTAGGATATTTGTCAATTTTTTTTGTTCATCGTGTTCTATACGCCTTTAAGATGATGGAAATTTTTAAGAAACTATATAGCATTCATTGTCATTCATACTATAAGTAGATAAATAAAATACTCGAATTATTTAAAAAAACAAAGAAGATATGAAAAGGAGAGTTGACAATGAAAACTGATTTTTTTTTCTTTTTAATTCACGATTTTCATTAAAATTAGTTTCATTGTTGCAAATGTGCTTTTTTTTTATGGAAAAAAAAAGTTGGTAACTTACGTTTGCGCTATATAGTAAAAAAAAAAAAATGTTATAACATTTGTGAATTACATCTTAAATATTACAACTTGAAAAAATTTGAATAAAACAAGTCAAGATACTTTTTTTATTGATTTTTTTTTTTTTTTTTTTGTAGTTTCAACTTTATAATATTAAAACCTCGTGTGTGTTTTTTCAGACCAATATTGATCGTTTTTTTTTTTTTTTTTTTTTTTTTTTTGCTTATCTTCATACTTGATCAAAAGATGACTAGAGACTTTATTAATATAAAAGAAGTGTATAGGCAGACTTTTATCTACATGAAAATCAAGTTGAATATCTCAGTGCTTGCTTTTGTTATCAGAAGTGCAAAGTTGTATTTTTTGCAATGAGGTCACAATGCCTGTCAAGGTTTATACCTTATAGACATACGTGACCCAAGTATCACGTGCACGTGACAAAAATTATACTATATACTCACAATTCAGGTCTTCAGATATAATAATAAACGGAAAAAAATCAGTCTAATACAGCGGCTTTTTTTTTTTTTTTTTTTTTTTTCTTGCAATGAAAGACAGTCTTATTTTAGAAGTGTAAATCAATTTTAATAAAGCAAATTAATTCAACTTTCATGTTTTTTACCTCAGTAAAAACAGATGTTGTCTTTTAAAAGTTATTCTACTGTGGGAATCGAACCCTTATCCTTAGAAACAGATAATGTTTTGTAAATAGGTATATTATGAAGTCAATTCATTCATGACTACAGTACATTAGTTTTTTGTTTGTTTTTAATTTATTGCAACCTTATTAGATCAGCTATTAAATTGAAATTATTTTATCAATGATTTTCTTATGTAAATACGAATTTGACTGCCAAGTTTGCAACAGTGAAATAATAATAACAATATCATGAAATTTATTATGTGAAAATAAAAATATGTACTGTATTATAGTTGTAATATCTGTATAAACTTCACGAAAGTTTTACACAATAATAATAACTATACGTATCATGAAATTTAAAAATCAATATCAAATTATAAAGTAAATAATATTTCAACAGGTAGAACTAGCTTGTCAAGTATGTGATAAACATAATAATAACAAAAACAAAATAACTAATTTTCCAAATAAAAAAAGTCAAAAGCCACGTTTCTACTATGCTGAATAATGTGATTTATTGCTCCATTATGGCGTCGAAGCGCATTCAGTGAGACGTCACTTGCATACACCCTTGAGGCAGACTTTAAATACATGAAGTAATTTTTTAACCTGTCTATTACATTAGCTATATGATATTGAAAAATAAAAAGGAAAAATAAAATTAAAATAGTAATATAAAAAAAAGTAGGTTTTTTTTTTAATTGCATATAAAAAGACAATGTACTTGAAAAAATAAATCCCACACTTCATTAAATTAAGTGATTACTCACTGTGCAATTGACTTTAATTTTATTCCATGATATGCACAAAAAAAAAAAAAAAATCAAGGTTAAAAGGTTATATGAAGATAAAGATAAAAATTACAACATTTTGTGGTGAATTTCATTGTTAAATTTTTACAATAAATCAAAAGAGGATTTTAAAATAATGCCGCAATGACGAGTGCGAAATGTTTGCAATTATCTAGCACAAGGATTAAAACAAATGTTTCTCGTATGTTGCAAAAAAATTATCTTTAATTCTTGAATTAAGGAATGTCATTACAATGACATCCCCTCCCCCCAACCCAAATTTTTATGTGTGATTTTTATTACTTACGTATTATTGCTTGAAAAATTACAACATTTTTTTTTTAAATAAGTAAATGGTGACATAAAAAGTATCTTTATTTGTTTGTTAATTCTTTTTTTTTTTTTTTTTTTTTTTTTTTCATAATTATGTAGATTCCATATAATGTTCAATTTTGAAAATAAAAACATCGGTAATAAATATAGGAAAAAAAACAAAAACAATCATAAGGAAAGATTTACAATAATATAATTACAAAACTTCAAGTTACTGTTTTTTTTTTTTTTTTTTTTTTTTGAAAAGAAATTGAAACGCGGAGAAGCTCATATTCTACGTCAGTCTTAGTTTAAGGGAGTAGGGAACCGACCTTATATCTCAAAAACTAGAAGTTTTTGGGTCTAAATTTGGTGTCATTGTATAGCTATGGGTCACACCTAGCGTAATAAAAATGTCATGATGTTTGAACGTCCCGAAAAAAAGAAAAAAATTATTGAAATTATCATTGGGTCTTATGGGCTTAAAATATCAAAAAATCATATAAAATTAATTTGCACGGTGACTCCCCCAAATTTTTATATATTTGAAATTGTCTTAAGCTGAAGTATCATTGTGCAAAATTTCAGAATTTTTTGACGAGAAAAGTTTGAGTCTAATGGCCGACGTCGGTCCCCTACTTCCTTAAACTTGCTGGATAACCTTTAAGAATAATAATAATAATATTAATAATAAGTCCTGACTCTTATTGCACCTGCAACATTTTAATTAATATACAAAATGACAACAAGTTCAAAATTAAGTTAATTGATTAATTAATTAGTAGTTTTAAGTACAGTACAACAATTACGAATTAAATAAATATGATTATGTAATAAATGAAAATTATCTCAAAATTATATAATGAAAAATAGATTAAAAAAATTAATAAAACTAAACTGCAATGGAAAGAAGAAATAAAGGCATTTATGCTGGATATTTTAGAATAAATATTACTTGATTTAAACTGCATAATTATGATAAATAACAAAACGTTTATGCTATAAAATATAGTATACTGTATAGCATAAATTGTGTTGTAATAAATAATAAATGTGGCTAAAAATGAGGTAGCATATTTTTTTTTTCGTAAGAGAGAAATAAAAAAAGAGGGAAAAAGAAATATTTTTAAAGCCAAATAAATAAAAAATAATAAAGAAAAGAAATAATCATTTCACAATTTACTTTTCAATCAGATTTTTTTTCCCGATAAACATTATTTTTTCCGTGTATCACAATATTATATTACGTCTTCATTTCAGCTGTTACCTTTATAGTTTATTAGTTTTTTTTAAATTTTATTTTATTTCTTAGAAAGTACTTTGAACTCTTCAGGCAGAAAAAAAAATCTATGAGATGTGTGAGAGTAAAAATTTCACTCTGCTAACCTACCTATAATAACAAATTACCTGAACAGTTAGATTCAATTTACTATCAATATATCAATATTATCAACCTAATAGCATATCATTGTAATTTGTTTATTCATAAAGTTCAAATTGTTAGATAATATAACATATCTATCGACCTTAAAAAAATAAAACCAATTATTAAGATTTTTTTTTTTTTAATATTAAATAATTTTATATATTCATAAAAAACATTTAAGTAAGAGTTATAATATGATGTAATTTAAAGGAATTTTAGACTTTATTGATTTTGTTATAGACTTGTTTTTCCGGTTTATGACTATTTGTGTGCTATATATATTTTTTTATTATTAATTTTTTAAAGTATTTTTGTAGTTATTGCTTTGTAAATTTTGCAATTTTTTTTATTTATTATTATTATTTTTTACGATTGATATGTGTGTAAATGAGTGGAATGTGTGTCTTCGACTTTGGTTTAAATATAATAAAAAAATGCAAAAAAAAAAAAAAAAAAAAAAAAAAGGGAAAGGAAAAAAAACAAAACAAAACAACAACAACAACAACTGGAAAAGTTTTGCAAGATAAGTCGGTATTAAAGAGGAAGTTCAGGGGTTACAACATGCTTTCTTCAATGTTAGATAATGAGAAGAACTGTTCATAAACTCACATATGATGCCCTTCCGTAGCCCCATGGACCATGGTAGCCCCTTAAACTTGCGCTCATCCTGCGAGATATGCAACCCGCCACAACATTTTCTATAGTAAAGCTGTAACTATGACGGGTAAAAGTTGCATATCTCGCAGGATGATCACGAGTTTGCGGGGCTACGGAAGGGCGTTGGGTCATCATATATTAGTTTATATACAGTTCTTCTCATTATCTAACATTGAAGAAGGCATGAAGGAGGCTGAACTGCGTCTTTAATATATATTCCACTACAGCATTTTTTTTTTTATTATAAACGAAATATGTATTTATGCTATAGACCAGTTGCACTCATATTTATTTTATATCGATTGCACTATTGTTGTTAAGAAATACACAGGCTAGCATTGGAAAAACGACATTTTTATTATTTTTAATACCAGACTAAGCTTCAATCCTTAATCTAAGCTTTATTTCTATTTTCTCACAAGCTATATGAGAATATAAGAAAAATGCTTTCAGTCAAAATAAACTTTTATTTATGCGAAAAATGATGTTTCCCCTATGATGAACAATGCATTAGGATTAGGCACCATGGCAAATATGGCGGCAAAGCGCAAGGATAAAATGGATCTATAGATCTGTACTCTCTTAGTTTAGAGTAAAATTACAACACCACTAATATTATAAGTACACAAAACTATAGAAGAATATACTCAATAATTTACAATAGTGCCATTATTATTATTTTTTTTTTATTTTTTTTTAGTGAAACACCACAGTAGCTTATAAGCTACTTTGGTGAAACACTGTATAGTTTTACAATAAATAATGATGAAATTGACACACCTTAATTATTCTGCACCTCTTTTCATGTTTTTCTATTATTCATTGAAGTGCTAACAAAATTAAAAAAAAAATCTAATTATTTAATAGACAACAAAGATTTGCCCCTGAATTTTGACATGTGTGCTGAAATATAGTATTGAGTTCAGGGTCAACTTTTGTCTAGGCGGAGTCTCTCTCTCTCTCTCTCTCTCTCTCTCTCTCTCTCTCTCTCTCTCTCTCTCTCTCATTGCGCCAAATATAGTTACATACTTTTATAATTTTATTTCAACATCTGAATACAATGTATAGATTATTGGTAAGGTGTACGTGAATAGCTTAGTATTTCTTAATTTATTATCCTTTAGCACTATAACATGTAATACGCTGTTTTTATTTGCTACGGTGAAATCCGCGTGAAAAAAAAAACGAGTGCAAATTAGAAAAATTGCATATTTCGTTTATTCATGGTGAAGCTCGTTGTAGAATGCCAGTTATGACACGGCACAGAATTTTTTGCTGTAACTGACTTTTACCTGTACCTGTTATTTCATGACAGTTGCAGTTATATAAATTACCGACAATTTTGCAATTTTTTACATGCACCAAACTTTGATAACAGTGCATATATTATAGGACCATGTTTTTAGCGATATTTGCAAGAACATGATAAGGAAAAATATAAATTTAAGAAATTATTCAGTTACATATAACTCTTCAGTACAAACTTGGTGGAAAAAAGTTCAAATGTTAGTATCAACGTATTTTCTTCAGTGGTAAAAAGTAAGCTATTTAGGTTTTTAAAAAAAATTGTATTATGTAACAAATTTACTTTAAAAAAAATGTCTAAATAGTAACTCTTTAGCTACTTTTTTCCGTGCATTGAACCAATTTAAGGCTAGAAGAAATGTTCAAATGAGCCAATATACTAGACAAAAGCTTTTATGGCATAGATGTATATGTTTCATGTGTAAGCGAATTAAAAAATTTAAGTATTTTTCATCACTGATAAACTCCATTAAAAAAACCAACAAATACTTTTAAGCAAATAAACGACAGCTTTTTTCCCTCAAAATGTTACACTTTATAAATAATTGCAACATAATACATAATTCTTCCAGTCCAATTGTATCAACGTTCGATCAATTTCATAACGATTTAATCGTACTCGCGGAAAAAGGTAACTAAAGAGTTACTATTTAGACTTTTTTATATAAATTTGTTACATACGTACAAAGTTTTTTAAGCTTTGTTTTGCTTGCCATATTGTGTTATTGTGCTACACCCATCCCAGTCCCAGTCAACACATTGTCTTATTGACAGGTAAGGACTTTACAATTAATGGAAAAGCGCACACAAGCCGCTGAAGAAAATACGTTTATACTAACGAGTTACTCTTTTTTTTAAACCAAGTTATTGGTTTGTACTGAAGAGTTACATCTATGTAACTAAATAATTTCTTAAATTTATGTTTTCCATACAGATAACAATCGTTACATGATTTTCATTAATGCTAAAAAAAAATTATACAAAATATTATATCAATCTATATAACAACTTTAAAAAATATATATATTACCATAATATTGAAATTAACAATACATTTATCTAAGGGAAAGGTAATAACAAGAAAAAAAAAACATTGCATTTTTTATTATTATTATTCATTGGCGTGCTTAGAGATTGCAATTTCCTATATACGAGTGAAAATATTAAGAATTAAATTTAAGATTACTGATATTGTAGTCGACAATTTCTAAAATATAATAAAAACAGGCAACAATGCAAGCTGCTCAGTAATATAAAATATAGTAAATATTTTTAACTCTCGCTAATTTTTTTTTTTTTTTTTTTTCACTCGTCAATACAAAATAATAATACGCAATATATTGAGGTTCTATGGACAGCCATAACAAAAATGATATGTTGAAATCGGAAGTATATAATATAGCCAATCCATTATGAACGCTTATTATATATGTTGTCGCAAATATGATTTGCAAAACCATTTATATACGAAAAATAAATTATTAAAAATTTACACAATGACTTTCAAATTTTATTCTTTATAGTACAGTACTTTTATTGAATAATTTAGTTCTTATAGTGTTTATTGATTGATTTATTCATTTATTTACTCATTTATTTTAATAATAATAAATGGTTTTTCTTAGAGCCCAATTATTGGCCAATTATTGGCCATTTATTCATTTATCCGTTCAAAGACAAAAACAAATTATTAGTACTTATGCTAGCTCATTTTTAACATAATTTCTCAATACAGCATAATCTTTATGCTATACACTGCATAATAAATATGTTACAAAGCATAAATACTATTTATACAGCATAATTAATTATGTTGTTCTAATTCAGCATTATTTATGCTATAATGACATAATTGCAGCATAACTTACGTAATTTATGCTCTTCCTATTCATCTATCATAACTGAACTTTAAAAGTTTATTTTCTAATGCAATTCTATTACAAAATAACAAGATAAACTGCATTGATATATAAAAGTGCATTATAAAGAGGAAGTAATTAAAAATAATTATTATAGTATAACATTTTTATATAAAAACTACCAAAGTCTATTTTATTAATGAAATCAACTATATAATAATTGACTTTAGAGTCTTCATAGCTTAGGTTATTATATAATATATTATAGTGAAAGTTATACTAACATAAGAACGTTGACCATTCTACTTGTGTATCTGAGTAAAATGATCGTGCAGAAATTTTTATTTAATATCAAAATAAACGATACGAGATAATTTTGAAGTTTTTACTGTAATTGGTTCTAAATATTTTATTGTTTATGTCAGTTTTTTTTTTTTTTTTTTTTTTTTTTTTTTTTTAATGCATGAGTTTATTTTATTGCATGACTTCATGACTTGTTGAAGTATTGTTATTCAAGAGAGTGATAACAATTTTTTTTATATAACTAAAGGACTTCAGGTTTTTGCACATATAGCTTTTTTTTTATCATTAATTTATCATTTTTTTATTAACTTTTGGCACATTAATTTTTTTAAACTATAATGTCTGTGTATTAGGTGGTTTTTCTTTCCTAGATTTTAGCTTGCGCTTTGATATGAGCAGAAATCAACATTGAAATGTATTAAAAAATTTTTTTGACAGTTAAAATAATAGTGACAATTCCTAAAGGAATTAACCAGAGAAAAACATAAACATTTATATCACAAAACACTTGATGGGACTTAAATAAATGATTTTAGTTTGTCTCAAAACCCAACAGTAGCCCTGTAGCAGTGATCAGAAAATTCAATTTGTGTAGCCCGCACAACATTTTCATACTAATTTTTGCCTGTTTCTGACGTCATAAACATGAATATTCTCGCAAATTGCATACTTTACAATATTTTCACGCTCTCTCGTGGGGCTACATTAATATTCTGGTAAAAATTGTCAACAATTTTGAAGATCCCATTTCGTGTTTATTCATTAAAAAGCACACATGTTGTTTTATGTGGTATATGGCTTTAATGATTACTATTGATTTTCATTCGTTAAAATTGATTGTTTACACCAGAGAGAGAGAGAGAGAGAGAGAGAGAGAGAGAGAAGCTAAATACAATGCTTAAAATTAATATTTGTCCTATAATGGGAAATGTATTTATGTGCTTAAGCATAGTGAAATCCCGTAATTTTTTGCAACCACTCCATATTATTTAAAAAAAAAAAAAAAGTAATTTTGTGTTATGTTTGATTTTGAATCAATAATATTGTGGCTATACTAATTGATTTGAGCTTTCATTAAGACCCCCTAGAAGATAACAAAAGTATTCTGACAAAATTATTTCTGTATTTAAAAAATAATAATAATAATAATAATAATATTATGCATGTAAAAATAGCAACACTACAGTAGACACTAAGCTTTTTCAAAACTATTTAAAAATATTTTTAATAAAAAAAAATATATATACATTTTTTGATTTAAAATTAAAATATTTGACTAAATTAGACTATTCATTTTTTTTTTTTGTATGTTAAAATTTGTTTAATTGTTATTAAATTAGAGAGAGAGAGAGAGAGAAAGAGATTGAAACATCTTTTTACAATTCGACTCACACATATAATATATATATATATAATGATATAGGACGAAATCTATAGTTAATTAAAACACGTATATAAAATATTCAATAAGACACATGACGTTGCATTGTAATTGTGACTTCCGCTTGCTTCCTTACAAGGTATGTATATATATATATATATAGTGTAAGCTTGCGTATTATGGATTAAGTTTTCACTTTCCTTACAAGCAAGTGCAGACTTACAGTATAATAATATTATAATATACCGTCTCTCTCTCTCTCTCTCTCTCTCTCTCTCTCTCTCTCTCTCTCTCTCTCTCTCTCTCTCTCTCTCTCTCTCTCTCTCTCTCTCTCTCTCTCTCTCTCTCTCTCTCTCTCTCTCTCTCTCTCTCTCTCTCTCTCTCTCTCTCTCTCTCAATCGCACTAGGTAAGTAGGTCACTTATAGCTTATATGTATATGTTTACTAAATGGGCATATAAACATCAAATTCATTATATTTATATATACAATAACAAAAATGTTTATGGGAATGAGGAAGACTACATTTTTTTTTTTTTTTTTTTTTTTTTAGAAGGCAATTTTATTTCATATTCCCAAAGAGGACATTGCCGTGAATCGATACATATGTAAATTTCTAATTTTCGAGTTCATTAAATATTTTTAATATAATTTTTGAAAATTGTGAAATGACGTCACAGGCTGCACATTATGCATGTAAGCATTGATTGATGTAAGTAGCGAGAGATTGATTAAACATTTTGAGTTCTGACAGTGAGTCCATAAAAAAAAATTAAGTGTTAATCGGAGGAATCCTTTACGTGTTTTAAGGCAATAAAAAAAAATTTAACAAAGAATTTCACCGTTAACATAGCGATTAACTTTCATTCATTTTTAGTAATGTATAATTACTCTCTTTATTTGTTATTGTTTTTCTTTTATATTTGAACATTTTACTGATTAAAAATTGTAACATTCTTCAGTAAGTATTTTGTTAAATTAGACAAGACGTTGTAAATGAACTTAAATTAATGTAAATAAATGTATTTTATTTATTTATTAAATTATGTTACTTGTAAATAATGACTATACCAACGCTTGTTGTAACTTAATGTTACTATCAACTACGGGGTCAATATAATTACTTATTATTTTATAAAACATCATTTAATATGACACTTATATTAGAAGGGAATTAAATATGATTCAAAAAGTTAGCACCTGACCCTCTAGGATCGATCTAAAAAGATTACATGCATTTAGAATGCAATTATAAGACTCGTGACCAAGTTTGAGCATCCTAGGTTGATAACTCTAATTTTGGTGGCTCCAAAATTAAAATTAGTCATTGCGTGCGATGCAGCGGCGGAGCGCTTGTAGGGATATTTGAGTACTCATATCTCGTAAAATATTATAGATAGAAGTTTGAAACTTTTTTTAATCAAAGAACAAAAAAATAAGCATCCTAAACACATGTAATTTTTTTCAAGAGCAATCCTAGGGGGTCGGGTGCCAACTTTTTGAATCATATTTAATTTCCTTCATTATTAACACTATTGTAACACTATTTTTACTGACAATTCTTTCTACATTGCCTAATTTTGAGGTGATAACCTAAGCTATAATGAATATTAAAGGCCCTGGATACCCTAAAAAAAAGTTTTGTATACTTCAATGGGACCGAATTTCTGATGACTTGTCGAAATCGCCATCTCTCTAGCTCGCGGCATAACGTCGCACGGCACTATAACGCACTCGCCGTACTCGCCGCAGCCGCCGCAATTCCGCACCAGGCAGTTGTGACGTAGCAACTGCCCATCTCTAGCACCCTATAACCAGGGCGACCCCCTTTAAACCGACCCTGCACCCTTAGTATCCATGGTAATCGATCCATCTCACTTGACAGGGGGGACCACCCTTTCATCTTTGAACCCTGAAAGTTTGTAGATCCCAAATTAACCCTTTCACCCTTTTAAGGGGTTATTAAGGTACCAATACGATTACTAGGGTGCGAAGTAAAACCCTTGATAAAAATATAACTCACGATAACACATGTTAAAATTTCAACCTAGAAGGTATTAAAAGATGAGTTATCCAAATGAAGGTACCAAAAGGTTATCTTCCACCCTCTGGGTCCACCCCCTGGGGGTCAATTAGGGGTGTACAGTACTGAAAATTAAAGTTCTCCGATTTGGACGCAGCAAACGTTGAAATCGGGGTAAATTGACCTTCTGAAGGCAATAGTGAGCACCAAAGGATTATATACTCAACCCCTGAGGATTAAAGGGGCGGTTCAACCGTAAAATTAAAGTACCCCGATTTGGATGCAACAAACGTTGAAATCCGGGTAACTTTACTTCCATATAACGATGGTCAGCACCAAGTGGTTAAATAATCAACCCCCGAGGATTAAAGGGGCGGTTCTTCCGAAAAATTCAATTATCTCAATTTGGATGACACAAGCGTGGAAGTAGGGGTAACTTGACTTCTATATAAGGATGGTCAGCACCAAAAGGTTAATACTCAACCCCTGAGAATTAAAGGGGCGGTTCTTCCGAAAAATTATATTATCTTAATTTGGATGACTCAAGCGTTGAAGTCGGGGTAACTTTACTTTCACATAACAATAATGAGCACCACAGGGTTATATATTTACTTCCTGAGGATTGAAGGGGCGGTTCAACCGTAAAATTCAATTATCTCAATTTGGATGACACAAGCGTGGAAGTCGGGGTAACTTGACTTCCATATAACGATGGTCAGCACCAAGGGGTTAAATACTCACCCCCGAAGAATTAAAGGGGCGGTTCAACCGAAAAATTCAATTAGCTCAATTTGGATGACCCAAGCGTGGAAGTCGGGGTAACTTGACTTCTATATAACGTTGGTCAGCACCAAGGGGTTAATACTCAACCCCTGAGAATTAAAGGGGCGGTTCTTCCGAAAAATTCAATTATCTCAATTTGGATGACTATAGCGTTGAAGTCGGGGTAACATGACTTTCACATAAAAATAATGAGCACCACAGGGTTATAAATTTACTTCCTGAGGATTGAAGGGGCGGTTCAACCGTAAAATTGAAGCATTCCAATTTAGATTACACAAGCGCAAATCTCGGGGTTACTTGGGATCTTAAAAACTACTGTGAGCAACAAAGGTCTATAACTCACTCGCTAAGAATTTAAGGGGTGGTTCAGTTTTTTTGTTTTATTTCTCAGTTTTGGATGTGACGTTGCAAATTAAAGTAGGAGAATATTCAACTCTTTGGTGCTAATTATAAAGTTTATAAAGTTATGTTTCTCCACATACGATCTTCACATCCAAAACTCAGAACTCAAACGTTATAGTCGAGCCGCCCCTTTAATTCTCAGCGGGTGAGTTATAGACCCTTGGTGCTCACAGTAGTTTCTGAGATCCCAAGTAACCCCGAGATTTGCGCTTGTGTAATCCAAATTGAGATAATTGAATTTTACGGTTGAACCGCCCCTTCAATCCTCAGGAAGTAAATATATAACCCTGTGGTGCTCATTATTGTTATGTGAAAGTAAATTTACCCCGACTTCAACGCTTGAGTCATCCAAATTGAGATAATATAATTTTTCGGAAGAACCGCCCCTTTAATTCTCAGGGGTTGAGTATTAACCTTTTGGTGCTGACCATCCTTATATAGAAGTCAAGTTACCCCTACTTCCACGCTTGTGTCATCCAAATTGAGATAATTGAATTTTTCGGAAGAACCGCCCCTTTAATCCTCGGGGGTTGATTATTTAACCACTTGGTGCTGACCATCGTTATATGGAAGTAAAGTTACCCGGATTTCAACGTTTGTTGCATCCAAATCGGGGTACTTTAATTTTACGGTTGAACCGCCCCTTTAATCCTCAGGGGTTGAGTATATAACCCTTTGGTGCTCACTATTGCCTTCAGAAGGTCAATTTACCCCGATTTCAACGTTTGCTGCGTCCAAATCGGAGAACTTTAATTTTCAGTACTGTACACCCCTAATTGACCCCCAGGGGGTGGACCCAGAGGGTGGAAGATAACCTTTTGGTACCTTCATTTGGATAACTCATCTTTTAATACCTTCTAGGTTTAAATTTTAACATGTGTTATCGTGAGTTATATTTTTATCAAGGGTTTTACTTCGCACCCTAGTAATCGTATTGGTACCTTAATAACCCCTTAAAAGGGTGAAAGGGTTAATTTGGGATCTACAAACTTTCAGGGTTCAAAGATGAAAGGGTGGTCCCCCCTGTCAAGTGAGATGGATCGATTACCATGGATACTAAGGGTGCAGGGTCGGTTTAAAGGGGGTCGCCCTGGTTATAGGGTGCTAGAGATGGGCAGTTGCTACGTCACAACTGCCTGGTGCGGAATTGCGGCGGCTGCGGCGAGTACGGCGAGTGCGTTATAGTGCCGTGCGACGTTATGCCGCGAGCTAGAGAGATGGCGATTTCGACAAGTCATCAGAAATTCGGTCCCATTGAAGTATACAAAACTTTTTTTTAGGGTATCCAGGGCCTTTAATTGTGTTATGAATTTAGTATGAAAGAAATGAATAAAGAATTTTGATTTTGAAATTATTTTTCTATTATTTTGTGTTTCAGATAGCCGTGTTATGCAATGGAAGTAAGCAAGCTGGCAGGAATGACCCCTATTCAGGAGTTCTATCGCGATAAATGTGTTCTCATCACAGGAGGGTCAGGGTTCATGGGCAAGATTCTATTGGAGAAATTACTAAGGTCATGTCCTTCTGTTGGCACCGTGTATCTTTTGTTAAGACCTAAGAGAGGAGAGGATTCGGCGCAGAGAGTGGACAAACTGTTGCAAGAACCTGTAAGTATAAATATAAAAAGTATAATTAATAATTACTTAATTAGCTTTTTTTTTTTTTTTTTTTTTTAATTTTTTAAGACCAGTTTCTTGTCATTTTTCTTGCCATCATATTGTTATATCGTGCTAGTGCTACACCAATCCATTAAGATTACAAAAAAAAAAAAAAAAAAAAAAAAAAAAAAGCATGGTTGAGACCAATGCATATGCTTTGATGAGACTCAGTTGTTTACAGGTTCCAATTGTTAGCAGATATGTGAATAAAAACTAATAAAGTATAATTATACAACTATATATATATATATATATATATATAAAAAGTGGGGGGGGGGATGTAAAAATGAGGACAACCGAAAAAAATGTAGGGGATAATTTTATTTGATATTCTATAAAAATATGACAATGTTCTGAATCGATTAATTGACACACAAATTTTTAATATAAGTTCATTAAATATTTTTAATTAATTTTTGAAAGTTTAAAAATGACGTCACGGTCGGAAACTTATGTATAAGCAAAAGTAACCGGCCGTGACGTCATTTCACGACGTTCAAAAATAAATTAAAAATATTTAATGAACTCAAAAATCAGAAATTTGCATATCCATGGATTTAGGACGAATGCAATAAAATTGGTCTTCCTCATTGTGAAAGCACCTGTTGGAGTAATGGACCTTATACCTTTTTTATAACTGTTCCCTATTTTCTTACAGATATTTGAACGTCTACGTCGAGAACGTGGTCCTGGTTTTCTAAGTCACCCCGGTGTAGTAGCCGTATGTGGTGATATTTCACGACCTGGCTTGGGATTGAGTGTGGGTGAACGTTCAGCTCTGTTACAACATGTATCCATCGTGTTCCATGTGGCTGCAACCGTCAAGTTTAATGAGAAACTAAAATGTGCTCTGCAGACCAATCTGGGAGGAACCAATTCAGTTCTACAACTTTGTAGAGATATGCAACAACTTAAGGTACGTTTTGTATTTATCAAAGATATAGCGTGTATGTCTTTTCATGTTGAAGTCAATGCCATGTTGGATCACTCAATAACATTGGTCAATATAAGAAAATAACTCATTTTGCTGCATTAAAAACACTATATATATATAAGCAATATTTTTAAGAGCATTGATGCTGTTAATAGGTTGAATTTCTGTATCTCAAGTACAGCTCTGGCCAAAAGTTCCCTGCGTTTTCTGGATGCGTTTTCTCATAAAGATAACATAGTGTGGTTGCGGGTTGCCTATGCAAATCGTTCGGGAACTTTTGGCCAGAGCTGTACATGTGAGAAAAATTATATAAAAAAATTAACTGATTTCTCAAAGAAACAAAGTTTTTCATAATATGCTGAGCAATGCTTTTTATTGATCCAGTATGGCGCCAAAGCGCATTCAGAATGATGTCATGCGGATTCACCCTATACCATATACCTATACCATATAGGCTATGTAATAATTTTATTACGCAGGGTCCGATTAATCATAAGAGAAAGAGTTTTTTCATTTGCCTACTAGCTCATATAGCTTTTTTTAAGACCCATCGAGGCAAAAATTAGTACCTCTTGGACGATAAATGGTTCCGTGATTGAGAAAACTCTTCGGGTGTGGCGTATATAAATGGAGATACAATCAGTCCCCCAAATCTTCCACTTAATTATTTCCTTCTATACCTGAGAACGCAATCCAACCCTACAATATTTCATAACTTGCAAAAAAAAAAATATATATATATATATATATATATATATATATATATATATATATATATATTTATATATATATAAAATTATCATTAAATTGACATTACTAATAAAAAAAATTGTAATTTGCTGAAGTTTAAAACAATTTAGTTTAATTGGAGGCTGTATCCCTAATTTTTTACAATAAACGTTATTTATTATTATTTTAAAAGAGCAGTGTCGAGCAGACATGGGCAAGTTTTTATAAATTAAATTTTTTACTAAAAAATTATACGTAATTTCTCTTGCTTGCCTTCGTTTTATGCATGGCTTCGTAATATTTATAGCATGTTATCAATATTAAATGTCGAGTTATAATAGCTTCATATGATATCATCGCAACACTTATAATGTAAAAATCAATTACTATAAGATAAAAAAATGATACTGACCACATTAATAACATTACAAAAATTTAACCATGAAAATTTTCAAAAAAAAAAAAAAAAAATCGTATATCAAAAATATTACCAGTAAAAAAATGTGTACTGCCTACATTAAATTTAAACAAGTATGCGGTAAAGATAAAAAAAAATACATATTTGAATTCTGTGCATTTAATTTAATGTTCATTCCGCCTTGACAGGTGACCATATCTGGTAAATCTGGCAATTCCAGATATTTCCATGCATTTACCAGGTCTAGATCAGAAATATATATATAACCAAGAAAGCTGTAATTACAGACATTTAATTTTAACATCTTATAATATATTATAGCCTTTAATATCGTATTAATGTGAGTTATATGTATTAAAATCTACAAAACAACTTTTTTTGTTGTTGCAATATTTAAAAATACAAAACGCCCTTTATATTTTTACCCTTGAAAATTGTAATTAAATATTCAATTAAGACTTTTCTTATTTAAAATATACGTGGCATGCATTTATATCACTTTTTGTCCTACAAAGTTGTCCATATATATATATATATATATATATATATATATATATATATATATATATATATATATATATATATATATATACACATATACATATACATATATATACATTTATATATATATTATATATATATATATATATATATATATATATATATATATATATATATATATATATATGATAAAATAATTCTTGGTGAAACATTTTTTTCTTATACCTTCTGTGAAGACACTGGGCTTTACACTCGCTGTTTCATTATTTGAAACAACACTATAATAAAATAACAGTCACTTTATATACATAATATTAAAAAACACTCAATTCACAGTCTTTTCAAAAATTACATAGCTATGTTATTCACACAAAATGTTAAACGTTTTCAGACTATAATATAAAAAATTCATATACTTTGTCATATATATACATAATTCATAAAATCGAAATATTACTGATTACATGTACACATATTTAAAATTTGAATGACAAATTAAATGGCATATAATTATACCATAAAATCAGAAGTGATATTAAATAAATAAATAAATAAATAATAGTCTTTATTGTTGAAACAAAAAATTAGCAGCAGATGAAATATACATAATAAATTATTGAAAATTGAACAAAAGGCGCAGTCAGGACAATGAGTCCTATCAACTGAACTTTATTAAAGTAAAAAAGACTATAAAATCAGTACCATAATTATGATTCAATTTTATTGTATCGATTTCTCTATACTCCATGATCCATGACTAGTTAAAAATATTATATAATTTTTATATACATTTCCATAAAATCTCATTAGTTTTTAAATCATTATAATATTTACGTAGCTATATTTGGAAACCAAAAGTAGACATGACTATGATGACTGCATGCAATATTGAATAAAGTATTTTGTTGTTTTAAAATAAATTTAAAGTGTAAATTTAACTTAGCACGTCACTCTGAGAAACAGCACACACGTGTTAATTACCTTCTTACACAAATAATGAGGCATATATATTATGTGTTTTTGTTTTAAATAAATGATTTGCGTTTTATAAATTTGCTTAGGTCGTATATATGCATGGTTACTTGCAGGTTTTGCAAACATGGTAATTATATTACATATACTTAGGAAAAATTATTATATATTAAATCAAAGGTTGTGGCCTTCTCAATCCAATTATTTAAATATATTTCACAAATACCAAATATTGTTGCAATTAAATATAATATTACAGATATATTTCAGATATTATTATTATTAGAGAATTTATTATTAATTATTTTTAAATTATTATCATAATAAATTTCCGATTTTTTTTTTTAAATTTTAAATATAATAAATGAATTTAGATATGTTGTAATATAAATAAAAATCAATCTGCAAATGAATGAATGAATGAATGAATGAATGAATGAATGAATGAATGAATGAATGAATGAATGAATGAATGAATGAATGAATGAATGAATGAATGAATGAATGAATGAATGAATGAATGAATGAATGAATGAATGAATGAATGAATGAATGAATGAATGAATGAATGAGTGAATGAATGAATGAATGAATGAATGAATGAATGAATGAATGAATGAATGAATGAATGAATGAATGAATGAATGAATGAATGAATGAATGAATGAATGAAGGAAGGAAGGAATGAATGAATGAATGAAGGAATGAATGAATGAAGGAATGAACGAATGAATGAACTAATGAATAGTAAAACAATTATTTACAGAAACAATGTTTATACAAATATTTGCATGTAAAAATGCAATAAAAAAATCGTATTAAAAATCTCATTTTATTTCCCTATGTATTATAAAAGTAAACATTTTAACTTTGAAATGCGGAAATACTTTTACTTTAAAATTTTCCCTCAACTGCATATTTTGTTGCACTGTACTTTATAATATCATATAGCCTTGTTAAAACTGCATATCCTTGCACATTGCACTTACATATGTTTTAGTCCTGTCAACCTGTGTTGATTAATATGACCTCTATCAAGGTCATACGTGCAGGGTCAAAGTGATCACCTGAAGTGTCGGAAATGCTAATCTTTTTATGGATTTAAGTACTGTACTGTACATATGGAGTAATTATTTTTAAGATGAAAAAAAAATTCAATTAACTTTTATTAAAAATCTTTTAATTTTGTAACCAATTAAATTTATTACATAAATATATATTTAAAATATTGCATACTGCGAACAGGACTTCGTGCTTTATGTTATTCTTTTTTGTTATAGTTAATTCTTTTTTTTTGTTAATAATTAGAGAGAGAGAGAGAGAGAGAGAGAGAGAGAGAGAGAGAGAGAGAGAGACATCAATTTTTTATTTATTTAGTTGAGTTCTTGATGCACTGGAAATATTTTTTAAATATTTATTATTATACATATATTTTTTTAAATCTGCAACAAGAAGTCATAATAGTATAACAAATTTTTTTTTTCAATATGGTATATTTTTAATATATTTCTGTAGCGTGAAGAAATACTACAAAGTTGGGTTTAAAAAAAAATAAAGCTGATGGAATTCATGACGTCACAAAATCTATAGATATACAATTAAGAAAAGTAAAAAAAGTTGCCTATACTCTACAAGTGTTCTTCCTAGTTTGTGAGAGAAGAAATATTAAGAAATATGATAATATGTGTAGTGTATGTATAAATAATCACATTTCATGATTTATCATTGAGGGAATTTCTTTTTCTGAGGACCAGGATCTCTTCAACATTATTTTAGTTTTATACACAGTGTTGCGAACTGCGAATTATGCTTGAAAACTAATCTTATAAGCATGTATGCTAACATTTTTTTAAAAGTTAATACAATGACTATTTACATTGTTGTTAGTTTTAATTTTTAACGTCAATTACTCTGTCTCTGTCTCACATTCTCTCTCTCTCTCTCTCTCTCTCTCTCTCTCTCTCTCTCTCTCTCTCTCTCTCTCTCTCTCTCTCTCTCTCTCCGTGTGTCCGTGTCCGTGGAAAATCATTCAAACTTTCAGGGTTTATTTATAAAGGTAAAAGACCCTTGTATACCAATTTTTGAAAAGATATATGAATTAGGAGAAAATTAAAAAAAAATTAATTTAACATTAGTTTAAATGGAGTTTCAGTTTTTTTGAAATAACTCAAAAAATGTCCGTAAATTGCATATAAAAAAAATATCACATGATAGAGAATTTTATTTCACTATTTGTTATTTTTTTTTCAGATTTTTGTAAGGATAAAGTTTTTTTATATTAATTTTCAAAAAATATTTTGGTTATGTAAATTAGCTGGAGGGGGATGAGTGTAAGTAACTGAGAACGTTTGGCAACCTAGAAAGTCAAGTGGCGAGATATTTTCACGAAAGCACTCGCAAAAGACCGAGCGTAGCCGAAGTGCTTACACAGGGAGTATAATGGAGTCAGAAATGCCAACATGAGAAAAAAAGTTTTAGTTTTTTATTCTGCAGAATCAACAAAATAAAGTAAATTATGTATCTTTTAATATTTCTTCTTAAAAACTTTTCATTATTATTATTTGTATTTAATAAATTTTATCTTCTACATTGTGTATTTCATATTTTGTATAATATTATTTCATTTTAAAAAGTAGTGGTTTTACCTTACAGTTGGTAAAAAGAATCAGCTGATTTTTGGCACTATTTTTTTTTTTTTTTTTTTTTATGATATATTTTTTGATGATATATATTTTTTTAAATTTTAATATAGTAATAAAGGAAAAACAAACAGTTATTGAGAAGACAGCGTTAAAAGAATTAATTTGACATATATTGGTGGCTTATTGGTGGGTTGAGTCTCTGTTTCAGGCTTAGCTTCAAAACTTATAGGATTTGGTGGAGGTTCTGGCTTAACAGGAACACGCGCCCCAAAATTCCCTTTCTGTAATTTAACAAGTTTTTGTTCTTTCGAAGCTTTGCGCTTAGCACAGTTCCTCCCAAATAAAACATTTTGTTCAAGAGATCGCTTCATGGAAGGTTTCAATTTACAACAGCACGACACAAATATAATGAGTGTAATGATGTTGTTTACTAACTCGCGAGATGTTTTTTAAAAAACTGCATGCACCTGTGCGTGTGGTATGCGCACACCTGAGTATTCGCGCGAATCATAACACTCTTTCGCGGTCGCCCGCGGGCATTACGGCGACGTTGCCAAGTTCATTACTTTCCCTCCCCACCTCCTTCCAAGCAGTGGTGGGGAGACAGGTAGCTAACTTCTGGCGTGAGCTACATGTGATATAAGACCTTAAAACCAAGTCACAAATAGCAAAATATATTTATACAACGCAGTAAAAAAATTTACAAATAATTTGTTGTTAATGAATAAACAAATAAGGAAAAAACACCAACATACATAAATATAACAAATTCAAATAATAATAAACTAATAAATTAAATTCTCCTCAACTGATTTCCTTTAATTTTACCAACTATACATGTATAATACATAAATAGACTTCCCTCCCTCCCTCTATTCAATGCAAACTAGAAAATATAGTAACAAATTACAGTTTGTACACTAACTGCTATATATGTCTACATTATGTAGACTTAATCACATGCAATATAAAACTAGTTACAAATAGCTGCACGGTCACTAACTTCAGAGGTCAAATATCACAGGTGCTCAAGGTCATGTCACATCAAGTCTAGTCATAACTAATTGCACTAATTATATACTAATTATTTTATTATAGAGAGTAAAAAATAGCATTGTTTGATCATTTTATATGTTGATTTTTAATTGTTGTTGATTACTTACTGATATGGTATGACCGAGTGATGAAGGCAGCTGACTCGTAACTCTAGTACTACTAACCGAGTACAGGTTCGAGTTACTGCTGGGTGTGTATAAGTAAAGTGTGAGAACACAATACGTTGCACGATGCATGTTTACATGCATTCCATGAGCATTCAGGAGGTGCATAATTGATGTCATTGTTCCTTCAAGCCTGCCTAGAGTTTCCACGGTTTCTCTATAGGTTTTCATGGCCAATGCCGGGCTGTGTATTAGACCGTGACTGACCCATGTGGGCTGTTTTCTTTGTACAATCATTCCAATAAAAAATGAAATTGTGTTGGCTTATGGCCATTCAATGCAATCAGATGGAGATTTCATTTGACGCAAAACTCTATTTAAATACATGTTATTCCCATATGCCAATAGAATTTCATTTTTTATTGGAATGTCTGTACCTGTCGATAAGACAATGTCTTATTGAGTGGACTGTGGATAAGGTGTGACACAAGAACACATTATTTAAAAATATATTTGAACAAAATTTTTTTAAACAAATCTTGTGCAGAAAGAACATTTTTGTTCAAGATATTGAGTTTTCTTGCACAATTACTTCAACATCATGACCAGCAAAATTACTTGCAATTAAATCGTATAATATCTTATAAATTTTTACCACAAGTGAAGGAAATTTTATAACTTGGTTATGTAACAAAAAATAAATAAATAAAAAATAAATTAAAATTAATATTCTAGAAATTAAATGCAGTTTCTATTTCTTTACATGTGTTGCATCTAATCAGGTGCATAATGAAAAGTGCAACAGAGCGTGCATCAAGGTTGCTTAAAGATGTTATTATGCTTAATTTGAACAGCGTGGTATGGTAACCTTAAACTGAAAGAGAGAGAGAGAGAGAGAGAGAGAGAGAGAGAGAGAGAGAGAGAGACTAACTCTGACTAATACTGACTTATATATTATAATATATAAAGGTAATCTAGAATTGTCTTCTCTCTCTCTCTCTCTCTCTCATTCTCGCTCTCCACTATAATTATTTTATTCCAGAAAAATTATAATTAATGTTACAATTATCATTATCAAAAAAAAAATAAATAAATAAAATACAGGAATCGACAGATGAAGTAAAAATAATAATAATAAATTTTATATATTTTTTCAAAATATTAATATTTATATGACCTTTAAATTATTAAAAATTAAAACTAAAATTTCCTTTTGTTTACTTTTGCGTGCTCTCATATTTGTATAGTTCTATGGTGTTTATTTGAACAATAAGAAAAGAGGTGCAACAATGAAAGTAAACAACCGGTGACTCAATTTTTTTTATTTATGTTGATAGAGTTGAAAAATACATGTTTCAAATAATTTATGAAAAAAGAAAAAAAATTAAGCTTAAAATTTTGAACAAATGCCAAATATTTATTTGTAGTTAAATTATTTATTTATTTATGAAAAATACAATATAAGAGTATGTAATTATTATGCCCTATTATTTATACTTTTTATATTACGCGTATGTTGAAAAAGTAACTAAAAATATAAAAAATATATTGGTTACCTTACAAATAAAATTATAAATGTAAAATTTTATTGAATTGCAAATTTTAAATTTTGATCTATTTCACTAATAGATCTACAGTTCATAATAAAAAAAATATATATATCTGGCAATTTGAAAATTGTATAAGAAGTATAGCAAAACATTTAAAAATATTTGGATCACATTGAATATAATTGCATGCAATAATATGAGTTTCAGTAAGTCTGTTATTTTATTTTAACTTTTGTATAGAAAATTGCAAGGATATATCTTGTGAAATACTGAAACGAATTAGTTTAATATGGAATATTACTTTGTTCATTACACAAATTACGTGCTTTAAAAGTACTTTTAAACTGTAATACTTTATATATGTATACACACACACACTGGCCAAAACAAGGTTGTTCCCGCCAAAAGCTGTATCCGCGGTGCTAAACCAATCAGAGAGCGTGTTACAAACCTACTAGCCAACCACAGTTGACTTACCATTGTTAATTACACTGTATCCGCTCGAACTATAGAGGGATGAGAATAATTTTAGGGGTAAATAAAAGAACTTCCGTTACAAAAATGTTAGAAGCAATGGACTGGATAACTGTAGAACAAAGATTAAGTCTGAAGGTATTATTGTTCCTAAAGAATGCTATACTAAAAAAATATAATGATACTTTTGATGGATTCTTATTAAAAAATAGTGATGTTCATTCACACAATACAAGAAATGCAAATAACTTTCATTTTGATTCTCAAAATAACGCTGGTAATCAAAAATCAATTTTTGTAAATGGCTTAAAATTATTTAATTATCTTCCCCTTGGTATAAAAAATGAAAATAGGTTGCATATATTTAAAATTAATTGTATTGAGTACTTAAAAATCAAGTATCCATATAAATCAATAAACAACACTTTACTTTAATATAAATTAATATGAATTTTCTAGATAATATAAAAAATTATAGATTAGAGTAATAAATTTATTTAAGAATATATTAAATATATATATATATATATATATATATATATATATATATATATATATATATATATATATATATATATATATATATATATATATATATATTTCAAAAAATGTGACTATTTATGTGGGCAAATGTAATATATTATTAATTGATATATTTATTATTTAAAAATTAATCTTAAACTGAAATACTAAATGTACTAAAAAAAAAAAAAAAAGTAATATTGATGTATCTGAATTAGTGAAAACTAAATAAACATCTTATTTATTTATTATATATATATATATATATATATATATATATATATATATATATATACCGGTGGTCACTTGTAATTTGTAACTGACAAAAAAATATCTGAAAAACAACTAGAAACCCAAGGTACCACGTGACATTGTCAGCCAATCCCCATCGACCAGCCTCTACGGACTAACCTGTCTCTATTATAAACCTTTTAGAAACCCCTAATTTCTCATTCTTTTAGCATTGAGGGACGATCCCTTATTACATGTAACGTCAAAGATACACAAAGTTGAAACAATGTTAACAAATGGAGCCATTCACATTGTTTTTGAAAATTACATGTATTGCATTGTTTCAACTTTCTTTATGCATTGACGCACGTCGATGCACGTAACTTTTAAGTTACATGGAAACAATAGGTTTAGTGATTTTGGAACATGCATAATATAGATTGTATGCGCATGACGTCATACTGAATACGCCATACTGGAGCAATGGATAACAAATTGCTCAGTATAGGAAAAACGTCATTTTCGGCTATTTTCTATGGAAAATTATTTAATTTTTTCGTTATTATTATTTTTCTCACATACTTGAAAACCTAAATTCAAAACCTAGCATCAATGCTCTCTAAAAATTGCAAAGTATTTTGAAATCACTGATCTATGTTTGAAACTGGTAAAATGAGTCAATTTCCTATACCAGCCCATGTTATTTAGTGTTACTCAATGGCGCTGAATTTTATATGAATGCTACCACCCTATATTTACATTTTAACATATTTTAATTGAATAAGAAAATTTCACTTTTTTCCCCTGTACTCTACATTCTTAACGACTCATTCGGTCTCTGTCTCTCTGTCTCTGTCTCTGTCTCTGTCTCTGTCTCTGTCTCTGTCTCTGTCTCTGTCTCTGTCTCTGTCTCTGTCTCTGTCTCTGTCTCTGTCTCCTGTCTCTGTCTCTGTCTCTGTCTCTGTCTCTGTCTCTGTCTCTGTCTCTGTCTCTCTCTCTCTCTCTCTCTCTCTCTCTCTCTCTCTCTCTCTCTCTCTCTCTCTCGCCTATAAATTAGAAAATTACTATCTTTATGCAGTAAATCATAGTTGAGCAAGGTTATGGTTATGAAAATCTGGAAAGTTTATTTCATCTTCCCCACACCCAACGTTCAAGCAAGACATTTCTAAGAAAATTTATTATTGTTTTACAAATGACCCACTTTACATATTATTCATACTAATTAAAATATTTCTACTATTATATACATTTCAAGTGCATATAAAAGTATTGTGTGGGAGTTTAATACATACAAGGTCATGGGTTCGAATCTCTATCAAAGCGTGTCTTTTTTATTATTTGGGTCAAAGCACTGATATTTTTATTTGAATTGTGGGCAGATATTTTTTTTTTATTATCATTTTTTTTTTTTTTTTTTTTTTTTTTTAGAATGCAAGGAAACATGAATAAATAAAATGATACTTGAGTTTTATAACACAAGGTCTGTATGTTGAATATCAAATACAAAAAAAAAAAAAAAAAAAAAAAAAAGTATTGTTGGATACACTTACACATAACGTAAAGGACCACTTGCAATGAACAAACTTTTTTAAATAAATTTAAACATTAAGAAATCAGTTACTGTGGGATTTGACTAAAAAGTTGTAAAAAAAGAAAAAAAATGAAAAATTTGCGACAGTGATACATTATAGGATAAAGTATCTAATATCTAATGTAAAAATGCTAGATTTTAAATTATGTTTCCTTAAAGTTTTTGTCCTGTAAGAGTCTATGTTAATTTCAATAATTATTTTCTCTTTTATCTGATGGTCACGGATTCTGAAAATATTATCATAGGTAGTGGTTATTAGTAATTTTCAAATGTTATCATAAAGTTGGAAAGTTTTCTTTTTAGATTTTGAGACATAAGTCATCTGAATACAACCCTTAAGGCATTTCTTATGGGAAAAACCTTATTATACATAAATATGTTAAAACAATTAAAAAAAAATGTTAATGATTGTAAATAGTTTATTCATGCTTCAATATCATACAAGTTGTTATCTGGAATAAAATACTAGCAAAACATACGTTTAGTGAAACAATAACCAATCTCAGACGCCAACAATACTATAACAATGTACTGTAATAGCGGACAATTTTATGCTACTGTCTATATATATATAAAACATGCTTCATGCTTTTCTTTTAAGGGGCAATCACGCAGTTATTGTTACTATAGAATTACAAATTTAATATCAATATTAAAGCTTTTATTGTAGATTATTGAGTCTTAAATCTATTGTTTTCATAAATTTCATATAATTTAAACGAAAACACTTACAGGGGCGGATCCAGGGGGGGGGGCGGTGGGGGCGACCGCCCCCCCCCCCAAACGGCCTACGTGGGTGGAAAAAAATGAGCAAAATTCGAAAAAAATTTAGTCCAAAAAAAAAATTTTTTGCGCCTTCGGCGCAACTTTTATTGCTGGATAAGCGTTTGAATCCTGACTACAGTAAATACAGTATAACAAGAAATAATTTTTTTAACATCCCCTAGTTGTCATCAGGGTAATATATCAGAGATATAGTTCTGTTAATGCTTGGACATCCACAAAATATTTTGCTCGCGATAAGAACTAAAAAAAAAAAAAAAAAAAAAAAAAAAATACTAATGTAAAATTTTTTGTAAATTATGTAAAAATGAGGAAGGTGAATTTTTTTAACCCCCACTTTTTATGACATTTTTGAAAAGAGCGTTAAAAAATTTTTAGGCGTTATTTTTTCTTAAAACGGTTGGAGCATGGGAAGTATTTTTAATTATTTTTTGAAAATCGTCCTAAAAAGACTCTGACGTCATCAATCGGGCATTTATTTCGGAAAGTATTGACCGTAGAAGGTTCAGTAGCCAGTTTTTTGAAATCCTGAGAACGAGCTGATTTCATTAAACTGGTTACTGAAACTCGAAAGATTAGCATTTGCCGAGAAAAAAGTGGAATGATGACGTCAGAATCTTTTTAGGTCGATTTTCAAAAATTAATTAAAAATACTTCGCATGCTCCAACCGTCCTAAGAAAAAATAACGCCTCAAAATTTTTTAAAGCTCTCTTTCCAAAAATATCATAAACTCAACAA